>JAHLJT010008446.1:46836547-46903838 GCA_031308135.1 Acheta domesticus | reverse complement strand
TTTCCTTCTTTTAGTCTATTTTTTAAAATTTCGTTTATAGATAAACTCCAACTTTGACTGCTACTAAGGGAAATATTGTAAGAATTCATCTAAATATTTTCAAAAGGGAAATATTGAGAAAATGAGGACAAAAGTCCAATGACCAATAATGTAAGAAAAAGATTTTCACATTTATTCAAAATATTTTCACTAATCATTAAAAATTAAAATGTACATTATGGACGTATACAATTTTGCAGAATACCGCTTGGTGGTGCGGACCGTTTGGAGCAGAAGCAGAACTCATGTGTGACATCAAAGAGGGTGAGTATCATCCCGCGTAAAGTGTGAATATTTCTAGTTGTGCTTGGCAAGGGGAATTCCCAGTACCTCTTAAAATATCACCCTTTAATCCTTATCCTCCACTTATCACTTGCTCTTTTTTGGTAATGAGAAAACGAAGGGTGCATTGATTTATTATTATTATTATTATTATTATTATTATTATTATTATTATTATTCCACTACATCACGACTAAAGATGTTATGAGTCGGCTCAAAATAAAATCTACTCCAGATTGCAACCAGCTACCTAAGGACCAGATCTAGGACTGTCGGTGCCTCTACAATACTTTGCGCAAAATGTGGGCTGTTCCAAATAAAGCGATTTCTTGCACTTCCCAGTCTTTTGAATTACCTGGGAGTTTAGACAAGTTCTTACGCAAATTTTGCGGAACAAATCCCAGAGCTCCGATAATTGTCGGGACGATCTGTGCTTTTATGCCCCACATTCGGCTGATCTCGCTTTTCAAACTCTTGTATTTAAGACGTTTCTCTGCCTCCTTGGTAACGATGTTTTGACCTCAAGGTACAGCAACATCGACAAGTAAACACGAGTTTTTCCTCCAAATCTCGGATAACTATATCCGGTTTTGTTTCCAGATATCGTGCGATCAGTTTGAATTTGTTGGTCATACAATATTGTACACAATCCAACTGACGTCACCGGCTTTGGTGAGCATGTGTTTGGAACTTCGAGGGCAATACAGATCTGCCAGTGGGAGGTAACTACACACCCTGTCATGTCTTTTCAGTATTCGGGCCTTTCCTAGAATGGGAAAAGCAGAGACAAAATGATCAATGGTTTCTACGTGTTCCTGTCAAATGCGGCATTTATCATCTGGGGAAATTTTGAGAACTGCTTTATCATAATGTCGTGTTCTCAAACGCCTGATCTTGGGGAGTTATGACAAATGCTTCTGATTCTGACTTCATTCTTCCCCTTTTAAAGCCACATAAATGATTGATCTTTATTGATCTGCATTGGTCGTTATCCATTCGTTTCAAATATTGTCCGTGGAGTGGTTTGTCTCTCACGATTTCTTTAAATTTTTTTGTGTCTCATATTTCATGTTAAGTAGCATCGGAAATTCAGTGTCTCTGTCATTCTGGGTGTCTTGCATAGTCTTGTTCGCAATGCTTCTTGCTACACTTACAATGCCTTTGTTTCCCATTCTTCGGCTCAGATTTCATGACCTGCCTCATTAGTGGGTCATCTTGATGGCTGACTACATACTTTCCCATCCCGTTATTGCATTGTGGCAGGAGGTTTCAATTTGTCTCAGACCTCTTCCTCCTTCCTTACGTGACACATAAAGTCTGTACATCAGCTCGGGAGTGGACAATATGATGCATTGCTAGCAGTTTTCTGGTTTTTCGATGCGTAATGCGTATATCTTGTTCAGTCCAGTCCACTAGTCCGAAACTGTATTCGACTGCAGGCAACCGCCAAATTACATATTGTTGATATTTATTTTTTGGAATTCAGAGCGGACTGCAGGACAACTATCACTCTTCTATAATACTCCCTGCGAATTCTCTCTTTCATTGTGTCGTTCGAGATGGTCTCACATTCTTCAATTCCGAGATATTTGTAAGTTTTACCCTGGCTCAAGATCTTGAATCACAGTGTGTCTATCAACTTCAATGTTCTCTGACGTGGTCATTTTGCGTCTTTTGAAGTTGACTTTTGCACACATATTATTATTATTATTATTAATTAGTATAATTCATGAAAATGTGACGAACCTATCACTGTGTTTTAATGGAATAATTCTTATCCAAAAATACATTTCTAAACGCCGCTTCCAATCTATGTTCTTATTGGGACCTGTAAAATACCATAATGTTTACAAAATTACCAAAACCAATGAGCAAATATAATTCTTAGCATATGGTGCAAATGGTCCTGGTGTTTGGACTTCGACAACTAAATCCTCAGACTACCTTTTCAATAGGGAGGAAGATGGTAAATAATTAGGTAACAAAGTTTGAACTATCTTCAGTTTGTCTTTATTGAATATAATACAGTACAAATGTTTTTAATAAAGAGAATACATATACCATTTGTATCTGAAATTATGCAATCCTCCGAGTCACATTCAATTGTTGCCTTTGGGATAAAACATAAGTAATTCGACATGAAAATGATCACATGAGGTTTTTGTGTAAGTGAAAAGTTCACGTATAGTGGAGAGAGGAACCATATATGTTGATATAAAATAGTCGGGTATGTAGTATACTAGGTCTTTTCATTCCAGTGTATCGTCTAAGTTGGAGTTCTTACCATCATCTGTACCACACACACGATGATGTAGAATGTATCTTCGGAAACAGGAAGTTTTCTGATGATAGGGGTGGAGTGGTTTGGATTCAATGTTTGTCCCGTTCCCTATGGACCCACCTTGAGTTTACTGGAGCAGAGCAGGAAGATTACATGTATAATGTTTGCAAAACGATATTAAAAACCTACGAAATCTGTATTGTATAATGTCAGATTATCATCACATAGTTTTTATCAACCTTATTTCAATTATGTCATTTTTAAATCCCTAGTATTCCGTGTTACCCGACTATTTCATATTACCCACTAAATGCAACGTTTAAAAAACAATAAAACAAAACAAACAACAAAATATTGCTATTAAAAAAGTATGTTTTAAATTTTCAAAACAAACAATTTATTGAAAATAGTTGTCGTTTGGTTTCACATTCTGTGCACTAAACAGTTTAATTAGAAAGTAATGCTAACCCAAATAAACATGGTCTTCCATATTACCCAAACTTCCTCTGTAATATTTATTGCTGTTGATTAAGTGCAATGTCAATATGTTCAGAGCAAAATCGAATCAAAAAGCTCTAAACTGTTCCCGCTAAAAGGTAAAGAGAATAACAGTTTTAGTTATATGTGGAGAAAATAAAATATTTTGGGGATATTTTAATTAACGCAAAAAATAGGGAAAATATTGTTTATGTTTTAACCGTTTTTCTTTTTGTATATTGTTGTTTTATAATAATGAGAATAAATATTAGAAGAAACAAATACTATCTCATTGAAACTAACTTTGTTTTCTCCTTTCCATCTGATTCATAATGAAAATGGTGTACCTCTGGGTCTTGTATTAACCGTCCAATCCCAAGATTAAAACTGTTTCATGACAGATTCAAAGAGGAGAGCTGTAATCATCAAGAGAACAAAAAAGGTCATCATTTAGGCTTGGCCTTCAGCTGAAGGCACTCTTGGAACTCGCCAGCATTCTTGCCCGGCCTGTCAGCGTGCCTGACGGAGACCATCTCGATCAGGTCGACCGGGTCGAGATGGGGGGTCTGTGTGGCGCGGGTCAGCCTGGGGATGGGACCCCTGTGGGCCACTGCGACCCGGGGTCGCTCGGGGAACGCCTGCAGCTCGGGGTTGTCCCGAGGGCCGCGAACGACATGAGAGGCCACGAGCCGTCGCCGGCTTGGCGAGAGGACCCGGCGCAGTTGCCGTACACTCCCCCGTCGCAGTCGCTGCATGGGCCACTGGTATAGCGACCGCTGTAGGCCTCCGCCCTGGCCCGATGAATGGCAAGAGCGGGCTGACGACCTGAAGCCGGGCTTCCGCGTGGGAGTGCTACGGGCCACGGTGATCACAGCCGGGCCCCTCTGGTGAAGTCCAGCCTCTGCTCCGCCTAGAAATGGCAAAGATGCAGCGTTGCATTACAAATACAGTCGATTCAGGTTATAGCGAACACGGATATGTGAACGTTGAGTAATAGTGAATCAAGTTATAATGTTCGTTGTTATAGTTTTGGTAATAATGAGTCAAAAGCGGCATCCGTGGTTAACGGTTGCGTATTTGGAGATTTCGGTTGTATATCAGTGAGGGTGTTGGGCTGTTATACCCAAGTTACAGGTCCAACTCAGATCGAAGCTGTGGGTGAAATAAGTCTTGCGTAAGCTTTCCTTCAGAGGGGAAGTAAAGCCGGCTGTTCCATGTTGTACATTTAGTGCATGTAAGAATCCTCAGCTTAAAGAAGCCTCTGAGCTAAATTTAAATTCCGTATGTCGTCGCCGAGTGATTCATTCTTTCTCTGCTACATGGTGAATTGGACGTAGCAAATTGGTGTGGTCACAAAATTGGTTAGGAGGAAGAGGGTAGGCCAAATGGCCTGAGTCTCGCTACGTACAATAAAGCATTATTGAATTGAATTGAAACTTCAAATTCACATGCATATACAAGTAAATGACAGTCGTTGCAGGTAGGTTCTTCTGAGTTATGTTTGTAAAATTTATGGTAAACAAAAGGGATTGAGGAAACCGTGAATAAATTACTTCAGCTTAATAATGGTACTCATAGCAGTGTCCAATCTAAAGACGTCATGGATCCAGACCACAAGCTGAAAACTATTGAAAATAGACTTAGCTCGAACATTGTGAATGCGGTGAGAGTGTCTTGCAGAACAGAAGAAAACAAGTGTCATGATGAAGAGAACAAAAATCTACACACTAGCGGGGTTTTCCCCAACCAGGTATCTCCCGCCAGCGGGTCACTGCCCCAAAACAATATTTAAGCTACCAACCAGTCCCCTTGCATGTGTGGTAGTGTAGTGTACGTTAGTGTACGTGTATAAGGGGAGAATAGGACAAGGAAGAGGAAGGAAAGAAATTCGTGGCCCATTTGTTAGGGTACTGTTCCGGCATTCACCTGGTATTGATCGAAGAAACCACGGAAAAACTACCGATCAGATCAGCCGGCTGCTAGAATTCGTCTCCAGAGAGGGACTAAATGCGACCTAGTGGACATGCTAGTGTCGAAAATCCTGCCACCGTCGGGACTCGAAGATAGGACCTCCCGATCAGAGACACTGCAGTGACTCCAATTGATGCACTGAGCCACCTCTCCCGGTCTGAGAGATGTCAAATATGCAACGTTTTGATAGAAATGTCGCCAAAAATAGCAGAGAGAGCGGCCTTCGGGTCACTAAGCGCGGGGTGATGTCTGCCTAGCGTGGCGGTGCTACGGGACACGGTGATATCAGGGGAACGCTGTATGTGACAGCCATCCTTCACTCTGATTAAGAATGGAAAAAAGGAAAAATGTTATTTCAAGTGTCTATGATAATCGTCACAGATCGCTACGGTAAACCTACCTTGCGTTTTGCAGGGAGTCAATAGAATAAGAACATTGGAGTAAATCCCAGTTAATTAGATTTCTAACGCAGTAATCACCTGTGTTTTAAAAAAAATGGGTTCGCTTCTTTTGTTCAATCGAAATATTCAAGAAGTGGAAATGCGTCAGTTGGGGGAAGGGTAAATTGGGCTCTACTACAGTGCATTTAATACAATATGTAAAGGGGTATCGATTCTACCTAATAGAATCGGTGGCAAAGGGTGATCTTCTGCATAAAAAAATGTTTGTAAGTGTGAGACAGTCTTAGAATACTGTGTTGGATTAATATTCCTAATTGTTTTGCAACATTTGCTTGATCGTCAGTAAGCGTCATTACAAAATCATGATGCGAATGTAAGGTTCACACGTGTGATAAACACATGTTATAAACGACCGTGAGCAGAGGTGGAAATCTGACTCTCACCGATCTATTCCGATAAACAAGGTACGTGTAAGTTGTCAATCGTTGCGAAGCGTTGACAAGCATTAGTAACGGAAGTCCTACCGCCTGAACAGAAAGAGATCAAAAGTCATGAAGTCACGCTCCACAGAAGAATCATCCAGCTTACCTCGCGCAGATTCCACAGCAACAGTAACAAAGGAACAGCAACAAAGTGATTAGAATATCAAGGAACGCAAAATGGCAGTGAACGGAAACAATCGGTGGGCCGTGTGCTGACCTATCACGTGTTAATGAAAAAAAATCGGGACTGGCGCTGTAAAAGTAGAATACAATGTAACAGGTTGTAACGATGTGACAGGTATGTAACAGCATGTTCGATAAATAGTGCAGAGGTATGATTAAAGAGCGTGTTCGAGCAGAGATCAATTTACACTCCCATTGATTTGCGAGAGGTAGTAGCAGAGCAAATGTGTTTAAATTGGAGAAAGACACAAATTAAATAGGCTGAGAAGAAAAAATGGTTTAAGTGTATTTTGATATTATTATTATTATTATTATTATTATTATTATTATTATTATTATTATTATTTCATTCTTCCCAGTTATTACTGGTCAGCACGTCAACCACTCACAGGTTTGATGGCCAGGTGTGCGGTTGCTTTATTGAAGATTCAGATGGTTCACTCCAGTACTCAAGTATAATTTTCGAGATCATTCCTGTGGCTGATATTATTATCGCCACAGTTGTCAATTTGCTGAAGTTCCACTGAGTACCGACTTCACGGGCGAGATCGGTGTATTTCTGGATCTTCTCTTGATGTTTTACCGATATGTTGTGGGTGTTAGGTATTGGTATATCAATAAGGAAAGCCTGCCGATGGTTTCTATCGATGTATGTTTTATCGGGCCTATTACCGCCGATTAGTCTCTCAGTGATAATGAAGCGATCCCAGTAGAGTGTGTGCTCACTACTTTCAAGCATATTTTGAGGGACATATACATACATAATACGGTAAGGAAGTGGCGAGTAAGCCCGTTTTCATTGCTGATAATTGGTAGACCTGCTTCGCCACTTCATCAGTTCTCTTTTTATATTCTAACTGTGCGTAGCCGCTACATCCACTTGCCACGTGTTGGATAGTTTCGTTTGCGGCCTCACATCTCCTGCATGTGTCGGATTGAATGGTCGAATCTCTCAGAATGTGTTTTCTGTAGTTCAAAGTTGGCACCGCTTAGTCCTGGATAGCTATCATGAAGGCTTCTGTCTCCGGAAAGAGATCCCCATGCTGGAGCCATGCTTGCGACGCAAAGATGTCGACTTCTGGTTTGCTCAGCTCATGGGGATACCTTCCGTGCAGTGTCTTCGCTTTCCACGTAGTTATCTTCTCTTTGGTTTCAATGACTGGCTGAACAGGTGAATAAGTCATTTTCAAGTTCAGAGGACTATAGTTATTATCAACGGCGCTCACTGCTTTCTGAAGTCTCCCACAATGTTCCAAGAAGTATCTTCTGAGTGATGCAATTTGAGAGCTATATCGATTTATGAGATCTATAACACCTCGTCCTCCTTTTGATCTTGGAAGGGTAAAACGCTCAATACTTGAATGAGGATGATGTTTTTGGTGTTGGGTCATAGCAGTTCGAATTGTCCTCTAGAGGTTGTCGAGGTCTGCAGTGCTCCATTTAATAACGCCAAAGGAATATGTCAGCACTGGAATAACATGAATTAATGACCCGCACAAGATTCTAGCAGAGAGTGGAGTTTTCAAGAGTCCATGCAATCGTTTACACACTTCAGTTGTTACTATGTTCTTAGTGGCAGTGTGTTTAATTCGGAGTGACTCTTGGAAATCCAAGCACTTTTAAGCTTCAAGGGGTTCCATGAAGGTAATCTTTGGCTCATTATTATTTTCCGAATTTATTATTTGCATTCCACCCCGAATGATATTCACTCTCCTGCACTTATCCAAACCGAATTTCATCTGGATGTCTTCAGTGAATTTCTCCATCATGCTAATTAGTTCCCGCAAATGATTCTCAGTGTCTGCATAGAGCTTCAAGTCATCCATGTTAAGAAGATGCGAGACACGAAGAAGGGTTGAGTTCTCTTTTTTAAGAGCGATGCCATAATTAGATTATTTAGTAGAGTGGACAGACGATTCAAGACTAAGCAGAACAACAAAGGGCTTAAAGAATCAGCCTGGAAAATCTCTCGGCCGATTTTATAGTATTAGTCTGGATGGATCGTTTTCCATTAGAGAGATACAGTTTTGTATTCCATCGACTCATCACAGTTTTCAGAAAGTTTGGACAAACGAATGGACCTTGTATACATCCAAACACTGAAGGAGCCAAGGATGTGGCATGGTGTCAAATGCTTTAGCATAATCTATGTAGCATGCGTACAAGTTTTTTGCTTCTCAAGTACTTGTCCCATAATTATAGAGTCTATAATGAGTTGCTCCTTGCATCCCTGAAATCCAGGTCTATATCCTTTCTGTTCATCCGCTAAGATATTCTGTTCTTCCATGTGAGTTATCAGCAGCTTTGTAACACATGATGTTATGAGTTTGTAAAACGTTTGAAGGCAGGTAATAGGCCTATAATTCGAGGGGTCTTTAGTGTCACCCTCCTTTGGTAACAAGTAACGTTCTAGTGAGAAAGTAAGGCATATATTCTGGATTGTGAATAAAAGATTGAATTATTGTAGCTATATGATGGTGAGTGTAGTAAAATTTTTGAGCCAATAATTGTGCAGGCCATCACTGCCCGGTGCCTTCCAGTTATGTGCCGTGTTCAACGCTGCTTGGACAACTTCCACAGTGATGATTGGTTCTATTATTATTATTATTATTATTATTAGTTGCAATGGTTTTGTCCGTGTGTATTTGGATATGATAGTACATTTTGTAATTTTTGTTTTCCAATACTGGCTTGGCTTTGTACATATAGTATAGGCATATGGTGGCAGGTGATATTAGATAATAGTTAACTGCAAGGGATTGATGGATGATGTTTGCTGTTAGATTGTGTCGGCATAGGTATTCTGTGTTTGGCGAGTTTGTGCATTTCGTTATTATGTGATCTATTGTTTCTGCTGCATGAAGGCATACCCTATCATTATCTTGTACGCCTGTTTTTTCAATGTATTTTTTGTAGTTGTTGGTAGTAATCATCTGATCCTGGATGGCATAGATAAATCCCTCAGTCTCCCCAAATAGAGACCCATCCCGAAGCCAACGTATCGATGCGTCCTTATCTGCATTTTCCAGGGAATGAGGAAATCTACCGTGGAGACATTGGGACTTCCATGATTGTATTCTGTCATCAATAGTGGTTAAATTCGGATGATTGTCTTTATCCTCCAAATTAAGCGAAGTGTACCCTTTGTCAGAAATGGAAATAACTTTGCACATCTCTGATGGTTGAGATAGAAAGTATGTTTTTAATGCTGTCACTTGTTTATTGTACAGGCTTCTAAGCTCTAAGAGGCCTCATACCCTTGTTTTCTGGGAATGTACAATTTGAGTGAGTGATTGCGTGAATGAATGCGTGAGAGACTGGATGGATGAGCACTTACCGCCTCCGGCGCGTTCCATGTTCTCCGCGAGGCGGCTGAGCGGCACCCACGAGCTGCGCTCGCCGTGCGCGTGCGGGTGGCGGGGGCGGGAGCGGGAGCGGGGGCGGGTGCTTGAAGGCGCGCAGGGTCCCACCGCCGACGCCGGCGGCGGGGCCGGTGTTGAGGCCGCCGCGGGCCGCCGGGGCTGCCGCGGGCGGGCGCGCCCCCGAGGGCACGCTGACGGCGTGGGCGTGGGCGAGGCGCGGCGTGGGCGGGTGGCGGCGTACGTACGCCTGCCCGGAGCGGTCCTCGCGCCCCGCCCCTCGCGCTCCACGCGCCGCGCGCGCCGACCGCCGCGGGCCCGCCTCCGGCGCCTCTGGAGCAGCCTGCGCAGCGCGCCCGCCACCCGCAAGCACTCAACGCCTGGCGCATGAAGGCGGCTCCACACATCCGCTATTCGGCGAGCAGCGAGCAACCGCTCGCCGAATCACGGATAGTGTGGATGGGTCGCTTGCTATTTGCCGAGTGACGAACATTATTTATTTGGTCAAAAATACAGTAAAAACGATTAAATATTTAAAATCGATATACCAATTTATCGCGAAATATTTTCAGCAGAAAAAAGTTATATACACAATCAGAGAGTATATTAGAAATTAAAAACGAAAATAATATTTCTTTGAACAATGATATGTTGTGTACAACGATATATGTATTTGTTTCAACAATTATATGTATTTTTAATTTCTCACCTTACTTCGTAAGAAGAGAACGTATTGTGATCATGCACTAAAAAATGATGAATTTTCTACAAAAAAACATTTATTTAGTCAAAAAACAGTAAAAAACTGTATATGACGTATAGGGGAAGAGATTATCAGCGCACATTTTTATGAGGCCCAGAATGGAAAAAAAAGAAAAAAAGAGAAAAAAAATTAAAACAATTTTGTTAACATTCGGCGCTTGTTCTATCCACCGCGCGTCGGTCCTTTGGACATATTAAAGGGAGCGAACTTTCGCCGAACGCATCAGCTGGTCGGGATCGGGCGAGCTGTAGCTCGCTGCTCGGCGAATGCCAGTGTCCAACCGATGCCGTGTGGAGCCACCTTTAGAGAAAGCCCTTCCCTGCCAACACTGCCATTTGAGCCGAATTGTAGATGATTTGTTTGCCCGCGAATAGGACGCCTTGTACCACGCGTGCATGCATCCTGCATTTACCGGGGCTCAATTTTATTATCTCGGTAGCAGAAGAATGTATTTTTATTAAGGGATCCACATTTAGCTGGATCCCATTTTTATCCCCCTGGGTTGTTAGCCCTGGGGTATGGAAGATGAAATGACGATAATGAGGTGAAATGACGACATACATAGGCATACACAAATACGACGCATACGGGCACCATATACATACACAATGACGACGCATACAGGCATACACAAATACACCCATGCCCGAGGCGGGACTCAAACCCGCGATCCTTCCGTCCCAGATCCCCACGGCATACCTGGCTTAGCGATCTCGACTACCTGTATCGTCAAAACTACAACTACTACTACTACTACTACTACTACTACTACTACTAGTAGGAAATGGTGTGGCATTTACGATGCTATCATCGAAATCAATATTAGATGTAGGCTCCCATCGTAACAGTTTATTGTGGCATAAAGCTTTTTCGGCCGCATTGCGGCCATCTTCAGTGCTACAAAAATAATAATAATAATAATAATAATAATAGTAATAATAATAATAATAATAATAATAATAATATATCTAAATTACAAAAAATTTAAAAATTTTAAAGAATTAAAAACTTTTTACAGAATATTGTCAAGAATTGGTTTTAAGAAAATGTAAAATGTGAAAAGGACATATAAATTTTTAAAAAAATGACAAATGAAAATTAAATTAAATAAATGGAATCTATTACAAATAATATTATGAATCAAACTGGAGTGAAAGAAAACTGGAAAAGTATAATAAATGGAAACATAATTTTTGAATAAAAAATGTACATTTTGAAGAGAGGTGAAAATAGAAAATGAATAAATATGTAACTAAATAAATAAATGAATTAATAAATTAATAAATTTAGGTGAGCAAACTGACATACCTATCAGAGGCGGCTGTGTTTGGCTCACCTAAATTTAGTGGGAGCGGCAGTTTCATAATACTATTTGTAATAGATTCCATTTATTTAATTTAATTTTCATTTGTCATTTTTAAAAAATTTATATGTCCTTTTCACATTTTACATTTTCTTAAAAACCAATTCTTGACAATATTCTGTAAAAGTTTTTATTTCTTTAAAATTTTTAAAATTTTTTGTAATTTAGATATATTATTATTATTATTATTACTATTATTATTATTATTATTATTATTATTATTTTTGTAGCACTGAAGATGGCCGCAATGCGGCCGAAAAAGCTTTATGCCACAATAAACTGTTACGATGGGGAGCCTACATCTAATATTGATTTCGATACTACTACTACTACTACTACTACTACTATTATTATTATTATTATTATCATTATTATTATTATTATTATTATTATTATTATTACTCTATATCACGACTAAAGATGTTATGTGTCGGTTGAATATAAAATCTACTCCAAATTGCAACCAGCTACCCAAGGAGCAGATCTAGGAACTGTCGGTGCCTCTACAATACTTAGCGCAAAATTTGAGCTGTGCCAAATAAAGCAATTTCTTGCACTTCCCAGTCCTTTGAATGACTTGGAAGTTTAGTCATGTTCTTACACAAATTTTGCGGAACAAATCCTAGAGCTCCGATAAATATCGGGACGACCTGTGCTTTTACGCCCCACATTCGGCTGATCTCGATTTCCAAACTCTTGTATTTAAGACGTTTCTCTGCCTCCTTAGTAACGACGTTTTGATCGCAAGGTACAGCAATATCGACAAGAAAACACGATTTTTTCTCCAAATCCCAGATGACTATGTACGGTTTGTTTGCCGATATCGTGCGATCAGTTTGAACTTGTTGGTCGTGCCGATTATTATTATTATTATTATTATTATTATTATTATTATTATTATTATTATTATTATTCCTCCATATCACGACTACAGATGTTATGAGTCGGCTGAATATAAAATCTACTCCAGGTTGCAACCAGCTACCTAAGGAGCAGATCTAGGGACTGTCGGGGCCTCTACAATACTTTGCGCAAAATGTGGGCTGTTCCAAATAAAGCGATTTCTTTCACTTTCCAGTGTTTTGAATTACCTGGGAGTTTAGACAAATTCTTTCACAAATTTTGCAGAACAAATCCCAGAACTCCGATAACTATCGGTACGACCTGTGCTCTTACGCCCCACATTGGGCTGATCTCGATTTCCAAACTCTTGTTTTTAAGACGTTTCTCTGCCTCCTTGGTTACGACATTTTGATCGCAAGGCACAGCAACATCTACTAGTAGACATAATTTTTTCTCAAAGTCCCGGAGAACAATATCCGGTTTGTTTGCTGCTATTGTGCGTTCTGTTTGAATTTCTTGGTCGTACAATGTTGTACAGTGTCCAACCGATGTCACCAGTTTTGGTGAGTGTTCGTACCATTTGAGACATTATTATTATTATTATTATTATTATTATTATTATTGCTATTATTATTGCTATTATTATTGCTATTATTATTCCTATTATTATTATTATTATTATTATTATTACGACTGACTTTTGGGCTCTTGGAATAATTTTGTGAGGAGGAAGATTTAATTTTTCCATATCATACTGTAGGTTTTTGAAATAAGACATGTTGCTGTTATTGCAATTGGTATTATCTCAAGAGACTGAAGTTTGTATATATCTTCATATCCTATTGATAGCAGAATGTATTTCGAAATTTTTTCTTTTTCTGTTTTTTTGATGTTGTGATCATCGGGGTGTGTAACATCAATGATGAATGCTTTCTTTCCCTTACGTTATGTAGTAAAAGTCTGGTTTATTTGCCGGAATCGTTTTAGTAGTATATATTGGAAGGTCATAATACATTTTGAACTGATTACTTTGTATGACGGTATTAGCTTTGTATACACAAAAAGGGATGATTTCCTCTTCCGCCAATAGCCCATATTTATTTGTCAGTGCTTGCTGTACAATATTTGCAGTCAGGCTGTGCCGGTGTAGATACTTTGTGTTGGCGAGGCTTGTGCACTCAGTGATCAGGTGATCTGTTGTCTCTGATAATCGGTAACACATTCTATATTTATTATTATGATTTTATTATTATTATTATTATTATTATTAATATTATTATTATTATTTCCAGTCTTTTGAATGACTTGGGATACATATACAATCCACATCTACAACTAGACAGGGTTTTTCTATTATTATTATGTTATTATTATTGTTGTTGTTTTTACTATTATTATCTAAATGTCTATGTTCCTCGGGTGGCTCATGTACAGCGTGTTACAGTGCGTACAGCGGGGCAAAACCAGACATGTAGCTTTCGAATACAATCGTTTACTGGTGGTACTAGCGCACGTACTTTCTCCTATTATTTCAAAATTTGAAATTTTTCGAAAATTTACGAAGTTCATTGAAAATCAGACTTGCACAGTTAAGCGTCCATTGATTTATATGTGGAAAAATATTTACAGGAGAAATTGAAGAAAAAATTGGAATGCTTTTAATGAGTTGTTTATCGCTGTTTAATGCTGTTTATCAATTGCATTAATTTCAAGCGCAAAATACGCAAAAACTAATCGCTTTTTTTAAAAAATATTAAGCATGACTTATTTTAAAGTGCATATTTCTTGAAAAGATTTTGTTTAACCCAAAACTCTCTATTTTCAAGTTTGTAGTTTTGAAATGTTAACTTTGTGCAGTTTTCGAAAATACAGAGTTGTCGGAAATGAGACTTACCAATTTTTTAGCGTCATAGTGTCATATAGAAGAAGAGAATATTTAATCTAAAAATTGGAGCAATTTTTGAGAAAAAAATTTAAAACATTAAAATTGCCTATATTTTGCGCAAATTACACGAAAACTACATATAATTTGGGAAAACTGAACACGAGCCTATTTCAAGATATATTTTTAAAGAACTGATTTCATTAAGTCAGGCTTTCACAACGCCTACTCCCGTGGGCATTCTGCACTTGCGAGCTGATCGTCTGCCCGCGACAGCGCCAAAAGTACAAGTGTTGGGGTGGAGGAAGCTTTGCGAGGAGGGGAGAAGTCTGACGTAGCACGACGCGGCGCGTAGATTGAATGCCTGAGCGTCTAATTAAATGATCCATGCTGCAAAGTTACATGTCCACTTGTTTAAATTGATTATGTTTAATATTTATAAGTTATAAGGGCCATAATTTACTGTTTACGATTTGTGCACTGCTGTATATCCACCTTTGTATCCATCACTGCATGTATTTTTCTTTTTTAATTTTTTAAAAAATGAACATGCTCATTGTAACTCTTTGGCAGTATTTTAAAGCAGTAGATTTTAAAAAAATATTATTTAAAAAAATAATATATTTTACCTTTCATAGAACCGTCTAATTCAATTAAACATAGTTAATGAAAAAAATATTTAATGCTTTCATCATCAAACAAAAACAATTCAGTATCATAATATTGTGTTTAGCAAAACACTAAATTTGTGATTACATCGTAGCAAAGCGAATTATATTATCAGCCCTAGAAACAACTATAATGCTTGGTGTCCAAATCTAATTTGAATAATTCATTTTTCACAAACATGTACAATATAATACAAAAGGCAATATTTCTTGGACAGTATGTGATCGTCATGTTCTCGCCGATTGCTCTTTAAACTTACAAGCTATGGTTCGAATTACGCATTCTAATTGGTGGTTCCCACTTCCTAGAGTGAGTCTCATCCCCAACCTTCATCGATTTTCGCATTTGCCCCCGAGCTGCACGCGCGCAGCTCCTGACGTCAGTGAAAGTGCAAAATGCTGTGCAAGCGTGCATTAAGGAAAAAAATCACCATCTTCAATATTGTAGTTGTAGGAAGACGCCTAAAACAATGCACTTTTGCAATGTTAAAGAAAATCTGAGATCTCTGGGATCCAAATTCTAACTTATATACTGTTGTTAATAATGTCATGGTATTATTAAGTATCATACACATAAGTTCAATTATGAATGCATATAGTGCAGTCGTTTGGAAGACAAAAGGGATTCCACCTCGCAAAAGGTAAGGTGGAAGATTTTATTTTTTAATTTTTTGTATATTGTTATTAGTGAGAAAACCTAGAAAGACTATTGGTAACTTCGGACAACTTCAGAATAAAAAGGGAAAATTTGGTGAAATTTTAAAATCTCGTACCTCTCTTACTATTTGCTTGAGAAAAATAATTTATAAGGCAAATTTGTAGAAAATTGTGCGATCTTTAAAATTCTACATAGCTATTTTGCGATAAAATCAACCATTAAAACGTTATTTCGCAAAAAAAAAGTTAATTTTTTTTATTTTTGGCAACCAAAACTTTTCCCTAAGTATTTCGAGGTGATAAACTTGAGGTTTTCTTACCAATAACAATATAAACAAAATAAAAACTAAAATATTCTACCTCACCTGTTGCAATGTAAAATGATTTATCGACTGTAGTAATATTGCAAGAAGAGTTTTCGCATGAATTGATAAGAAAATATTCACTTACGTGTAATAAAACTATTTGCAAAGGCAAGTAAGATACATATTTTGTATTTTGTACATTATCCTTTATCGTATCTTAAGTGAAGAAATCGATTTTCTGCCACAAGAACATTTAGAACGATTTTTGAATAACTGTATTTCTTACTGAACTCAAGGAAACGTACACAGATAGTAAAGTTATACGGTGGAATGCTACAGACTGCAGAGCCCAGTAGTAAACAAAGTGTCTGGTATGATCAAACGAATGTCGCGATGTTCTTTTTTCCCGCGTGGCCCCGCCCTCTGCAGACCCTGCCTTCTGCAGACCCTGCCTTCTGCAGACCCCGCCTTCTGCGCACCCCGCCTTCTGCGGACCCCACTTTGTTGCACAATGGCACAGTTCGAATGTTTTATCGGTATGAGAAGAACGTCATATGCGCTTAAATAATTTGCTGCCGGAAGTAAGAAAGTCGCAATTTTTGTAACACTAGTTGCAAACAGTTTTATCGGCCAGTTACGAGGAAAAAGAAAGCTATAAAGGACGATTGTCTACTATGCTGTTATCTCTTTTTAGCACACTCATGCCGATGGAGCGATAAACTCTGTGATGATTTATGTGCTTCAATGGATTCTATCCTTCACTTTGCAATAGGCAAAATAAAAGCTTTGAACAGTGCCGTTTGGTTTCTAGTGTATCAACTGAGGCGTTAAACTGATTACAAAATTTTAATTTGTAAGTCCCAACCGTACTAAATATTAAGTTGGTGTTTAGCTTACATCTAGCACCATTTACCTTGATCTTGAAGTGTTGTTGAGTTGGGAAGAAACTCAGTGTGTGTGACAAAATATTGTACCCTCCTTACTTCGCATAACCAAACATACAAGGTGAATCAGTTGTGTAAAAACCACCTCTTAATTTTACTGATAGCTAGTCATTTTTGCCGAAAATTCTCGTAGCTATCTTCATTTCTATTTCAACTGAATACAATAAAAGAGCGAGAATAGGAATTTTCGAGTTCCAAAAAACGTGAATTGCTTCCCCCAGACGCCACAAGCAGTTTTTAACAACTCTTTAACTGAATAAATAAAATACATATTCAAATAAATGAGAGTAAACAGATAATTAATTCTTCTGCCGATATGTCCTCGGAAGTACGAATGTTATCCTGAGAAGTTACAAAGATATCAAGCTGACTCCATTCATTTCGCAATTCCATCAATTTATCAAATTTGCCATTTTCATCTTTTGCAAGCTAGAACAATATTTCCCCCGTGAGCATTATCGAAATTACTTACCTTCTATATCATTTAACCCTATTTTTAAAAATTTTATGTCGATAACTGACCTTGTACACCATCTTGAGGACTAATTTTTTCCAGACTCAATGGAAACACTTCTGAAACCTTGACTGAAAATTGGAAATTAGGAAACATTTTTTATTTATTAAAGGTCGATTTTCAACTACTAAAATCATACAGCGACCGCTGTAAGTTACATTGTGGATAACGGTAGTGGTATATGGACACACATAAGCATTCATGTCCCGAGCGGCATTCGAACCCACGACCCTGCAGGCGCGAGGCAGCTATGGCTCTTCAGCCTTAGCGACCTCGGCTATCCAGGCCGGCAAATATTCCTTTGTTGTCCACAACAATCTGGAAAACCTTGATATTTCACTTGAACATTTTTTTTACCAGCACCGAATTCAAGTGTGTGCATTCTCTTTCCCGCTTTCTATATACAGTGGATGACCATTAAATTAGGAATTTTCTTTCAATTTTACAAATGCCCTGTTCTCTCTCACTTAATGGATATACGAATGCTCGAAACCTTCATAATAAGTTAGGATAGCATTTTTCTAATGCCGTAAAATATTTTTTTTGTAAACTGTTGCCCTTTTAGTTACCAAATCTACTGATATTTCTCAGACACTGTGCAACTGCCCACTTCCAGCGCATTTCTTCGTTTCAGTTGTTAAGGAGTTGTTCGATCTGACAAGTGGCAAGTTTCGTATATATCGTTTTATTTTTGTTCGTGATAGTGAGAAGTACTGTTATAGCTCAGATTCGTCATTTTAGAGGGCAATAGATCGGTGGTTTTAAAGGTAAATGTGATTAGGAGTCATAGGTAAGAAAAGTGACATTTCTCCGCAAAAGAACAGGGAAATTGAGGTTACTCTGAAGCGTATTGAACTGAAAAAACATTGAAATTGAAAAATTGCCAAAGGTTTTGCCTCAAAGTGTGGGAAGAATAAAGAGGAGACTTGATTTAGAGTTGAGTGGAAATTACATCAATCGTCAAAACTGCAAATGACCAAGGAAATCTTCCAAAAAACAAAACTTCATTGTAAAAATGCTTGTGTTAAAAACAGGAAAGCAACAAATAAGGAACTACAAGTCCATTATACGAGATCTTGGATGTGAAATTAGTACACCCACATTACGACACCGAAACAAACAATGGATTTCAGAACTTGTTCGCCAGTGAAACTCAAAGTTAACTACTGCTATGAAAAATAAATGAATTACTTAGGCACAATGGATGATTGTCCAAAGTAAGCACTCTAAATATGATTTCATTTTTTTAATGTAATTTATATTGTTATTTAATGAGTTAGATTGATGGTGAACAATTTCGCAAGTTGTAACAAAATTACAAATTGTTCTTTGCTGTAATTTTTGTAGGTGTATTTTCTGACGAAACCACCATTGAAATTCTAGAAGACAGACATCAGTTTGTCACATGATGACTTGCCGAGAAACTGCTCTCCGAATGTATGAAGGGAAAAAAAATAAAACATTTTACAAAAGTGATGAAATTGGGTATTATTTCGCAGAAAGGATTTGGTGGACTATACCTTGTGAATGGGATGAACAAAGAACATTATCTCAAACTGTTAAAAAAGTGTGCAGTTCCTCAATTAAAGAAGTGGATTCCACGAGGTGGTTATATTTTCCAACAGGATGGAACTCCATTCCACACTGCCAAGGTTGTGAAAATTTATTTTCAACAAAATAAAATTAAGGCATTAGAATGGCCAGGAAATAGTCCTGATACTAACCCAATTGAAGATATTTGGAAGGTACTTAAAGAAAAAGACAGTGAAGGGAAGTGCAGAACAAAATTTGAGTCCATAAAGAGAATAGAGGAAGTATGGTATCGAGACAAAGAACTGGAATTGACATGCAATGTTGACATGTTTACACCATGCCAAGGAGAATTCAAGCTATTATAAAAGTAAAAGGATGTGCTACAAAATACTAAGAGACAAATTTGATCTAAAATAATATTCTAAATGAAAGGGGAATCTCATATACGTAATTTTGTAAACATAACTTTCTTTAAAAAGTAGACAGGCTGCTCTCCTTCCTTGTGGGCACCTGAAGTCAAAATCCTGGTTACGTCTTGGGGAAATTTTGATGGACAAAACGCGCTCGCGACAGCATTTCTTGAGGTTCCCCAGATTCCCTTGCCTTCCATTTCACCTATGCAGCATCATTTTCATCATCATCATCATTTATGTGGACGTCACGTATCATCTCGCCTGTCATCTTCTCATTATTCTGGCACTAATTTTATTGGTTAAAAAAGCGTTGTAAAGAAGTAGACACGAGTACACATGATCTGTTGGTATCCATTAGCCGAATAAAATTTTAAAAAACATGGCATATAAAGCTTTTTAAATTAAGATTATTTTTCCTTACAGGAAATAAATGTATTGTTTCACAGAAAGTTTAAATGAGCCATACAGATCTTTTACTACAACTGTTATTTTTAGACTTTTCCTGTCTGTGGGACAAAGAAATAAAGAAATTCTTTGTTTGAAATGGGAAACGGGTATGATTTCAACTTTCTTTGTTTCACCGGTTTCAAATGAATTATGATCTATAGGAATGTGCCTTACACTCTTGAATATTATATTTCATTACTTTCAACATTTTTTACTGCTTCCTCTTGATACTTAAATCGTATATGCCAACACGCTTTGTGAAGATTGTCCATGTGAAGAACGACAAGATTGTAGTTTTAATATTTAGCCACTAACTCCCGCCCCGAAAAAGTTTTGATGTTCCACTAGAGGATTCTCTCTTAATTGCTAACAATCTACATCATGGAATATTTTTAGACTTTTCGAAATCATTTAACGTTATTGATCATATTGATATTGATATTGATCATCATTGCCTTAGTTTGAATCCCTTGTTTTTTGGATTTTTCCTGAGTTTATGGATATTTAGCGAAGTGTTAGTTATCTCTCAAAAGGCCGGGTGCCAATAGTTTCCTTTCAATTTTTGCATGCATTGGAAATTTGTAATACAAAAGTATTTTTGGATTTTTCCTAACGACCTAGACACCAAAGACACCTATTAAAAGGATAAAGGATGCATATTTTACTCTCAATTTCTGTACGCATTCGACATAAGTAATATCGAAGTTGACAAGTTTCTTAACTATTTCCATACAATTAGAGACTACACTGAACAATAATATTTACTTTTAAAATGATATAATACAATGGTATAATGGTATTAGTTACCATTGTCCAGGATAATTCTAAACGATTTTAACAAGTATTGTAGTTCAGCTTCTGGGTCAACGACTCCCATTTCGATTAGGTTTTTCCTACAATTTTGCTCGATTTATTGATCAAAAACAGATATGGTCCCCTGCTTTACTTCTGGACAGTAAGTCAAGGTTTACTATCTGCATACATTTTCTTGAGTTATTATGTCATTAAGAAATGTAGTTCTTTTGTCTACAGTTCGTTATCCATGATCTTATGCTAGTGAGTCGACTACTTCATGTGGGACACAATAGGGGATAACAGCCAAACATCGGTACTCTTTTTCGTATGCAAATCGTTTCCACGATAAGGAACGAATATTTATTGTTTTAAGATATTAGCCAAAGTACTCGTTTTAATTCAAGTGTAGTAAAGGCGAAGGGGTACGTTTTCCGGAACTTAAGGGAACGTGCACATCGGGGGATGGCCGACGACGTTCCGTGACAGTATGCTGTGTTCTGCGCGTCGGTAGCCGGACCAGGTATATTCAGAATAAACAGGCTGAGTTTGAGTTGGATAGTTGGAAGTTGATAGGAGGATAAGCAGCTCGGGACACTGAGTATTCCTGGATGGATGCCCGTCTGGGAATCCTGGATAGTAACGGCGCTGATCCCCTGGCCGATAAGGATGAAAGACAATGACGTGGCAGAAAACGATTATCTTCGAAGAGAATGTGACTTATGACTGACTACATTAAAGAGAATTACTTCATGTTCAATGACTAATAAAGCTTGGGAATATTGTAACAAAAAAGTAACAGGATGGTGCCACTTTTCTCCCATGCTTTTCGTAACGTTTTATCATTTTTGAGATTAAAGAAATAGCAATAAAAATAAAAAGTAAATAGGATTACCCCTTTGGCTGTAAATAGATCATCAGCATAATAGAAAGAAGGTGTACTAACTCTTTTGATTTTTTATTGACTTGATGTTGAGATAAAAATTCCATTACGCATAGTACTCGATGAGACCAACGTCCTACATCTTCGAGTGTATACCTACGATTGCTTTCATTTCTTTCGTCGTCGTTCACTAAATTGAATATCGCCTTCTGTAATCTAATTCTAAGACAGGGCTGTCCAACGTAGAACACACACACACACACATATATTAGATACGACTTTATTACGACTCATTAAATAAATTTAAGATGAATTGTGCAATTGTAATGTATTTGGTTGGTGTAATAAACTTTTTCGAAGCAGTAGCGGTCCGTACAAAAAAAAAAAAAAAACTGGCGGGCCGCCGTTTGGAAAGCCCTGTTACAAGAGAATCAAACATGATTAAGAAAATAGATTATTGCGTTCAAAAAATTCATTTTACAGATCAGCCTACAACATCAACGAACGTAACTCCTACCGTCCCAGCGTTACGAGGCTCAGCACAATAGCGAACGCCTCTTGTAAGATGAACACTACGTTCCATGCAGATATCTAGTAAGGAGAGATATCTAGTTTTGAGAACAATCGTTGAATGTTGATTCTTCGCGGAATCAAACGGGAGAGCGCGACCCCGGAAATACTAAAGATACGATACGTGACAAAATACAACAACCGCTTTGCAAAAAATGGAATTAAATGCATACAGTATGTGAGCTATATAAAATGCAGAAAATGATAACTAAGAACTCAGAGTTAATATCAATCTCTAAAAAATAAAACTGAAAAGCGGGTGCATCCTTCTAGAAAAACTCTACCATCCCGACAATATATTACGTCAAGTACTTTATATACGTCACGACAAGTACGTCAAGTCATTTGTGCTCGGATACCAATAGTTTGTACTACTCGTGACATAAGAATTACATCAAAAACAAAATTGTCGTAGACTTTTAAACCAGGTTTGCGTGTCCCGTTGTGGACACGACTATTTTGAGAACAGGTGATTTCTCACAGATCACGAGTTTTGGAGGACAGATAAAGGCCTTGTGGGGACACGGGCAAAGGAGAAGGGAGAGTTCGAGGACCGGTGAAGGATAGATGGGGAACATATGGGGAACTGAAGGCTGGACCCGGATATGTTCTTACGCAGTATTATACAAAATGAGATATTTTCGCAATTTCTTTTACAAGTTTTCAGAGTTAGTTCTCTCTCTAGCCCACCCCCACCCCCACTTCATAGCAAGGGTGTTCAGAAAAGTGCAGAAGCCAGCAGTAAAATTGAATTAAAGGAAAAATACTGAAAAATATTTCACGATTAAATTAAACAGACAATACGTTTTTTGTGCATTTAAATCTCACCGCATAGCAATATTGGATTGATTTCTCTCGCATACTATGGGGCCTCCAATGCTGTAACAGGGTTAGAGAGATAGTTGTTCGTAGTTGGGTTTTCCTTTCAATCAATTTTCAGCGTTCAAACATTTATTATTTACAAATAACAGTTTTCGCACTGGACCAGATTGTATATACTTATGTATACTATTAAAGAATAAATACTTAGTTAATACCCATCTATCCTTCACCTGCCTCCGACATTTTTTTCACAATTTCCACATGTCCCTACATGTCCGCTACCTTTCGTCCAAAACTCACGGTCTGTCAGAACTCATCTGTCCTAAAAAAAACAAGAACAGAGCGGAAAGACCGGAGGAAGCATATATAAATACCCGGTGAACGGCAAGATGCTTCAGCTAGTACTGCGAAAGTTATTGGATTTGTATACATGTTATGCACTTCGTAATCATAAGAATACAAATTGACTATCATAAGGGAGAACCGCCCGGTTGACTGTCGAAGTGCTTGTTGTTCGTTGATTAATTTTGTGTTTCCGGGCGTCAACAGTTATGATCATCTGACCCGGAAGTGTAGCGAATACTATATACCGGGATGTCATGTTCCTCCGGCTGAAATATGAGATCCGGTACCGACCTACAGGATGGCTTGCGAGGGATTTCCTCGTCCACGTATCTCCCCCATCCTGGACAAGATCCAAGCTCCCGACATGTGATTGTATAGTGCATGTAAGTGTGTCTGTAATGGGAGAGAATAGAAAAAGGAAGAGACCGTTTGTTAGAGTATTGTTTCGTCATTCGCCTGACATTAATTGAAAAAAAATATTGAAAACTGCAGATAAGACAGCAGGCTGTTAGAACTCTCCTCCCAACAATGGTTGAAGTACACCTAGGTATTAAGTTTCTTTCAGAAAACTACTCACTGAGATCGTTTTTGAGGTACAAACAAAACCAATATAGAGCAAAACACGAATTCCATATAAAGGTAATTTTGAAAATAAAATATTGTGATCAATGACGTCTAATTTTGTTGCAGCCTATTCTTAGCTGTTTTGAAAATACGAGGAAATATACCGATACATAAGGATATATTACATATGTGATATATAAGTTTCAGGCGTTCAAGTCTTTTATAAACAATCTGGAAATTTGTCTAAACCCGCCAAATATTATTTTTTTAGTTTACCAATTATTAAAATACAATTATATTATTACCTTTTATTTTATTTGTTTATAAGCGATCGTCGACGCTCGCGCCCTTCGCTGCGCACCACTGCCACCCAACACTCAACCTGGGGCAACTTTCCTTCAATTTTTCCAATAAACGTGTCTGCTATTTTTTTAATTCAGCCAATTATGACGTTGGGAGTAAGGTTGTTGAAAGTTCTTATAAAAGAAAACATACTAAAAATAAATTACATTTCCCCTTCCGGCGAAATGCTGCATCTACACATCCGAGGCTCCTCTAGAATGAGTACAAAATCATTAGTTATTGAATTAGTACGTAATATAATTTCTCAATAATTATTTTGGTTTCTTCAATGAAATTACATTTTAAACGAATTTACTACGCGAAATCATCAATCATTTCATTTAATTAACGTATACTGATTCATACGTGCAAAATAAAAAAAAATAATTTTATGAAAAAATGTGTGTTCATGAATATGTTCTAAGTTCACGCACTCTAATAATCTGCAATATCCTAATTTCTTCTCAGTTTCGATGTTTTTGAGGCTATTTTATCAGTGCTAATTTTCTGTGTGGTCATTTGGTGAATGGGAACGTGATGCAGGAGGGGATAGTTTAGTGGGTTCGACAGCTTCCTGCGTGTCTCGAATCCCCTGAAAGCGCTACATTTGAGGGACCTAGCACACAACCGAGCGCCACGTGACCCATGAGAACCAACGGATGCCCGCCGCTCTCCGTGGCTTCCCGGATTCACAACAGTTTCAAGCGCGGCAAGCGCCTTCCCGGACGTATCCCCGGACGCTCACCGAGGGGTGGGCGGCTGCTTTTCGCAGAACGCTCTATACCCAAACACTTAGAACGGGAGAGGTGGCTCGTGGCATCAGCTGATGTCACTGCAGTGCCTCAAACCGGGAGGTCCTGGGTTCGAATCCAGACGATAGCAGGATTTTCGGCACTGCCTTGTTAGCTCGGCCGAATTCAATCGCTGTCTGGAGGAGAAACCACGGAAAACTACTGATCAGGCCGACTGCCCTGATCGGTAGTTTTACGTAGTTTCTCCGATCCACACCAGCCGAATGCCGGAGCAGTACCCTAAAAAAGGAGCCACGCGATCTTTTGTTCCTCTTCCTTGTACACGCAATTACTTGTCGCGGCTTGGGCGGTGCCCCGCAGGTGGGAGACACCTGGTTAGGAAAAAACTGACGGTAGGTCGGTGTCTGATCTCTTCATCTAGCGGAGGAAGATCATCGCCACCTGCCGAGGAAAATCATGTACTACACGTACCGACTAATGCCCTTAGCAGTTGACACGCCCGGAATCACTCACAATCAAACAATCAACCACTTACCACGCAAGGAAAAAGGCATGCGAGCGCGTCAACGAGGCGGCTGCAAGCGCCGGAACCCCGGCGCGTGCCCGAGCCGGCGGCGGCGGAGGCGGAAGGCGAGCGCGCGTTGTCCATGCTGCCTCCCCCGCGGCCGCGCCGTCGGCGAATGTCTGCTGGCCTGTCTGCCGGCCTGTCTGCCCGCCTGTCTCCTGCGCCTGTCTGGCGGCCTGCGCTGCCCGGGCAGGACGAGGCGCGGCGTGGACGGCCGGGGGCGGCGCGCGCGGGCCGGTCGCGCGTGGTGTGCGGGGCTGCGATGCGCCGTGCGGCGCGCGGTCGCTGCGCCGATGCACTCCCGGATGACGCACGCTCGGCCGTAAGAGTGTCGCGTCTTGTGCACTCAATTATCGGCAGGCGCTGCGTCCTTCCCGTTGGCCGGAGCGGGTGAGGCGGTGGATGCGGAAGCGGTTGCCAAATGGGTGTGGGAGCGGGGGCGGGAGTGCGAGCGGGGGCGGAGTGGGCGCGGGAGTGGGTGTGGGTGCGGAAGGGGGAGCTGGTGGAGGAGCGGGGGCGGGAGCGGGTGAGGGAGCGGGAGCCGGTGCCGGAGTGGGTGCAGGCGTGGGTGCAGGAGTGGATGCAGGAGTGGGTGCGGGAGTAGGTGCAGGAGGGGGTGCCGGAACAGAAATTGGCTGGGCAAGTGCGTAAGGAAAACACACTGGACGACTCCGTGTGCAGCAAATCAGTTCCGGCCACTGCGGGAGTGGGTGGGGGTACGTGTGTGGGAGCAGGCGCAGGTACGAGTGCGGGAGCAGAAGTTCGCCTGGAAAGTGCGTTAGGGAAAACCCACTGTACGGCTGAGTCTGCAGCAAATCAGTTCCGGCGCTATCGCTGCGGGCATAAAAATAAAAATTAGGCAAGTATTCACGTGCAGACGAACTATACAATAATTTATACAGTGGTGCAACCAAGGGGGAATACAGTGCCCCTCCTATTGATGTCGAGAAAACATGACAAATATAGTTTTTACTTCTTCTCTATAGTAAGGGAAGTTATTCAGTGTGTTCATTCAATGTTATAAATAACTATAAATCAACAAATGAAAATAAATTTTAAAGGCAGCACATGAAATTGTCTTCATAATAATCCATCAAGTTAGCTAGACACTACACCCCAACATAGAAAAATCTTGATCGCGCCACTGAATTCAAAAGAAAATATTCTTATCTGAATTTCCAAATGAAGAATTACAAAATATCCGTATAAAAAGCTTAAAAATAACATAATAATTCTTTTATTTTTACAGGTGCAAATAATGCTTAATATGCACGCACAACATTTTATTTTTGCGCTGGTCACTATCTCTAAAGCAGAAAAAGAAAACATATCATAAGTAATGACTAGGGAGTGGATATTGATGACCCTAAACGTCACCAAAATGCTTAATAAAATGCTCTTAAATTGTTGTAAAAAAAACCTAAAATCAAAGAAAAATGACGTAAAAAAATGAATCAAAACCAGTTCAGATGAACAACTCAAGTTGTTGGATGTGTTACTGATGTAATGGAGGCTTCTTCCTATCGTTCAAGTGAACTCAGCTTGCGAACTTTTATTTTGGACCGTTCTTTACCAAGAAACCTGTCTTTAGCCGTCCCGAAGTCGGCCGATCTGACAATGGCGCTGATAGGTGTCACCGGAACCTTAGGTTACATACAACGGCTGACATTACAATTTCTGAGTGAAGAAATCAAAAAGGCTACAGAGTAATTCTGTGGAGAACATTTATTGCATCTCATAAATATTATTTGCAGCAAGTAGCATTAAAATGATGTTGAAATCAATAAAATCACCGAAAAATGCTTGACAGAAACCATTTGATTTGCGAGAAATCGCCATTGTTTCCTAACAAACTATTGTAGGTCAGTGGACAATCTATTCAAAAAGCTGAGAATTGTTTTAATTATTTTACAAGTATGTGCATATTTTCTATGCATGTTTCTTCACTTCACTAAAAAATGCCTTTTTGAGTTGTTACTTTCTTCAAGACGATATAGATATTTTGTAGTAGACTATTTCCTGCCTTGAATGTTTTTATGTAGTCGTTATTCGCAAAAATATACTTAAAATGGGAGTAAGAATATTTAAAACACATGGCAAGTCACCACACATAAGTCAGACAAATTTGTCCGACCTTCGGGGCAGCAAGCATGAGACAACTGTCAATGGTCAAGGAAGAAGAGAACATATCTTTCCATCGATAGCATTATAAAGAGCATTCTGATAGTGACTGTTCTTGTGTATTAGAGTTTCTTAGAAGCGAAATCACATCATACATTGCTCGAATGTATTTGTTCAGCCTTCATACCATTTCGTTCGATTGACAAATTTAGTTACAATACGCTACGCCAGTGACTCAGGTTTCGACATTCGTATTCCTTCCTATGCGTTTCTTTTAACACACCTACACCTTGACCCTCTAATAGTAATGTGAAAACTCAATTACCGTTTTACAAAAAAATTGACACATCTAACTAGTGGTGCTATATAAGCAAATAATTTCTCTCATTATTTCCAAATTTTGCAATTTTTCTAAAATTCAGAGTTCAACGAAGGTGCAGTTCTTTTAGCGTTCTCTGTTCTATTCGTGGGCAAAAATTAAAGAAAAACTTTGTAGCCGTTTTTGAGAATGTGTTTTTTTATAAATTTCATGAACTTCAAGCTAAAATTACGTAAAAACTACTTTTGTTCTAAAAACAATATTATTAGTATTATTAGTTTTTAAAGATCTGTTTTTTTAGAATAGACGTCATTTTAAACAAAAATCTTCTTCTTCAATATTGTCCTTTTACAATGTTACCTTTTTGCATTTTTCGAAAACACGAAGAGAGGAAATGAGACTAGCACAACTTTTTTAAAGTCTCTTCATGCATACGAGGAGAAAATTTCAAGAAAAAATTGGAGCCCTCTTTGAGAAAACAGTTGTTTAAAATTGCCAATATTTCACGCAAAGTTCAGCGAAAACTATACTCATTTTCAAAAAATTGTACGTAGACTTACTTCAAGATCTCTATTTGCACAACAGATTCCATTAAGCAAAAACTTCTATTTTCAATAATGTAGTTGTAGGAAGACACCGAAAAAGTTGAACTTGTGCATGTTCCGAAAAATTATAGATTTAAACGAAGATAAGTCCGTCGCTATTGTTTTAACTTTTTTCTATATCTAAGAGCAGAGTTTAACCTAAAATTTGGAGTCAAGGGACTAACTACCAAATTGTTCTACCAAAATATACTATACCGTTTAGTTTAATCTAACGTGATTATTTGTATGAACTAAACATTTCTCTCCGTGCGACATCGTATATGATAGTTTATTGAATGTAGGGGAAGGGAGAATGGTAATGAAGAACAAAGTCCAAGTCCTGATTGCTGGGGCTTTCCTCCGACATTCGCCTGGTATTGATCGGAGAAACAACGGAAAACTACTGATCAGAAAATCCGGCTGGTAAAATCCTTCTTCGGAGGGTGAATTCGACCCATTCCTATCTAGAACCGAAAATCCGCCACCGTCGGGACTCACACTAGGACCTCTTGATCAGCCTCGCTCCAGGTACAATTGTTGCCAACCGGGCTAGATCAGTGATCCAAATTTTTCCTTGCCAATGTTCGCTCAAATATGACAAAGGTCGTGTAAGAATATAGCAGTATTATAAAAATCGTTGTTTAGAATTTCGAAAATTGCAGAAGTTCCAATATTTTTTTAATCTGTCTTACACGTTCAGTATTGAAGCTTGAAATTTCTTTCTAAATTCAATATATTCCAAAATATGAAATCTTTTAAAAACTTGCCCAAACTTTTCTGAATATTATAGATTTTACATTAGAGGTTAAGTTACAGTTTAGTCGATGCTTTTTAGTAGAATAAATATTAACAAAGGGAAAGAGGGAGAGGATGGAGGATATTGAGGGGGTATGGGAAGGGGGTAGTGAGAGAATTACTGATATATATATATACACACACACACACACACACACACACACACACACATACATACACACACACATACATACACACACACATACATACACACACACACACACATACAGAGTTTCCGGGGAGGAAACGTCGAAACTTCGAACATAAGCTCTTAAGACAACTCTAAGCATATTTTGTCTAATAAACTAGGAGGATATTCCGAATGGTTGAGCCGCAATAAGCATTCAAAAGGGTGTAAAAAATTGATTTCTAGGCAAAAATGTTTCTAGGCATATTTTTGGAGTGTTTCTATGCTTCCATAATGCAATTTTTGCCAATAAATCATTTTTTCAAACCAAATTTTGAGTGCTGATTGCGGCCCAACCATTCGGAATATCCACGTAGTATATTAGACAAAATATGTTTAGAATTGTCTTAAGAGTTTATTTTCGAAATATATATATATATAATATATATAACCACACTGAATACATATAAAAGGAAGTTTGTAGTTAAAACATTCTCCCTTCTGCAAAACCTCTGACGTAGCAAAGAATTTTTATAAGGAATACATGCAAGTTCGTAACATATTTAAATGTATTGAAGTCACAGTGGATACGCTGTCATACTGTAATGATACGTTTTGCAATGGTATTACGACTCAAATATTAAATTGGATGCAAGATTGTAACTTGGATCTCATAGTGCACTCTTCACAAAATAATACAAAACGTTAAGAGGCTGCACAGAAAATCAAGTGCTCAACGTTCGTGAACTTTCGAGAGAATGTTTCTAAATACAGCACAAGATCCTGAACTAATGACTTTACGGGAATTTCATATAGAGCTTTTGAGTACAAACGATCTACTATAATATTTCAAGAAATGAAGACCGGGCTGTGGTAAAATATAAAAAGTATTGAAGAACTGCCTCAAATAATAATGAAAGTGTATATTGGTACAACTTCTTAAAGTTTAGGTTAATGGAAATCCCTCTTTCGTATACTGTTTACTATAGTTGGAAAAGCAGATCCAATTGTTCTCATTGCATTCTTACGTTGTTTTGGGAAAATTATGGCTGGGTCGTTACTTTTGTCGAAGATAACTGTTTCGATTTATATCACGCGTAAAGTAATAAATTTCAAAAGTTATCAGTTTAAGTGACTTCTATTTTTATGTTATTGCTATTTTCGTTTCTTTTTAGGTAAAATTAATTACGCAGAATCAGAGAATGGTACAAAATTAAACAACTTTTGCTTGTCGTAAACTTTATCTCCGATTTTTTAGAAAATTATACGTAGTTCTTTCATGTATATACCGTCGCCACAAACTGTCAAATATTTCATTACATTTATTATATGTCATTAGAAATTGTCAAATACTACATTATTAGAAATGTTTTCAGAATGAGAGGTAAAATGTATCTCCATTAAGGATTTAAAACCTTGGATCTCTCCACACTAGGAAGCAAATAATTTAATTTCCAAATGCATGTCTTCTTTATTTTGAACCAAGAGTGAATAAGTAACTTGCAAAGATAGTAACAAGAATTTCACTCAGTTAAACCATTTTAAAAATTGAGTTGATCAACTCACAAATACTGGTTATTATTATATTTTACTACTATCACTTTGGAAATCAAAACATACGTAAGAAATGAAAGATTGCGCAAAAAACGGAATTTTTAACCAAGGATAGTTGTGTCATCTTTTCGAATCGATTTTATTTATTCACTTCTTTAACTTCTAAATTATTTCAAGAACCAGTTCGACCCCGGACAAAAAACGGCAAACTTACAGCTCAATTTACTACTCAGTACTCCAAGCTGCCGAAGGCGTCGTTCCGACCGCTTATATAGACACCCCGTACTTCGAATAAAACGTAGAGCGAATTGATATTTAATCAGCTGGGACGCGGTTATGAGTTCGGAAGCTTCAATATCAAAAATTAAGTTTAATGAAGTTCCCGATTGCAAAACCGCATCCCAGTCGATTGTTGTCAATTTGCCCTACGTTTTAATCGGCGAATAGCCAGGGGAGGCCAAGCTGTTCCCCTCTAGCAGAGAAGAGATGCTGTCGTGCCGCTAGCAGTCGCCTGTAGGCCATGTGGCCGGGAGCGACCGCCTTTGGCCGCCATCATGCTTCTCCCGGCGGCTAGTCCCGGTACGCGTTCGATGGTGGCACTCGATGGCTATTTGATGGCCATTGTCAACACTACAGCGTGTCACTAAAACAAATTCTCAAATCGATTTTTTTTAAAATTTGTTACGACTTTCTCAAAACATCTCTTAATTCGTCTAAGGCATTGAGCTTGTATATCATCTTTTGGAGTTTGGTTTGACTTTTGACTCAATATGTCCCAGTCATTGTCTTTTATTCATTCAGTCAGAGGTATGGAGCGGTTAGTATGCGATTACTTGACGGTAACCCGTCCGAGAATTCGTTGTGACTCTAGTTAATTTCCGTGACTTCACGTTGCATAGTTAAGCAATTCGGCTCACGACTCCGTCTGGTAGAAACGTTTTGTCTTGGCAATTATTTTGAAAATTGACTTGAAAGGTATTCCTGGTGAGAAAGAGGATATTTATGGATTCTATGCAAAACTAGACTTTGAAATGGAATCCAGCAAGTAAAACAGATGGATAAACGAAATACAAACATGAGAATCTAATAACGTTTATCCAATAATTTTTGTTTTTCTATATTTATTTGCACTAAAATTTAAATGGTATATTATAAAACGATGATGTAATGATGAGTATTAATAGTACAAGAGTATGAAGTGATACTACGACAGAGAGACATATGAGCAAGGATCGTAAACCTCATAAAAGTATTAATACCCATTACATCGAGTTACATAAATACTTTTCTACAACTAGCCCTAGCTATTATAAGTTACACTTTTACATTGAACGGATGGATGGCAGCTGGCGTGCTGTCGTGCACACTGTACAACCTCTGCCAATTCGCGGACAGTCTCCTAGGTCTCCCAGACAGCCATGGTTAACCATAAGCACAGCCCGACTCAAGGGCAGCAAATGAGTAATGTTGGGATTTAATGTATTCCAAAATAGTGACCAAAGGTCACTATATGTTCTAATTTCTTATCGGCGTAATAACTGCTAAAATACTCATAGGGGAAATCAGAATTCTGATTTTTTAGAGTATTTGAAATAGGGTAATGCATGTTCGATTTATCACCATCATCTCACGGTTTATCTCGGCACAGTAACACACAATCCAGCGAAAAATATTATAGAATTGTGACGAATAACACAAATCACCTATGAAAAATTATCAGAAATAAAGCTCTGTGTAATTTACTGTGTATCACGCTCTGATTCCAAATATGTCCTTAGATTTTCTCTAACACGAATAGTTTCTGAGATAAGATGGTTTTCATTTGGTGACTGGGAATCCACAACGACAAAGCCGTTCCTTCAGGAAATGATGTTTCCGGTGATAAAATTAGCTCTTGTTTCTACTAGTGTACCTCAAAACTCTCAAAGAAGAGACATAAATTGAAGAGTTTCTAATGAGTCTGAAAAAAGTGTTCTCGATGTTCCTCTCGTCGGTCCCAACATGATATTTCTCTCTCTTCTTCATATAAAGCTTACATTAATTGTTCAATGAAGACTATCGGTAAAGTAAACAGAGAAGCATTCCAGTATTTCTGTGAAAAATGTTCAAACATCAACGCAGCAAAAATGAAGGAAGGAATGTTCTCAATTCTGAGAGATTTCAAAAGATGATGATTTCAAGCAAACGATGTCTCCTGAAGAACAAGACGCTTAAACTAGTTTTCAGTGGGTGTGTGAACATTTCCTAATGAGAAATAAATCATCAGATTTTGTTAATGGATTCGAGAGACTTTTGTGTAGACTTCAAAAACTGGGCTGTTGAATGTCACCTAAGTTACACTTTCTACACTCCTTTTTTAGACTTCTCCCATGATAACGTGCTCGTCGGCTGCTTCTCCCATCGAAACGTCTTTGGTGACGTGACTAATGACCAAGGTGAGCGTTTCCACTAAGACATACGAAGGAACAATCGAGCAACGCTACAAAGGTTTCTAGGATGACTCCATAAAGGCAGATTTATTCTGGATATTATGCACTGAAGATCCTGAAGCAAGAGGCGTGGGAGTTCATCACATTTCTAAGTAAGTTTTCATAAGTCCATTTATAGGAAAATGGAATATGGCAGAATTTGGTGTAATAAATGGGTTCGCTATTGCAGACAAATGGTCGGTGATGGCGCAAATTTGAAGGCAAAGCCGTAATCTGTGTTAAAACCCGGTTTAGAAAAATATGCGTATGTTTCAGATGATTACAACAAGTTTCGTTTTGTAGACCTGTGTAATTGACTACTTTTTAACTGTAGTTTTCTCAGTTATTGATTTAAAACATGTACTATAAATGAAGCGGTGTAATTATTAGTTCCATTATACAAGGGGCTAATTGGAGAATTACATAATTGGAGTAGAAAAAATGGTTACTCCAGTGACATAAAACTTCTATGAAAAAATTGACACACAGTAGGTCAATTTATGTCATGTGATATATATTAAAAATATTATTATATTGATATCAACACTGATATCCGTGATTCTGCATTTTTCAATTTTGCAGAAAACATCCAACTCTCATTTTTTTTGAAAATGATAATAAAAATCACTTCTGAACCTTTTCTGAGTATCAAATTACATACGACACAATTCTACACACAAAATGCAATTAAACACGTTCGAAACACTGTTAGCGATTTTTAATATTACGTTATGCAAAACTACATTTTTTCAGTACGTACTTATTGTGGATTCATACCATTCTAAATAACTGGTTCCAATTATAAGTACGTATTCTGTTCTGTGAAGTTGGATGCCCTGACTGAGCCGAATCTTGTTCAAATCAAGGCCATAATTCAGGTTACTGTATGAAAGGTATGAAGACCTCACTGAATTAATTTGTTTCCATTAAAGGTCAAAGAAAAAAGATAGGCTACTCCATAGGCTGTCATCAGTTTGGCTTTCAAAATTTCAGAGGACATTATATATAAAAAAATAAAAGGCTGAGGTGGCACAAAAACCAGTGAAATAGGAAAAGAAAGTGAAAATGGTAAATTTCATCTTTTTTCATAGATGTCGATAATGAGCATAACAATCACGCAGAAGATCTGCAAAATGAAGTTACTCAGTATTTTTGAAAGTAAATTTGAAAGAGACTGCAGAATTGTGCGCAACAAGAATACTGAATAAGCTATATTTAAAAACGTAGCGATTCAGAGCATTACGTTTGGTGTTGAATTGTTGGCCATAGCTGTAATAATAGCAGCTGTCTTTATTGAGGTGAGGTTGCACAGTCGTAAAAAAAGACCATAATAGAGAAAGAGGCTCTTGGAAAAGGTCATGCACTCGATCGGAATTTGACTCTATGAGGTAGTATCAAGTGCCTCTTCTCTGATGGCTGCCATCCAGTGTTGTTAAAGGCCAGTAACAAAGGTCGACAGTTCCCAGATATAAAAAAATATCACATTTTCATGTTCAGTGAGCATGGATGAAGGTATCTAGCATTTCATAAAAGAAAAAGATACCGGAAACCTGCTAAAATTATAAAATTTAGTAGATTTTATTAAAATGAAATTAAACGACAATGAGTTGCAGCTCATTAGATGTGATTTTCCAATCCAAACACTGGATGGGAAGGTGGTGCCAAGCACTGGGTTGAGCTAAGCCGGTTAATTAACATTTGTGGTTAGTTTGAGCTCTCCATACAAATGAAATTCCACTGCGGCATTTAATTGCTGTTGTACACAGCAAAACATCATCAAAAGGGAAATAGACGTGAGTAACTGGTCCGATGTTTCTAACTGCCATGGAGCTGGAATTTGACATCAATTCCTACATATTCAGTTGTGGAATATCTTATGCCATTAGTTGATAGGACGATGAAAACTCTTTCGATTGATCAAGCTAAAGAAGAATCGATTCATTGATGATTCCGGGCGCGTGAACTACTAAGGTCATTAGTCCTGTAAGTGTAGGGTTTGTTCTTTCTTCGGGAGGTGACGGTAATCTTCCCCTGCTGGATGGTGAGATCCGACGTTGAGCATCACGACGGCAAGCGATTTTTCTCCAACCAGGTTTCTCCCACCAGCGGGGACACGCTCTAAGCTCCCGGCCGGTTTCACTGCATGTGTGGTAGTAGTAACCTAGTGCATGTAAGTGTAACTGAAACTAACGGGTGAGGATAAGACAAGAAGGAGGAAGGCATGATCGCGCGCGATCCGTGGTCAGTTTGTTAGGGCCTGCTCGAGCATCATTCCCTATTGATCGTAGAAACTACGGAAAAACAGATCAGCGCAGCTGGTGAAATTCTCTTCCAGACAACGACGGAGTTTGACCTAGCTCTCTAGTTAATGTCGAAAATCCTGCCACTGGCGGGACTCGAACCTAGGACATCCCGGTTAGAGGCATTTCAGTGACATCAATTGATGCCACCTTTACCTGTTTCAGATAAAGTAACACACAGGCCGTATCATCTCTAACAGTCTCCTCAAATCTGGTTATCTTTGAAACTGGCTCAGTATGCTAATCACGCTTATTGACAGAAGCTCACAGGATTTGTCGTGTCTGTATTTCAAAACATGTTTATTGACGGAAATTTCTGAAAATAATTAAACCTTGAAACAGAGTATGATGGATTGGTGCTATCCATATCATCAAAGTAATGAATTCTTGCATTGAAGGCACAGGTTATGTTTCATATCAATTGTAATTACTCGAGTTTGATAGTTGAGAATGTTGCTTTATCACTTATAAAGTGCGTTTTAAGATTTTAGTGAAATGATAATTCAAACATTTGTGCTGATGTCATCCAAAGAATTATTGACTTGAGAGATGGAAATATTTCTTCACTAGAAGATAATTAGGTTCCAGGAAAACATATATTAATCAAAACTCTTCTTCTCTTTTAGCAATTCTTGATTAACCAGTCCTCGATTACGAGCCTCCATGAACTTGTGGATGTACGACAGCTGATATTAGGAAGTTCATTGATGAGCCAGTACACGTAACATATTTGCGCTGACAAGATCAGACATTGAAAGGGTCAGAAAAATGTAAGAGAAGCATGAAACAAAATATACACGCACGAAGAAAATGAAGGATATATCAGAAGTCAAGGTCGCCGAAGAACAAAGATCAAGGAACGATTTTAAGAAAGATTGGTCTTGTAATTAATGAAATTTATAAAAAATTTAAATGAAATAATATTTTGAAACATAATAAAGGTAAATAAAATAATTGTTTTAAAAAATTTGAAATGGCCTATATTTCAGGTAAAATTATGCGAAAACTATTCATGTTTTTGAAAAATTCTACAATCTTATTTCAAGATCCGACTTTCAACAATGTATTTTATTCAGGAAAAAATCTATCTTCAATATTGTAGTTGAAGGAAGACGTAGAAAAGAAATTAATTTTTTTAAAACATGGATTTCCACTATAATTGCAATTTTTAAAAGAATTATTTACGTTATCTGAGAACAAAGTTTAATAAAAAAAATTTGAGACAATTTTGAAAATGTTGTAGAGGCTTCATGAACAGAATCCTTTAAAATCAAAATATCCGTTTCAAACCCAGAGGGCGTTCATTTGAATAAATTCTGGAATATCAATTTTGGAGAAAATCAGCTGAACGGTTGAAACGTTAACGTTGTTCACAGACGGACGTATACGCAGACTGACGGAGAGACAGACGTGTTGCCGTCTATCGATCCACAGAAGATGGATTCTGACAACCAAAGTATTAGAGGGAGTAATTTACTACATATATGGAAACAAAGTTTATCCGATTTTTCGTTACCAGGGCCTGGCAATAAGAGCTTTTTCTGTCGGAAATTCCCTTTTTTCCGGCGGACGATTACAATACTTTCTCTTCTTACGAAATAAGTAAGAGAAAGGAAACGTCTAGAATTAATTCAATTAACCCACATGCAAAATTACACAGATTTCTCTACTTGCATCACTTCTCTGAAGAGATAAAATTTATTTCTACTTATGTTTTTCATCCTTTCATCCTTTTTGTACAATCATGTTGCATCAATAGACAGCCACATTAACTTACATCTTATTGGAACTTTTCGTTGAGTTTCTCTCTGATCTCTATAAATTGATTTCCATAAGGCTGGCTCGTGTGATTTCGTTTATTATTTAGATAAATGTAGAATAAAAGTACGGGACAACCTGGCAGAAAATTTTCAATTTCAGTTTTGTTTTATATTTGCCTCTTGCAATCCTTCAGTACTTACCAATTATTTTTTTTACACCATTAAGGGGATGTGTAGGCAAAAATGCATACTTCTGAAAAATATTTTTTTTCTCCTTAACTATTCATTTAATGCTAACGAAATTTAGTACGCGTTTTGCAGGAATACAGTGGTATACTCCGTCATTTTTTAAAAAGAAAATTTGAAAAAGTGTGAAAACTGTAGAGTAATAATTTTTTAAACAAATTAAAATTTTGAATGTACTTTTTCTCAAAAACTACCTGTGTGATCAACTTGAAATTTTTAGTGAGTAGTTACCAATACTGTTTAAGTAAATGCTTGGAGCCATTTTGTGTTAGGGTGAACGGTTTCGAAGAAAAAAAAAATATATGTTTTAATTAAGTGAAAAAATTCATTTAAATTTTGTTAAACATTTTATAACTTAGCAATTATTTCATAAAATAAATATCCTTCCATTAAAGTTAATCTCATTGATTGATTTCAAAGCACAAAAAAAATACAATGTTCCATCATTAATAGTTTCTGAGAAAAGTGCACCTTTGTTAAGAAAAATGCTATTTCCAGAAAATGAATTTTAAGAGTTATTCAGAAATTTCCCCACCGAGAAACCTCGATATTCAAATTCTTAAGTCTCAAGCTGCTCGTCTGGTCTTCTTTTGGATTTTCCTTCATTTTCAATGCAAATTGGGACGTTGTTTACAGTACTATCAGGGATAACTATTCGATGGTCATCATCGATAGTTTTAAAATGTTGAACAGGAAGATGCCAGGAGCAGGGCCTGGCTTTTTTTTTATCACATTAATCCTCCCTGAATTTCTATCATTAAATGTCAGAGCGGCATCAGAAGCAGCTACTCTTACTATTTTAAATGATGCAAATTTGATTTGGATATCTTATCAATATTAGTTTATTGAAGCTTTCATTGTTGTTTTGAGTCTTACCATGGCAACACTTTTTGAGAAGTATCCTATCAGTAAGTGCCCTGAAGACTGGCTTGAAAACATTCATATAGCTAGTGGAATATTGTATTAATGATCGTAATTCTTACGTAAAACCTTCAGTTTATTTTTATTTTTACGCCAACTCTAGCAATACAACCAGTGCACTGGTTTCTCATTGATGGATATGGTATGAAAATATGATGCTGCTCACTTCATTTCTTCAACATCTGATAAATTATTTCTTCTGTTGCAAAATTAAAAGCTCTATTCTTCACTTCCGTGAAAACACGCGGTGTTAGTCACGCGCTTATTGGTCACCAGCGAAAGAAATGAAGCGACAGGAAATATCGACAAGAAAATCACATATCGCACTCCAGAAAAGCCAAAATTACGTAAAAATTATTCAAATCCCGCCACAACTATACACAGAAGCCTGCTAAAACTATCTATTTGCAATTGTCTGACGGAAAAAAGCCATATCAGCGTCCTCTGAAGAAAACGCCTGCAAGAAGCAGAGAGAAATGTTGGGACCCAAAAAGGGGGCGTGGCAACTCCGCACGGTGGCGCGGTCTTTTAAATTTTAAAGGTACTTCCTGGTGTCAGAAAAAGGTGAAAATTTGGGAAAATACTCCCAAGATTCCAAACTAATTTATTATAATAAAAACAGAAAATCGAGTTTTTGGTCGATTTCCCCTACACATCCCCTTAACAGAACATCGACTACGTTTTTACGTGAGAAACAAAAAAGAGAGAATAAATAAAAGAAAACAGTGTGTAAGGTTTTAGGTATGAGTCTGTTCTGCTCCCTTTTCTTAATAATTAATAAGACACTGAGTCTTTCATTGTACTACATTGTGTAAGTCTGAAGTAAGACCGACAAAATTCGAAACCTTAAACAAACGCAAGGATACTTCGCGGACTTTTGTCGGCCAATGTGAGTTATGGAAACTTGGTTAAAAGGGACTGATTGCGTATAATTTGGGAATACACAGAGAAAAACAGAATAATTTATTTTTTATTTATTTAAACAGAATTTATGTTTTACGCAGGGAAGACATGAATAATAATTTATGTTTATACATCCACTTATAAATGCTGTTCTTGCTTGACTTGAGACGATGCTAAACTTGAGACGATGCTTAAGTGTTCCGGTAAAACTATGTAAGCAACAAAGAAAACAAAATACTTTCATCTGACCGCATCAGCTACTACTGCAATTATGTATCATTAAGTGATTTGTAAACTTAATTTAAAATAAAATGGAAATCAGTAAGGCTGTCAAAAATAATGTATGACTCACGTGATTAAAGTGATTTTATTTTGCTTATAGAATGCTCCACTCGGCCTCTCGACCTATCAACCTCATGTCGCAGTCTTTCTAACTCGCAAAATAAAATATTACTTTCACCTCTCGTATTATTCAGAAGATTTAAGACGATCCTTACTGATTAATGCTGTTACTACTGTACCTCTTTACCACCTACCGGTGATAATGTTTTACTTGAGTGGGCGCTTTGTACCGGAGGAAACTATTTAACCTCACGTAATCTAACATGTCATTCATTAATTAAAAATTTACTAAAAGAAATGGAATATAACAATATCATAAATTAACAAGGCAATAAAGATATTTTATTTCCTCAAGAAAAGTATTTTCCTCTTCCCTTTGTCCCTCTCTCGCTGCCTCTCATAAACAAAATATCACGTTTTTGTCTTGTATAATAAATTACTATTTTATTGGAAATCAGTAGATTTCCTGTTCTATGGGCGACAGGCAGCCAAGCCGGCACAGATTATCTTACAATCCGCATCCTCTTCCGTCCTCCCTCTCTGTCACTCTGCTGTAGAGCTTTTTCTGCCTGTTCGCGTCCGCCCGCCTGCGCCGTCGCGCAATCGGCCCGGGATTGGGACTTATGAATATGCATGGGGAGGGTGGAGGCGCATCCACTGGGGGCCAGGGGAAGGGGAGGGCAATAAGGAGGTTTGGCGGGTAGAACACGGGATGAAGTGAGAGCGAAGAGATGGAGATCGTGTGGGGCAGGTGAGGCGGTGCGGAGGGGTGATTTCGAACGGGCTTGAGGAAGAGGAAGTGAGGAAAACGGGGGAAGGACGCGTGGTGGGGGACGGAAAAACGGGGAAGGGGAGAGTGACGGACGATTTCGTGTAGTCGCGAGAAGGATATTTGCGGGGAAGGGAGATGGAGAAACGGGGCGCGGCACGGATGGAGGAGTGGAAAGGTGGCAGATGGAGAGGAGGAAGAGAAGGGCTGAAGGGGAAGGGGAGGGGAGGGGAATTCCCGTACGGCAATGCGTTTTCCCCTCCGACGATTAATCCCATTGCACGGAAGCGCTCTCCAATTCCATTTGCACCTGACTGAGAGCGCCACAAAAGTTATGAACCACTTTATAGATCCATAAATGGCGCGCCGGAACGAGGAAGATGCGCCAGGGGTCGACAATCTTGTACTGGTCAGCCAGTGCGTCATCAGGCGGGTACAACTTGTTCTTTTCGTGTTTTGAAAAACGCTGACACTGTTGTTTAAATTGACAATAGAAGTACGTCATTCTATGGCTGCTGATCCATAGATTGTTGAGATTGGTGTACCGGCAAGAGATCCACGCAATGTCGTACCCTAAAATGTGTCTGTGTGTCTGTATGATGAACGAGAACTACATCATTCTATTAGTGCTGTTTCAAAGATAAATAGGATTGCTTTAGTTGGCCACAAGATATACGCAATTTTGTACCGAAATTTGGGATGTCTGTGTAGATGGATGGATAGAAGTATATGTCGCGCACAACTGTCCAAATAGAAGCTTTTGAGCTAACTATATGTAAATACGTCAGGAGTAAGATCTAGTTGTGCCGTTCAGGAAATCATCAAGATATTTGAATTTTAGGGGTGCTGTTTATGAGACCCCTGAGACATTTTCAAACACTTCTTGGAAATGGTTACACATATTTTCTTTATATTTTTACTCGAAAATAATAAAGTGTGTTTGTAAATACGGTATAGTTCCCAGTTTCATGAAAATCTCTGTAATTTTTACAATTACTTAAGTTGAAATTTGATTTTGGACCTGTTCTACATTTCCAATATTAAAATCGGAGATCTCTCTTAGAGAGTTAATTTCAATTATTAATGCAATAACTGCGAAATAATTAAATATATTAATAGATGTCTATAAATGCAAATATATTTGTGTGCAAATAGGAAACAACGGAACAGGAAATTTGCATGTGTCTTTTGGGTCGGTTGTAATTTAATATTATTTTCAAATTTACTTTGTGTCTGAGAGAATAATATTCAGATTGAGCAGGATTAAACGAACGGTTAGATCATAACTTATTTCAAAGAGCAGATTTTGAATTATGGACGACTGGACTCCAATTAATACTACTCACAGTATAAATTATGAATGTCTAAAAAGCGTTTTGTGATTTCCATGGGAAAAAATTGTTCATTTTACAATAATGCAAATTCTGAAAAATATGCAAATGAAACTATTTTTATTAGACGTTTTTCCTGTAATTTGCTTCATCGCAATTTATGATTTTTTCTTTCTTCTTCTGCAACCCGAAGACATAAAATCAAAGTTGTCAAAGATACGAGTCATATATAATAATAATAATAATAATAATAATAATAATAATAATAATAATAATAATAATAATAATAATAAAATCAGAAAGGAAGTCACCATCATCGACATCACAGTTCCATTAGCACATAATCTCCACTCAGCATATTCCAATAAAATATCAAAATACCGAGAACTTGCGGAAGAGATCAAGAAGATTTGGAAGGGTGAAAAAGTGCATATCCGTCCCCTGACAATTTCTACCACCGGGATAGTAACAAAATCCCTCATTAAACAGCTACAGGAACTAAATATAAAGCATGTACTGTCAGCAATTCAAAAAGCTATTATTCTGGACACATGTCGCATTGTGAGGAAAACAATTACTGATATGTCTGACATGTAGTATAGAAGGACCTGAGAGAAAAAACACAGATCTCGCTCGATACTTGCTCATCGGAGCCGTGCGAGTGAGCCTAGCCACAGCAACACTAGTGGCAGGTGAATGTTTCCCCCCGCGTGGGAGAAGTGCAAAAGTCAAATAATAATAATAATAATAATAATAATAATAATAATAATAATAATAATGATAATGTGTAACTTACAGATTTTCATATTTACACTGATCTTAATATTCAAAAGCAAGATGAATACTTCAGCTAATAATTCATGTGCAGGTTTTTCTCAACCCTTAGAGAGAAAAATGTCATTTTGTGAAACACTTTTGGGGCAGTATTACGTTGAAAGATTTTCTTCTGTTTGAAATTGAACATTCGTCTGATAGGAAAAAAACTGGGGACACAAAACTGTTTCCCAGCATTGGAGCGTATACAGTCTGCCCCCATTATGTTTCCAACCCCTGATACATTGCCTCTCACCCGAAAAGTCAAGCCCGAAAGGGAAGGGAAAGCGCTGTGAATGTAAATCGGGTAAATGCGTTTCATTTCGATTAGTAAGAGATTGCCTGTTGCATTCTTACGCGAAGTCGTGAATTACCGTCGTTAATTTTCTGATTCTGACTAGCTTTGCCGAGAATGTATAGGATCATAACGTTTGCGTCCTAGAGGTTATTTGACCAGTAAGTCAACAAGTGAATGCGATTCTCATAAAAGGCGGGTAAAAAGTGAACTTTTATTCTGGACATGGAGTAGCAAATAGCTTCACATTCCATTAATTCCTTGTTTTGAGTACTTCGTCAAATTGTGCTGATGGTCCTGTTTCATTAGGGAAAAATTTGATATATTTTTGAATTGAATATTTAAATATAAATTTATAAATTTCTACAATAGAGATATGTGAATTTTGACATTTCTAAAAACTATTACAATTATTGAAATCAACAAATGGGGAAATCTGGTTAATCGGGCCACAAATGGAAAAATCAAAATTACAGAACACGCTTTGTTACGGAAAATGACCGTCTCTGTTGACTACAAACAGACGTCTTCAATCTGAAAGTTCCATAGATGAAATTTGGGGAAATCACGGACACAGAGTGCGAAATACGATTTAAACAACATGACCAGATTCGCCCACCGCGGGTTGGATGAATTGTGTCAGAGGTATCGGACGAATAGAATCAGCGAAAATTCGTTAAAATGATCTGAACAACGACTTTCCCGCCTACACATTTCTTCTTCCCTATTGCACCAACGTATTTCTCTTGACACCACGCCCTTGTCGTCTCCTGACATTGCATTCAGTCGCCAAGTGCGGCCCAATTAGTGTTTGATTCTGAAGGGCCTTTATGTTCCAGTTTCTTGCGAATTTTCTCTCGCGGATTCTGGTGACTAACAGAAATAAATTATCTATTCGCTTACATGTGCCTTATTTTCTGGGATTAGCTTGTTGTGCAAAAGTAATTCTTTGCCTTTCCAATATGCTCCTAATTTCTTGCATGTTCCTGGAGAAGTAATGATTTCGGTTTTCTTACGAACTGTTTAGACATTGATTTGCACACAAGTCGGAATGACACCGCAGAATTTAGAATGCACCCCAGAACTTGCATTGCGTGTACTACGTACTACCTTGACACCGAAATATGGATTGACGACAAAATATCTGTCTCTGTGCCACGCTAGCGTCTAAACTGTTCAGATGATTGATCCAAATTTTATTTTTTCTACTCAATTTCAATGCCCTGCGAGTTCGGAATTAATATTTGATTACTGGAAATATTTTACATATAGGTTAAGATAATTTCCAAACTTTTCTCAAAAATTGCTCCAGTTTTTTAAATTAAACATTGCCTTTGGATAACATAAGTGACGCCTAGTAAGGTCCCATTAGGTTGAAATCCCTGATTCTTAGACAGTTCTTTTGCGTATTCCTACAACTACAATATTGAAGATGGAACATTTTCCCCTCAATTAGTTATTTTTGTTACTGATTCACTAGAAATATTTAATTTCTCCTTTGGTGTGTCTTAAAGTGGCATTAAAGGAATAAATGAACGAAAGCACTGGTTAGTATACTTAGCGATACGCTGCACAACTGACGAAGTCATGTCGAATCATGCAAGATGAATGAACAAAAGATTAAAAAGACCATAAGAATAATTTATCATTCACTTTATTACCCACAGTGGGTTTTACAATTGAAAGTCTTCACAGATTCCTGAGACAGTTCATTTATCCAGTGTGATAAATTGGAACAAGCACCATTACGAATGACTGCTCAATGAGTTGTGTGAAATCTGTCGTACAATTACATAACAAGAGGGAAAATCTTTAGATTACTTAATACGAAAATATGAGAGAAATTTCTCAGAGCAACCTTCCTTGTCACGAGCATTTAAAATGTGCGTGAATGAATGGGATGTTGCATATGCAATGAATCGTGAAAAAACGCAACGACTCACCATCCCTTCATGTTTACAAAAGTTACGTCGCAAAAAGAAAACTATATAACAATAAAACATATTTTACAAATGCAGTATAATATTATACATGACATGCGGAATGACAACGTCGAATGAATTATGTTTGAACTAGCTTAAAGCTAATTTAGCCTTGTTTAGTTTTATCGAAAAAACGGCACTGTCAGGACTCGAAAATAACACCGCCTAGAAATTGGAGTTCTATGTATCTTCAGTTGTAGACAGACTACTGAAGCTAACGCGCACAATAATTAGTGTTATACATTAAGAAAACGTTCGGAGATTATGTGTACCCTTCACAAACTCCACATGACTCAGTCATGTTTAGAATATGAGACGGGATTTGAAAATACGTACTGTCATACAACGGCGCACAATTCTCGTCGATGGGACAATCAATGACTTCATTAAAAAATGAAAGCGATTAGGCAAGATTGCAAAGAGCGAATGACCCTGATGACACCAAAATGGTTCAGGGCAAAACCACAAACCACAACCGGCATATACAGCGAAATTTCAAACGCAAATGTTAGAGACACAAACTGACTTGATTTTTTCAAGCGCATCGCGGTATTGGAGCAATTATATTTATTTATGCGATTACATTGATAATGAACAACTGCCTTAGTGATGTTTTAACACGAAAAATACATAAAGGCATGATTAAACTAGTAAGATTACTGTCGTAAGACTGAAAAGACAACACGTTCATAGATCAAACAACATTCTTGTAGCTGAGTGTACACGTTCGCCCAAATACACTCGCACCTTCGCAACTGAATCTTCGTAGACCAGGCTGGCCCGACTTCGAGCTGACGATGGGAGATACTCAACACAAGCTATGTAAATGCTTCGAAACTTCCGCTGTCTGGATTAGACTTCTAGTAGAATTTCTAACCGGTCTTCATAGTGATTTCCAGAACTGGCCTCCACTAAGGGCCACGGATCGCGTGAGGCCCTTTTCCCATCCATTCCCAAGGTCTCCTCTTGGTCTGACATCCCGGTCGTAATATGGGTCATTCCCCATGATCTTCAAAGAGGGACAGTTCTGCGAATACTTAGATGTTATACTAAGATATCATACTGGACTGTAGCGTTTTCGAAAAGTAGAGAACTATTTTATTACAGTACCGGTAGCGTATAAGCGACTGTGGCAGTTCTCTCGCCACGTGCTGTGGTAGGTCAGGCGACCTGCTCTGAAGCAATCAGCTTGCGAGGATTTGTTTACATTCTTACAGCCAGCCGCTCATCTGACTCACACGAAGTCGCAGAGGCGATAAGGTTCGGCTTTGGCGACAGCTATGAACATTATATCAAGATGTGTCACAGCCTGTCTTTAAGTGTTATTGTTTTGAGATTTCATTTATCTGCGATGTAGGTGGTGCCATGTGTGTAATGTCGTAACAGCCCATTGAACTGTCAAAGTTCCTTATATGCTGAAACTACTATAGTATTTTCAGTGTATCACTCAGTAGCTTTTGCTTCTACGTGGCAATTGTGTTAGAGTATGTAATTTACTACATATAGTAAAAGGATTTATCCATTTTTTCATTATCACTGGCCCACAATAATATATTTTTGTGGAAAATCACCGTTTATTCCCGCAGCATTGCAATATTTTATAATACGTAAGTACTATGCGCTATAGTATAAATATTGAAGAAATTCCAACGTATGAAACAAATGTGAGATACCTTAATTTTGACATGCCAGTTTTCAATATTTAGCTAGCATAATCTGCAAGATTTGCATTATATGTTTCAGATTTTAACTATTGGAAATAACGGTTTCGGTATTTAGTGGAAATTTTGTTTTCTCTATAAATGAGAACTTGGAAGGAGGTTTTTGTTTATAATTGAAGCATCGGCTGGAACAAGGTTGTAAGCGACATATTCTAAATTTTACAGGAGAGGACAAAATTGAATACCTCTTAAACATTTACTGCTAACGGTGCTATATGGTCTTCTGACACTTGTAGGTGTTTTAAGAAATGTGTTTTAGAAAGGAAAATGCTCGAGAAAGAATATTTTACGACGCACAAACGAATGTAATTTCAATCCATAGAACAACATTACATATCCAGAACACATACAGGGTTGTTATTTTAATGTAGTATTTCTGGAAATTATAAATCAGCAGAAACCTTGAAAATGCTTGAGAAATTATTGTTTCCTCTTCATTATGGTATTAAGATCTGCAGATATGTGTTCCTTGTTTCCCTGCAAAGTGGCAGGAGGCTTTGTCTTTAATGAGATCTTAGTTTGCTAATAATAATAATAATAATAATAATAATAATAATAGTAATATGTAGTGGTACAATGTCTAAGAGACACATTTTGTAGTTCATTTCGACTCAGATCATCACACTCTGATGTGCTCAATGTTCATCATAACATAGTGCACGGAACTTTTCAAAGAGTTGCACTTTTAGGCCACAATATTTTTCGGTATTGAATCCTACCTGAACTTACAGGATACATTCTGAAATGTATAGAAGTGTAAACAGCAAAAAGTGTAAACAGACTTACGATTGGTTTTTTACGCCCTTTTTCTGATTTTTCCAAAGCTAGCCGAGTAGGAAGGGGAAGATAGCTGGGACGAGAGAAAGTTTTTGGAGGCGAGGGCAGAGAGAAAAAGTTTTTGGAGAGGAGAGCGGAATAATATTTTGAAGGCGAGAGAGCATAGACGAATTCAAAAGTGTTAGAGGAGAGACGAACGTTAACAGTGATAACGAATAGACGTGTAGGTCGAGGCAAGCGTAGGCGAGTCGCAAACCACCCCACCGCATTATATATTTTTAATATATCTAGTAACCAAGTATGCGGGACAGAATCGAAGGCCTTTTTATAAGCTTATTATTATATTTTTATAATCTTCTTCTTCTTATTATTATTATATTATTATTAAAACTTTATTTTCTTTTCTCATGAGAACAAATACACAGGTTATCATGACCAAAGTATATTTATCAACACCTTTTTTGTTAGGAATTCACATCTACCCTACCACCATAAACTTTTGAGCTATTCCAGTTGTTGAGATGACCACAGCCTTCTGCATAGTCTTATAAATATACACAATACTATACAGGTCTTCTGAACGTTTAAATAGTGTCTTCGGAATTACTGAGGTGCTAGAGAGGACAACGGGGATGATTCTCATACGGTCCGTATGTCACTGTCTCTTGGTACTTTCAACCAGCGGAGCATATTTTGTGATCTTATCGGCATACGTCTCTTGAAGGTTTTTCGTATTTGGTGTGGCTATGTCGATCAAATAGCCTTGCCTTTTCGTCTTGTCTACTATAACTAAACCAGGCCGGTTGTGAGGTCCTGTCTGGTCTGTGAGAATTGTTCTGTCCCAATAAAGTTCGCATTCATCATTTTTGAGAACATTACTAGGTAGGTATTTATAGTAGGGTACCTTGTATTCTATAAGCTGGTGTCGGTAAGCAATTTCTTGATGCAGGATGTTTCCAATTGCATCATGACGTTGTTGATAATATTAATAAGACTAGAACTAAAGTTTTAAACATTTAATATTTCCACCTTATTTACAATATTTAGCAGCACACTAACTTATTTACAATATTTAGCATTGAGCAGCACACTAACGCTCGCTCTTGTAAATATTGTAAGTAAGGTGTATATATTTAGATGTTTAAAACTTTAGTTCTAGTCTTTGCTCAAAAGGTAAGCTTCTGTCAACTTACATAAGTACTAGTTGAAACAACAAAAAGTTATAGATGTAGCTAATAATTTTACAATCATATTTGTAACTTAAATTTATAACATTTGTCAACTCTCTTAAAATGTTAAAAATGTTCATGTCTAAACCAGATATCTGAGAATGGCTGTTCAGCTACAGCCAAAACGCCAAGTCGTCGCATACAATTAGTTGCCAATAATAAATAAAACTTGAATGTCTAAAATTCAAAGGAACTGTTTGTTATTATTGTTATTATTATTATCATCATCATCATTATCATTATTATTATTATGCGAGCTGCGCCAGTGAGGTCATTGGCTGCCAGTTAGGTCGGCACTGGCGTTCGGTGGCGAGCGATTGTTGTAAAGGAGGCGACGTGGGCGGGCGTGGGCGGTGGGAGCAAGCGCCAGTGGGGCAAACAGTGCCGTGCGGCCAACGTCTGGAGCCGCCTGTTATGTTTGCCGACAATAGCGGCGTGTTGGGTTTCCGAGGCAGCCGAGTCTGGGAGTCATGTCCCGCCCTGTTACGAGACGCTCGTCGGCCGGCGCCGGCCGGGCGGCCCGGGCGAACGAAGAGCATGAAGCTCCGAGGTTTCCCATGCTACAGATGGCAGTGCCGATTCTTTCATTATTTTTTTTATTTATTTCTCAAAAAACAGTAAAAACTGTATATGACGTGTGGGGAAAGAGATTATCTGCGCACTTTTCTTGAGGGCCAGAAAAAAAACAACGAAAAAATTAATTTAGAAAATAATTATTTTAGAAAAATAAAAATATTTGAAAAATGTTTGTTCCCGAGTTATAGAATATCAATTTCAACGGTAAATAAACTACAAGCAAAAGGAGTGCTCAACAAAACGTGCGCACAGTGAAGCTACATTTACGTCCAGAAGCAAAAGAAGGGGCCATCTCAGCATTTGCTCAATGGATCAGGGAAACTGGACAAAAACCTGATCGAGATGGGGGTCATTGACCCGGAAGCTGAAGTACATTACTTGTTACAGGCGTATTAAATATTTTTTTAAATGTATACAATGCAAACATAAACTAATTCATTATATATCTTTGTTTTGTTACATTATTTTTCTTTTTCACGATCAGTATAGTCTCTAATTGTATAGAAACAGTTTTGCAGCAGAAAAGATTTTACTTTAAACTTAAATTTGTGTACCGACTTTAATTGTTTTATGTCATTTGGCAATGCGTTGTAAAGTAACGTACATGTATTGTATGTTGATTTCTTGTACTGAGCTGTAGATACTGACACTTGATGCACGTGATTTCTACGGCGTGTGTACATTGCGTACGGCATTGATTTTCAGTATCAAAATAACTGCGGATGTGTGACTTGCCACAAACGCGATGCACCTAGCATGGCAGCAACCTCCATCATGAGAGTTGTTCGTTAAAGATTTGTCATATTAATCTACAAATTTGAAGCTAATCGTTCATCGTCTAGATTTTGCCGGAGTTAGCTGTAACGGAGGGTAATTGCGTAGTGTCCATGAAAGCTGAGAGGAATTATTTGGTGCTGATGTGAATTTTGCGGTCGAAAAAAAATAATACGATTCCTTGCACTTCATAATAATTATGGTTTAATGATTTCCTAGAGGTTGAAAGATTTTATTCTTGAATTTTGACTGGTAAAGTAAAATCTCTCTAAAATGTAGACTAGGGTGGTCAGATAATTAATTATAATAAAAAATTGGCAACATTTTCTCGCAATACGATTTAATAAAAGGATATTCCAGTGGAGAGAGAACCTTGTAAATCACTGCGAAAGCGAAATCAACGAGTACTTGGAAATTCCGTGGACGGGTTTATACCTTGTCCTCTGACTGAGAGCGTGGGTGACAGCATTCACAACACGAGCTACGGCGTGGGCCAATTCTCATTTACCGAATGGACATCTCCTTTGTGAGAGAGAACTGAATTCGAGCGGTGTGGGGTACAGATGTATTAATAATCATACAATTCCCTGTATCAGAGCATTTCCTTCTGCGAAGGATTGTCAATATTAGGAACAGTAGATTTTCATGATGCAGATTATTAGGCAACAGTGGTATGAGAGATATACGGGTAAGGGTGAAATGCGAGGGATCCCGTGGCAAAGGCACTTGGGCAAACCACAAATTTCAAGGAAAGCGGCCATGATAAAAGCCACGATCATCAAAGGCGCTTCATCCGCACGATTGCTTCCATTATACTAACATGAAATGTTATTTCTGCGAATGTTATCTCCGCAGTGACAGGAGAGCTGTCTGTTGCTGGTTCGCCAGTGTAGGTGCGTGCGTGGCGTCGTGGAAAAGGCAAGGATACAGAAATCAGTACTGTCATGTTTCTGCTATAGGCTATTCTTGCCTGAACACCAACGCGTTTTATTTTCTCACAATATTGACGACAAGGCTCTTAAAAATCATAACGGATGACCGTTATATTCGCGGAAGTTACGAATACTCACCGACAGAAATGATGTGACAAAATTGATGTTTGAACCTCAAGAAGTTATGTTATAGTTATTTATACACCAAAGGCATTATAAGGGTTCTAAGGATCGAGCGACAACAAAATGAACGAGAGCTTTTGTCGCCAAAGATCATTAGAACTAGTTAATACCCTTGGTACATACATAATTTTACTTTTTACCCACTTTTATTGATTCAGATCTATTTATTTACGAATTAACTAGATGTTAACGTGATTCGATTTCTTTTGATATTTCCATTACATAATGCCCTCCATAAGATAACATGCAGCATCATTCAACTGTTTTCATATTTCTCTCATAACCACGATCCTCTCGATCCAAGTAAGTAATGCAGAATAAATCGAGCTCTGTAGCAAAGACACTAACAAGCTATTGAGTAACAGTAAAAAATAAAATTAATTTATGTGGAAGTATTGTATTTTTTTGTTTCATATTTTTGTGTATTACACTTATTTTTAGGTACTACTACTTACTAAAACCATATTGTAATATGTTTGTACTGTCTCATGACATAAACCCGTATATGGGAAAAGATTATTCCTGAAACGTCGTTTTAGTAAAACAAATATAGTTGAGAAATGTGAAATTGTGCAATTATGTTACTACCTAGTGGTTTTATTTCGTACAACCCATTTATTTGTTGTCTTTAAAATGGACCTATAATAAAATAATTCATTGAATGACCATCAATATTTTTAAGGAAAAAATATAATTTTACTAAAAGCAAACAGTGCTGGACAACCCATTATTCGTGGAACCACAACTTCCAATACAGCCTTCTACTGAAACCGAAATAATTGTACTTTGCACACAACAGGATGTAGGCGTTCAATCCAAGAATTCCAGCCTTTGATGTAAGTTACTTTGTTGGCATTAATAATCCTCTTCATGATTAAGCTGAAAATCTTTCAAAATATTCCTTCGAAAACCGTGTATTGAAATTCCAATACGGCAAATCCTCTAAACTGTTGTCAATGTACGTCAACCTGTTTTAAGGAGGGACAAATTATAGAACTATTGCTGAGCATAATAATATGTGTGCTTTCATACAAGAAAGTTTTAAGTCGAAATATCTTTCATCGCAATATCAGGTAGGTAGGATCCTCAACTGAAGGTCTAGGAATTATTGAATCAATTTCAGTTCCGTGGTAGTGGCCATCATCTGACCAATTACCTCAGTTCACTTGCTTTTTGATGATATTTTGTCAATTAGGGCTTAATTAAATGCCTCGATGGCAACTAATTTGTGTGGAGAGCACCTACTAACTAGATTAGTTTACAACTTAGCTTTAGCTCAGTCCAGTACACGACACCACCTTCTCAATTAAAGTTCAGATGTGTGTAGTCATCTCTTCATCAATTCCTTTTATACTTATAAAATTCACTACATTTTAAGAATTAACTTCAGCGTGTTAAGGTCTGTTTTTATACTTTTATATGAAATAGCAGATAGCTTCCTGAAAACTGTGGATCTGTGTTATCTGCTTCTAACACACTTCGGTTGAATCATGTTTGGAAGAGAAATCTCACTCATTGTTTGGAGGAGAAATGTAGCGCCCGGCTGCTCCGATCGGTAGTTTCCGTGGTTTCTGCGATCAACACTAGAAGAATGCCGGGGGCAATACCCTGAGACACGGGCCACGGATCGGAGGAGCGATGATTCTTTCCTTTCCTTGCCATATCCGTACCCCATTCTTACTAACGTACTTGTGTACATTTACTACTCTACCATACATGCCGGGAGACCAGTCGGGAGCTTAGAGCTTGTGTCCAGGCTGGGCCGGGGCCCTGCTGTTGAGAGATACCTGATTGCAGAAAACCTCGCTCTCGCCATCCAGCAGGGGAAGATCCCCGTCCCCTTCCGAGAAAAAACGTGCCCTACACTTACAGGACGAATGACCTTAGCAGTTGTCGGAGTCCAAGTCACTGACAATGACCTTAGGAGTTCGGAGTCACTAACAATCATCAAACCACCACTTTCCGAGGAAAAACAAACACTGCATTTCCGAAGCTAATGACCTTAGCAGTTGCACACCCGGAATCACCAATCAATCAATCAAAACGATCTGACCCATCCGAACTGAAACAAAATTGCTGACAGCCAGGTGGCCGGTGGCCGGTGGCCGGTGGTCGAGATTGCAAAAGGCAGTAGTGCCAAAGCGATTTGGACCGAAATGTCGCGGGTTTGAGTCCCGCCTCACGCATGGTTGTATGTGTTCGTCCTTTACCCCTATCATCACCATATCGTTTCATCCTCATAGACACCATAACGTTAAAACATCCAATATTGTTCGCTTATTAGCGAACACTATTGGATGTTTTAACTAGGAAGTTGATGCGACCTTAAATAAGAAGAAAATATTCCTGACAGTACTTTCGTCGACAGCGAACGCGTAGTCAAATTTAAAAATATACTTAATTCCATTTAGATCACTAACAATACTAAGACAGTTTACCTTTATTATTATTATTGTTATTAATTATTACTGATATAAATATCATTGTTAACACTGCTTTAGCTTGGCGTAAGTTTTAAAGTTATTATTATTGCTTATATAGTTTTTGTTCTTTTTTGTTATATTTATTATTATTGTCATGTCCGTTATACAGTGAAGTGTAGTGTAGTGTAGTGAAGTGAAATTTTAGCTAAACTAGAAGTCAATTAGGAGATAACTAGAAATTAATTAGAACTAGGATATCATCCTCTAATTCAAAATGGTAATTGTAATTGTAAATGGATGTAATTGTTCTAATTCTAATTGTTATAATGTTTGCCACCGAGCATTTGCTCAAAGCGAACTGAAATAAGTCTATCTATCTATCCAATTTGCGCTGGGAGTCGCCGATGCGATGGCTGCGGCAGGGGGCCGGCGCGTGGGCCAGGCGTGGGAGGCCCGGGCGGGCAATCGCAGCCGCTGCCGACGCGGGTTGGCCGCCGCTACCAGGAAGCCCGTGCGCCGCCGGGCGAAAGCCAAAGCCCTCGCGGCAGAAATCAGGTGGCACGCCGCGGCGAGGTTCGCGTTTGACGGTCCAGAAAGGAAGAGCAGGGGCAGGGGCAGGGGCAGGGGCAGGGGCAGGGGCAGGGCAGGGGCAGGGGCAGGGGCAGGGGCAGGGGCAGGGGCAGGGGCAGGGGCAGGGGCAGCGGGCAGGGCAGGGGCAGGGGCAGGGGCAGGGGCAGGGGCAGGGGCAGGGGCAGGGGCAGGGGGCAGGGGCAGGGGCAGGGGCAGGGGCAGGGGCAGGGCAGGGCCAGGGGCAGGGGCAGGGGCAGGGCAGGGGCAGGGGCAGGGGCAGGGGCAGGGGCAGGGGCAGGGGCAGGGGCAGGGGCAGGGGCAGGGGCAGGGGCAGGGGCAGGGGCAGGGGCAGGGGCAGGGCAGGGGCATGGGCAGGGGCAGGGGCAGGGGCAGGGGCAGGGCAGGGGCAGGGGCAGGGGCAGGGGCAGGGGCAGGGGCAGGGGCAGGGGCAGGGGGCAGGGGCAGGGGCAGGGGCAGGGGCAGGGCAGGGCAGGGGCAGGGGCAGGGGCAGGGGCAGGGGCAGGGGCAGGGGCAGGGCAGGGGCAGGGGCAGGGGCAGGGGCAGGGGCAGGGGGCAGGGGCAGGGGCAGGGGCAGGGGCAGGGGCAGGGGCAGGGGCAGGGGCAGGGGCAGGGGCAGGGGCAGGGGCAGGGGCAGGGGCAAGGGGCAGGGGGTAGGGGGGCAGGGGGGCAGGGGGGCAGGGGGGCAGGGGCAGGGGGGCAGGGGCAGGGGCAGGGGCTTAATCTCTGTCGCTAGCCCCGGGCAGCCGAGCTCTTCGAACACGCCTGTTGCAAGCAACCATTCGACGAAATTTTCACGTCGAATTCTACACAGCATTACCGAATTCAACCGCTTTACGGAGGAAAATGTAGCGGCTGGCAGCTCTGATTGCTAGAATGCTTGTTTTGTTTTATTTAAGGTCGTATCAACTTCTAGGTCATTAGCGACCACATTGGATTTAAACGTTATGGTATCTATGAGCATGAAACGATATAGTGGTGATAGGGTGTGAAAGGACGAACACATACAATCATGCCCGAGGCGGGACTTGAAACCCACGACCCTTCGGTTTGAGATCGCTACGCCACTACTCTCTTAGCGATCTCGGCCACCGGGCCGACAGAACGCGTGGTTTCTACGATCAATAACAGGCGAATGCCGGAGCAATACCCTAACGGGACATGCACCGCGCGCAATCCTTCCTTTCTTTTCCTTGGCCCATCGTCGCCCCTTATACACACACACACACACACACACACACACACACACTAACTTCCACTACAATACACACATGTCGGGAGATCAGTTACGAGCTTAGAGTTTATTCCGGCTGGGTCGGTACCGCACGTTGGAACTTACGGGTGCGTAAAACCGTGCAAACTGAAGTGTAAGTCGTCGCCAGAATTTCACCATCCATCGAGGAGAGAACGCTGCTGCCTCTCGTGATAAAACTTGCCCTACACTTACTCGACTAATGAACATAGCAGTTGATGCGTCCGAAATATTAAATAATTAATCCATCCAATCAACCGAATGATCACGCTATTCTAAACCAGCCGCCGGCATCGTGATGTAATTTAAATCTATTCCATTCATATCGGCATTTATGATACATTTTAATGGTTTGACATTAATATATTATTTAAAATTTCCTCTGTTCATTTAATACAATTTGTAAGAAAAATTTAATTTTAAGCTGTATAATTAATATAATAGTTTATTTTAAAGCAACATAAGTCAAGGTTTTCTTTGCCATTTTGACTTTTTAGTTCTCTTATGTATATGCACATCTTTTGAGACAGATATGATGTATGTCAAGCATTCTAGAAGTAGTTTTAAAAGAGCACATAAATGGGAATTAATGCAGAAACACACATAAGTCAGTAACTTGTGTTCTTTCTGCATTAAAGCGTGAGAAGCTGTTTCTCTTTTGAGTTCAAACAGCTGGTCGATTTTAAGTTTACAGGACGGCGTAATTGCAGTGTGCTTGACGTAAAAGTTTGAGCCTTCCTACAATACTTATACCAAAACTTGCACCGACAGTAAATACTTGTGTCCATTAACTAATTATGACTCTGCTTTAATTCTTCGTATACCTTGAAGGAATGGGCCAAAAGAGGCTAGAGATATGGCGAAATTCACTATGGAAGATCTAAGTACCTCAATGACCAACGTCGAAACTTCCAAATGTGTTTTCATAGGCTTTGTGGAAGTCATAATAAACATCAACACGTATGGAGGGTATGTCAGTCAGTGTTTCTATGTTTTTTGACCCTTCATGTAAGTACCCTCAAAAAATCAAAATATCCTACTGAAACTTCAAAAACCGCGAGTCGTTCAGATCAATCGGGATATCAATTTTGGTGAAATGGACTGACCTGTTTTTTAGGCGTTAGCGTTGACTTAGGCAGTCAGACGGACAGACAGACGTTTTGCCCTCAATCGGTTACAAGGCCCCTGAAACATGGATTCTGGCTACACCACATGTTAGGAATAATTTAATACTTATAGGAAAAGGATTTATCCGATTTTTGCCTTATCAGGGCCCGTCAATAACAATTTTTTTTCCGAAAATTCTCCGTTTTCCCGCGCACATTTTACAATACTTCTCTTCTGCAACAATGTAAAAATCGGTTGATGACATCAGAAAGTTATTGAGTATAGTATATCTTCCACGAGGAAGAAGTGGGTGCTTTCTGTGCAAAATTTACGAAATTAGGCGGTGCAGTAATCAGTAATAACGGATAATTAGTTAAATGTAACATTTTCTTGTAATGTGTTTCATTCAAATATATTTCAGATAAAGAAGCATTTAAATGAATGACAATACTTTTTGTCCCATTATGGTTTATTTCAGAAACAACATAAGTCAAACCATATTGTTAATAAAAAATAGTATTTAACTTTTTGCTAAATGAGACAATATTCTATATAATACGCGGAAAACAACTTCTAAAAAATTTGACACATGTTTCTCACAAGTACAGCCGCATTTTAGAAAGTTTTTTTGTCCGAATTGAAAAGTTACTTGTCAGTGACTCATGTTTATTTCTGAATAAAGCCATTCATATTTAAAACGAGACCAGTACATTATATTGCGAATTGATTTATTACAAAATACTTTTTCTGGCTTGTAAAACATCTACCTTTAATGGTGGTGTGTGCGCGACTGGGGTCGCAGGAAAACGCTGTAGCCGTGGAAGCGTACTTTTCAAATTGTCTTGTACAACTCTTCAAATTGTTATATCTTTTCTGTAGTATAAGCCCGATGTTACCAAATCGACACACAACTACGGAAACGTACCGCAATATTAAGCTTATTCCACAGGCGTACCCATAGTATGGTAATTGTTCATTATTTTAAGACTTCGTTGGCAAGATATTCTATCATTGCCTCCCTCTTGATTTACAAATTCAAGTCTTTTATTAAAAATGTCTTACTCAAGAGTAAAGAATAAATGTTCATCCTGTACAGGGACGTCTATAACAAGAACATACGACACAGGGATCATATTTATCAGGTGTCTGTTACCGTAGCTCACTACAAAAAAAATTTAAAAAACCCTATGTATATTGTTTTTTTTAACATATTGCCCAAGAGTATATTAAAACTATTACAATCCACATGAAAGTTTAAATGTCAAGTAAATTTGTCTGCTACTAATTCTTCTATACAATTAGAGACCTGAGAGAGCATCAAAAAGTAACAATAATAATTATTTTAACATTGATTTTAAACTCTTCTCCCCATAGCTCGTCACACACAGTTTTAACTGTTTTTGACGTAAATAAATATAAATAAAATTAATAAATAATAATAATGTTTTAAGCCATTAGTTTGCGTATGTTGAGATCGCTATCACCGAATAGTATTATTGCTAAACAGTACCTACGCTCCTTCTTAGTTTTAGGATAATATTAATTGGATCCAACGTGGTTTCCCAGCGCGCTACCTGACTCCCCCCTTCTAACCGATCCCTATGTGGTTGTGCGCAGAAACACAGTACGACAAGGACGACCTGAACAATGGTATCAGGGCAATTCATGCCATGCCCGCCCCAACCCACAAGTACTCTTAGTGGCCCTAGTACACCGCACCGGCCTGCAGATCAGACTGTACGCATCGTCGGTGAGCGGTCTAGGACACCGTTTCGCCGCATTGAGGTAATTACCCTTACGTGGCCGCCAAGCTGATTGTGTCTTTTGGTGTGCATAGCCGCCACCTGCGTAGCGCTTTGGAGTTCGAACAGCAAGAGGTGAATAAATAAGATGGCACACCTCGGCCAATGATGCTAATGAACGCAATATAACCTAGGGAACAGTTCTAAAAATCTTTGCGGATGTACTGTAGGATCTGTTCTCTAGCAATTGCGGGTCACTCCTAAGTGTTACTATATTCGTGTATTACAAGTGTTTCAATCAGCGCGCAGAAATAGAATAAAAACTAAGTAGTATTTGGCCACGTGAGAGGTCTCTATGGATTTCTTGGTTACCCAGGGACTTAGAGGAAAATCCAAAAATGTTCTTTATTAGTAATTTCCAAAGTACGAAGAAATTGAACGAAAAATAGGCAACCTTCGACCATGTGAAAAGGTGCTAATGGGTTCATTAAATACCCATAGTACTCAGGTATAATTCAAAAATAATGTAACAGTTTGAACGGAAAACTTAAAATATTTTTGTGATATTTCTCTTATTTTCAGACTGGGCCTACCAACTTATTTCTCAAAATAATTTACCTTACGAAACAGGTCGCGTTATGCGACAGCAAGGCTCCGAGGAAGAGTCCTCCCACCATTAAATATTTACTATTTCAAGTGGTTGCGGTATGTAACAGTAATTTTTCATGTTCTTGATATGTAAAAAATATATTGTGTATCCGTATATACTACACTACATTAGTGCAATATATTGTGAAAACGTTTTTCGTTATTAAATTTAATTAGTTGTAGCGTTATTCCAGAGTATTTAATTTGTTATTCATGAGCAGTGTGCGAGCTATATTTTGGATTCACCATTCTGTGTATGTTTTGTTCAGGAGCATTCTAGCTGCTGCAGGCGGACAATTAGCAGACTAATTTTATTAAAATTAGGAGACGTTCTACACGAAAGTATCAAAGGCAAATACAATTTTAATTTAATAATACTAAAAATAATATTTATACACGATTGTAACCACCTTGTCCAAGTTGTTAGCTTGATAATTAAGAAGGAAATAAGCTTCCTATTTCGTAACTAATGTGACTCTTGACCGGAATTGACTCTTTTTAGATTGAGGTACTTAACTGTTCGAACAGATCATACATCATTTGTAATAATATTATATGTAATATTATATGCATTATTATTTCGGTAATTTTTATTTGCAGAAATTCGTTATATTTCTGATCTCCGACCCTGATTGGTGATTTTTCTAGATGCCCGGAGATTTAGATGTGGGAATGAGGAACCCTGGGGGACCGCCGGAACAGGATCGAGGGGAAAAGAGACCGCCTTAGGGCCGGCTCTGGGCATCAGTTGATGTCACTTCAGTGCCTCTGATCGGGAGATCCTCAGGGTTCCAGTCACGACGGTGACAAGATTTTCGATCCTAGCTAGATAGCTGGGTCGGTTTCATTCGCTGTCTAGAAGAGAATTCTATCGGCCAGCTGCTCTGGTCGGTAGTTTCTCGTGGTTTCTCCTCTCAACATTAGGCGAACGCCGAAGCAGAATCGTACTAAGGATCTCGCACGATATTCCCTTCCTCTTCCTTCTTCTGTCATCAAACCTTACGTGCGCACACTTTCATTTACGTACACTACACTACCATATATGGCGGGAGCTTAACCGAGACTTGGAGCGTGTCCCGGCTGGGGCGGTGCCCCGCTAGTGTGAGATGAACTGGTTGGCCCGCGAGCACGGGTAGGTCGGCACTGGGCCATCCAAAAATCAGGGAGCATCATCTGGATGCTAGCTAACTAACCTGATGCGTGTAAGCAATAAACGAAACGTCGCGATTAAAGTATAAAGAACTTTTCGAAAAATAACCTTATTGATTGTCAAAAATAAAAGGTATGTTTTATTTTATTATTTATTTCGTGTGCCAATCATCATCATTTCAAGATTTATCTGTCTTAAAAATCAAAATGTCAGTTTCGAATTCCAGGATCTCGAGTTCTACCAGATTGATTGAGAAATATAAAATTGCCTGAAAGGTTTGAACGCTAGTGTTGAGCAAAAATGGACAGACGAAGGAACAGACATACAGATGTTTAGCCATAAATCGATAGTTCGGTATCAAGAACCTTTAGAAATTGAATTTGACCAAACAACGTCTTTGAGGAAGTAATTTACTACATTGGGTGAAATATTGATCCACATTTCCGAGAGCATGGATCTATTTTAAAATATTTTCTGAGGAAAAATTTTATTTTCCGCTGCAGCTTCATAATTCTTTATCCGTACTTCGTACGTACTTACAAGGCGAGAAAGGAAAGGGAAGTGCAATCCAATTATGTCATTCTGAGAATTCTGTTTATAGCAGTACTTCCTGTCAATACATATCTACTAATGCATCTTCTTAGAAAGAAAACTTTGTACTGCTCTCTACACTTGAACAGAGCAAGTGAAATAATGATTTCGTTGCTTATTAGTGTGGACGTTTAGAAAGTTTCCCGCAGTGAAAAATGTCTTTATAAAAATTGCCTTCCTTTCTGCTTTAATCTCAGCTACAAACTACGTTGCTGCCCTTTCTCGTGATTCTATTGGTCCTACTCCCACACCATTCCTCACCGCCCTCTCCTCCCACGAAACCGTCGCCATCCCGTTGTCTACCCGATGCCTGCCGTTCTCCGATCATTCCGACGCTGCTGTGTGGGAGGCGCCTGGGGCATGCTACCCGCGTGCGTTACAGTTCCACGTATTCACACGCTCCTGTGCAATTGCTCAACTCACGAGTAATCCCATATTGCACACCTGGGGAGAGTGCCTCTGGGTTTCTGGACAATTCAGTTTCCTGGATGTTCACTTCAGCTGTGGAACTTAATTAAGTTGCGTTAAGTGTAAACTCTCGTAAATGATCTTACGCTATCCTAAAGCCGTCACTTAAGGTCTATCATTATGCCTGATCGCCTCGTAGGGAAAGGGATGATAATAATTGCTTTGCAGACACTCTGTCTTTAATTTAAGATCTGGCATCAATTTTGTTAGATGTATGTTTAGAGTGTTTTTGTTTTTATTTTATCACCAGCTTTGATGTTGTAATAAAATATTCCGAAACGTTAGCAAACTTAATGATTTCATGTTTTAATTAATCTGATCAATACCCATGATCTCCATTTCCATAATTCTGAATGGGAAGCACAATGGACGTAAATGTACGTTCATTTACGTTATATGGATATTCCATTTGAGGTTTCACTGAATTGAAAGACTCAAAAATAAATAACTAAATATGAATCCTCCTGTTTCTATTTACTACACCCCACACTAAGCCGTAGAAAAAATGGCTACTACATTTAAAATGGATACAGAATTACGCTAACCTCAATGTGTGCTTATTTAACAACGTTACCTGATTAAGTATTATCTTCATTGAAACCGATAATTTATATGTTTTAAAATGCATTGTATTAATTCATGGGTTTTCATGTTTTAGGTAGTAATGTTTCTTGTTTTGTACCACTGAAGATGAGAAACTCCCCCAAAACTAGTTTGTTGTCATATGAGTTATATACACTTTTTTAACTTTATTATTTGTGATCTGATTACCTCTATCATATATACATGTAATTATTATTATTATTATTATTATTATTATTATTATTATTATTATTATTATTATCATTATTATTATTATCATTATTATTATTATCATTATCATTATTATTATTATCATTATTATTATTATTATTATTATTATTGCTGTTGTTAGTACTGTTGGTGTTGAATTTTTGCAACGGCCTTGCATGCGCCTGCCGGCGTCCTTGGTCGCTGCCTAATTTCCTCAATGAAGCAACAGATCCTTCAGCGATCGCCGCTGGCCGCGCTTTGCGCTTCGCCCTGCCGGGCCGGGTCAAGCAAGTCGGACAGCGAAGCGCCCGAGGGCGCAGCGTGTTTACTAAAAGCTGAAAATTGGGCTCGAGCTCCCGTAAACGCGGGGTGCGACCCACCCGCAGAGGTAAATCTGAGTAAATTGGCGCCCACGGGCAAACTTTTCCTCTATTTACTGCATCTCTGTTTGTGTAAACAGAAAGAGCTACGTAAATAATGTACAGTTACTTTAAATATATACTCGTGGTAAATGATTTGTATATAACTTTACAAACTATCATAAAATTTTACTAAATCAAAGTTTCTGACCGAAAGATGGCTTTTGAATTTAAAACGAAATATTTTTATATTCTATAAAATCTACACATAGTTGAAATTAGTATTCATATTCGTGAAAGCATTTCAGATAAATTTGTTCACAATTCATTAAATATCTTTTAATAATACGATTTCTGTAAATAAGTGAATATAGTTAATGGACTACAGAAGTAGGCAAAGAGATAAGATTTCCCTTATTTGCCCTCCAAAGGCACTACATATAAGACAAAAATTGCGTGCAAAATGAAATATAGAACATAACACTATGATGCATTATGGAATCTTATTATTTGATACAGTCTGGTTCCGTAATCCATGTTTCTCACTTCCAATGCGTCCTGAAACTGAAAGAAAACTATGCAGCGTCCATACACGTGGGACGTCTCTGTGAATTCTTTGGACACCCAGAATCTCGGGAAAAAAATACAAAAATAATGAATAATTTTCAGTTTTGACTGAAAATGCAAATATTTTAATTACGTTAATCCGCAGTTTTTCGTACCGGATGTTACGTCTATATTCTCAAACTCAAGAAGCGCCGTTTCAGAACAGCTAATTTTTGCTGCTCCAGTACCCCATTTTCATTCGACAGCAGCATTTTGGCGCTATGTATGTATGTATGTATGTACTTGGGCGCGACAGCCCGTGAACGGGCTCAGGCCTACTGGCGACGTTCCTTCCTCTCGACCATGGGGTTAAGGGGTACGTGTGGTTAGCACGCAGACTTTCCCCACGCCCGTATTCCGGTCTTCTCAACCTGAGAAGTGAATTTTCTCATCGTCACATAGCAAATATACTGGAATATTGCAAGGAATACGCACACTATAGTCTTGCCTTGACCGGGAATCGAACCCGCGGCCGCGTAGTGGAAAGCGAGCGCGCCTGACCAAGAGCTGGCCTCAAGGTTTTTTTCTGCTACAGGCCACTAATTAAAATGATCACCTTTCATCTTTTTCTCCAATGTGGAATGTGAATGTGATGTTGTCAGTAGCAGCTACGGTACGTGCCATACCTGTAATAGCCAAGATCCGCCACTGCCTACGCACTGCCCGAAGCCGCCGTTTGATGCATTGCAAAAGCGTTGAAAGAGATGGCCAATCATATTAAAACGGCGAAGGCATGGGCTTTCATCTTACTTTATATTGTGCCGGCCAATCCTCTTTGAGGCAAGGATCAGCGCCGGGTTTTTAAGCTGCTTGCGTTTGCCATCCATTTTAGACGTGGAACAATTTTCTGTGATCGTCGCTGGTTTAGAAGCGATCGCCATTTCATAGCACTTTTTTATTCAATGCTCGAATAAAGCAATTTTGCACATTTATGTGTTACCAAGTTGCGTTGATAGCTATAGACTTGATTATTTGTTGGATGATTCCATTTCAGTTCAAAACCAATTAACCCTCATCGATTTTTTTTCAGTTTCTTTTTCATTACATACACACATCACGTGGTTTACGACGTGAATAATTATGACACAAGTAGATTTAATGTCTTCTTTATTTGGAAATGTGTAATAATGAGACAAGGGTAAAATTGTGACAAATGTGCGCAAACCACCACATCTCACCTCATCCGCACCTTGAAAACCTCTCCCTCCCGATTCCATACTTCCTCCTTGTCCGATTCTTCTCCCAATCCTCGGTCTCCCCCGTTACTTTTCTGCACGTTACATTGAGTGTTTCCTGTTTTTACATTCTCAACTACCGCTTAGCGAGAAAGTTATGTAACGCTGCGTGAAAAAACGGCAAATTTTCGGCATGAAAAAACCTGATTACAGGGTCCTGGTAACGTAACAGTGGATAAATCCAGTTGTTAAATTTAGTAAAAAAAATCCTGTAACTCGTGGTGTAGCCACAATCTACGTTTTGTGAGTCCCCTGATATCGAAAAATCGAACGACGGCAAACGTCTGTCAGTCTGTCCGCCCGTCTGTGAACAACGCTGGCGGCTAAACCGTTTAAGCCGATTTTCTCCACAATTGATATTCCCAATCGATCTCGCTGATGTAGCGGCCCTTTGTCAATTTGAAACCGATATTTAAATTTAGGGGTTACGTTGTCTAGAGCCCCAGGAATTTTTCAAATTTTTTTTAAAAAATGGTCATGTACAATTTTCGAATTTTGCGTGAAAAGTACGGGGGAGAAAGAAGTGCTATTTTAGCACCACTGGTTTGTCGAAATAATAATATCAAATCCTTGTTATCTTACTCTAAACCATCCCGACCTCCTTCCTCGAACCTAAACAGCCAATACCACTCTCTGCTCCTCGCTGCTGCGTACCATCTACGCGCATTCCGCTTCACCCTAACACAGCTCCATCGTACCTCGTATCATCATGAGAGATGGCTCAGTGCATCAACTGATGTCACTGCAGTGACATCAGATGATGACTGATTGTTGATGAGACCCTCTGACCGAGAGGTCCTAGGTACGAGTCCCGACGGCGGCAGGATTTTCGACACTAGATTGTCAGTTGAGTCGAATTCAGTCACTATCTGGAGGAGAATTCTAGTGGTCGTCTGCTCTGATCGGTAGTTTTCCGTGGTTTCTCCGATCAACACCAGGCGAATGCCGGAAACGTACCCTAACAAACGGACCGCCACGGACCGCGTGCAATTTTCCCTTTCCTCTTCCTTGTCCTATCCTGACCCCCTTACACACATTACTTCAACTAACAAGCTCTACACTACCACACATGTCGGAAGGCATGTTTTGAATTTGCACTAGACTGTGCATGTGACTTATTTCAGAGCTCCGTGATTGGACATTGAGGCGGGTGCACGAAACGGCAAGCGACACATCTTTCCGAAAAACATTACACTTTGAAGTGACAGACAGCTTGTGCATTTGAAAAGAGTAGTGGCAGGGGCGCTTGTGAGAATATTAATTAAAGTTGGTAATGTGAAAAGGAGCTTGGGCTGAATTTTTCAACTGCGAGGTGTGAAATAAATAAGAGATAACTTGCAACCTGTTTAGTAAACAAGGAAGTCAAAAGAGAAAAATAAAAGTAATTGCTTTTAGTAATATCTGTCTAAATTTGTTTCCCACAAAATATCCTAAAATTGTTTTTCTTCCTTCAAATATTAATTACGTATCCCAATTTTTAAAAAGTATGAGAAGCCCTTTAATAAGTATGTAAGATTTTTGCACTAATAAACTGCCCCAAATTTTTTCACTTAAGGATTACCATTAAACTCGAATGACATAAATATACGTTTTATAAGTGTTGGTTGGCATCTATTGTTCTTTCATAAACCCTCACTAATATTCTCACAAGCGCCCTGTCACTACTCTTTTCGAATGCACAAGCTGCCTGTCTCTTCAATGTGTATGTGTTTCAGAGAGACGTGTCGCTTGCATTTCGTGCGCCGCCTCAATGTCCATCAGGGAGGTCTAAAATAAGTCCAGGCACAAGTCTAGTGCAAATTTAAAACATGCTGCCGGGAGACGGTCAGGAGCTGAGAGCTATGTCCCGGCTGTGCGCGGCTGTCCCGCTGGTGAGACGTACCTAGTTGGGCAAAACTACTAGGTACTACGCTAAGCCGACGGTTGGCGCCGTATCTTGCATCCAGCGGTGGAATACCATCGCCACTGCCTCAGTAAAAACATGCGCTACACGTACAGGACTAATTACTCTATTAGTTGTCGCGCCCGGAATCAGTAACAACCAATCAATCAACCTCTGCATTTACCCGCCCCAACGTACTCCGCTCCAGCATACCCGGTTTCTTTTGTGTCCCCTCTCCGCTAATAGTCGCGCACTAATCTGCCCCCATTCCAAACTTTCCACCCTGCCTTGCTTCAACCTCGTTTCACCCCCTGCTCCACCGTCCTCCGCTCCACGTCTCCGCTCCACCGTCTCCGCTTCACCGTCTCCGCTCCACGTTCTCCGCTCCACCCGTCTCCGCTCCACCGCTCTCACGCTCCACCGTCTCCGCTCCACCGTCTCGCTCCACCGTCTCCGCTCCACCGTTCTCCGCTCCACCGTCTCCGCTCCACCGTCTCCGCTTCCACCGTCTCCGCTCCACCGTCTCCGCTCCACCGTCTCCGCTCCACCGTCTCCGCCTCACCGTCCCGCTCCACAGTCTCCCGCTCCACCGTCTCCCTCCGCCGTCTCCCCCCTCCACCGTCTGCTAGTTTCCCGCCCTTCTATGGCCGTCTCACTATACCAGCTGAGTAGAGTTCAGAGCCGCCATTGCTTTTTCCTCTTCACATTCATTCGGTGGGCCTAGCTTAAGAGTCTATTTTGAAACTAGCTAGATAACTAGACCGAATAAAACCGCTGTATACTAGGAGAATTCTAACGCCAGTTGCTATGGCCGGTAGTCTCTGTGCTTTCTCCGATCAATACCATTGTATACAGGAGCAGTACCCTAAGAATCAGCCGCGCCGCGATCTCATTTCTTTTCCGGTCCCTACCTCTCCCTTTATGCACACAACATTCACTCCCATATTTCGGGAGACCATTCGAGACTTAGAGCTTGTCCGACTGGGTGGGGCCGCTGCTGGTTGAGGGATCATCGCATAGAAGCCAACTGAGGTGAGCGTTGGATCTTACCATCAATTGGGAACGAACACCACAAACCTTCGGCATAAAAAAGTCTTCAATTAACACTAGGTGGCAATGACAGTGACTTACCTGGAAATAGCAATCAATTGATTCGAGTTTTACTACATCTCTCCCCCACAACC
>JAHLJT010008446.1:46805763-46825837 GCA_031308135.1 Acheta domesticus | reverse complement strand
CAGTGACAGAGTTTGACATGGTAGTTTCACATAGTATAAATGACATTGAAGAAATGACATTGAAGTGTCTGCGTAGTAGCAGCGAATTGACTGATAGTTTTGACATAAGAGGCAGAGTTTGACTAATAGTTGGACATAACAGTGGCGCGTGGAGCGAAGTTGCCGTTATTTATTTGAACATATGTTTTGAGTTGCAGAGGGGGAAGAGTCACGTGACAATTGCAGCTAGCCTATTAGTACAGTGAGACGTAGTGTGCCACAAGAGATGCTCGCTATCGTTGTTATTTTTTGAAGTGTGTCAGTGACTTGCGGGTGGCACTGCTGTGCCCGCGATGGCTGCATCTCATTAGCAAGGTTTGGTATTTTCTCACGAACCGCGATGCTGGTTTGAAGGGCGGTAAAGGCGGCGCGGGCGCGGGTGCGGGCGCGGCTGCCTAGCAGATGCGCTCGTATCGGCGAATATTAACGCCTGTATTGGGGCGGGAGGCACGTAGCGATATCTGGAATGTTTGTAAATATGTCTGGCCGCCGAAGTCTGAGAAAAGCAGGTAAAAGGCTAATGGCTTGAGGGCCGCGCGCCCGCCGGGGGAGGCCGAGCCTGCCGCCCCTTCCCCGGCTTACAGTAAGTGCGCGGCGGTTCGGCGCTTGCGGCCAGAGGGCTCAACGAGAGTCGTTTTGTTCCCCGAACATCTGTGTTTCATTTCTTATGTTTTTGTATAAACGTGCTAGAGCCGTGAGAAACTTTGAGGGTGGGGCAGCCGAAGAATGTTGGCCGCGCGGGGGAAAGACAATTTGAGGCTGCACCCTGCTGGCGAGTTTCCTTGTAATTGTTCGCGAGATTGAACAAAGTCTCCCGCCAATCCGTTGAGGAATCATGTGATCTCTGTTCGGACTTCATCGTCGCTCTTGAAGCGTTTTCCACCTAAGTGTTCCTTTAGCTTGGGGACGAGGTGATAATCGCTGGGGGCTAAGTCCGGCCTGTACGAGGTATGGGGCATAACGGTCCACCCAAATTTCTTCAAAAGCTCTTGTGTTGGACGAGCGACGTGGGGTCGGGCGTTGTCGTGAAGAAGCACTACTCCCTCCGTCAGTCGTCCTCTCCGTCAGTCGTCCTCTCCGTCGATTCTGGATGGCTACTTCTGGATTGCGGTAACTTCCTTGCATGGAGAAACCGGATTACTGCTCGAACCTCACACTTGGCGGGAGCGGCGATCGACACTTCCATCTCTGAAGCAAGCGAACACTGAGTGACGTAGGGAATCGCGGATGGGCGAGCTCGAGATTTGGGGAACCACTGCGCAAGACGCTGTTGTCGAATTTAGCCTAGCACCTTCCCTCGAGGCAGTAGCTCATTGGGAACCTTACTTTTGGTACAACCCTCGTAGTGTTCGAAATGTCGAAACGAAAACCCCTGAATGTTACTGAAAAGGCAATACTAATGTCATGTTCCTATTGTGGTACGAATGAGTAAAATATTTGTGAACTATTTAATGTTTAAATATTTATTTTAACCCTATTTTTCCGAAATTGTTTTAGTAGCATTTGCTAAAATTTCATAATTATTTTTGTACATCGAAGTTTCTATATATCGAATATTATTGAAGTTATTATCGAATATTATTGAAGCAGATTTGATGTTGTACTTTAGAAAAGGAAATAATAATACGAAATGTAGTAGATACATTCAAGATATTACTCATTGAGAAAACGCATACAAAAACACATAATTTCTCGCATTATTTATAACTGACGAACGACTAACGCACATGAGACCTGCTTCATTCCTTTAAGCGTCCTTTGCGCTATGCGAGGACAAAGTTTAATAAAAAATGTAAAGCAATTTTGAGAAAATTTTGAAAATTGTTTTTACTTCAGGTAAAGTACTTCCAAAAATCAAAATATCAGTTTCAAATTCAGTGGGCCTCGAGTTCCTCCAGATCTTTCGGAGAAATATAAAATCGTTCGTGGAAGTTAATTCCTTCGGGAATATCAATTTTGGAGAAATTGTCCGAATGGCTTAGGCTCTAGGATTGACCACAGACAGATGGACAGACGGACGGATACACGGACGGACCGACAAACGGGCTGACGGGCACACACACACAGGCAGACAGACAGGCAGACAGAGAGGCAGGCAGACCGGGAGACAGATGGGAAACAGACGTTTTAACGTCAACGAATTTTTCGATATCAAGGATCCACAAAACATGGATTCTAACTACACAGCGTTTTACAGGAAGTAATTTATTACACGTAGAAATAAGATTCATCAATTTTTGTCATTGCCAGCAATAACAATTTTCCTGTCGAACTGGTAAACAAAGTTGGGAAACACGTGCATGCCGAAACTGTTCAGCTTGTGTTGCATACAGCCAATTTCCACAACAGAATCGCGAGATGAAAACTACACATGAAGAGAGTGAACATTAAGAAAAGAATAGCATTTGCGAAAGACCACTTATTAAAGGGCGAAAACTGGGAGAAACGAGTGATCTTAGGGGGCGAGAGCAAGTATAACTTGTACTATATACCTCAGATGGGAGGAGTAACGTGTGGCGGAGACTTAATGAAGAGCTCCGACATATTATCATCAAACCAACCGTGGTACAAGTGTAATGGTAGGGGGAAGGGGGCGGCCAATGGTGTAGGTGAATTAGTTTTGTAGACTTAGAAAATTAATTTCTAAGTTGTCTGACAGGTGGTGGAAAGTGGAACGGTCTGCAGATATGCAGACTAGGAGTAATGATGGCATGACCGGAGTCCCCCGCAACCACGTCGAATACATTAACAGAGTGTGGGAGGGTAGATCGTGGCAAAACTACACTCATTAAAAACTGCCAATGTTTAGTAGCAAATTGGCTGTTCGGAAGACGCCGCGTCCTAGGCATAGGTGCCAGCGTTTCGGCCGCCTTTCTGCGAGAAGAACAATTAAAAGAACGATCACGGCTGGAGTGGGGAAAGATATCCTGGGATTATACCCAAAAGTAATAAATAAATAATATACCCATAAATAACAAGTTACTCAAGTTATGGTCTGACTTAACAAGTTACTGGCTTTAACGTCAGTAACTTGTTATTTATATTCTTTTAAAAAATAATAATTTTCTCTTATATTCATTGTAGCCTGAAGATGGGAAAAAATACATGTCCCTGAAATGTCCCTAAATAAACTGCGATGAACGAAAAATAACACTTTAAAATTTATATATTGTGTTTCTTTTTTTTCTCATTTTTTTAAATGGAGTCCGTCACAGTAAACTAGTTTCGCCAAAATCGTCTAATATATTTGAATAGTGATTCGAGAGACTATTTCGGTTTTTTATGATTATACCCAAAAGTTGATAGAAAGTATCCCAGAACTGTTTAAAGACGTTCTTAAGGCGAAATGTGGACCTACAAGGACCACAATTTTTATATTGTTTCCTTAAATTTCCGTTTTAAGAAATATTGGTGTCCCAATAATTTTGTTGAAATGCAGAAATGCGAAAGAAGCATACCATTTTGTGATATGTAAGCGAAAACTTCCATATAGATTTTTTTATAGATACAGATTACATTAATATAAGTTTTATTCAAAAAGCTGTACTTTATTTCAGAACTGGCTTACTTAATTTTGGGGAAATAACCTGTATAGCATTTACAGTCGGTATAACATTTGTAATCTGTATTCATTGAAGCAATTCTGATATTCATAATTACATTACACTTTCTAGGCAGCATATTCATCGAGTGTATTAGTAGGTCACTGCAAGTAATCCACATACAATATAGGAACGTTAGTTTACAAGATTTTGACGGAGACCATTAAATAATTAAAATCGATATACCAATTTAAGCGGGAAGTAAAGTATTTTCAGCAGCAAAAAGTTGTATACAAAATCAGAGAGTATATTGAAAATTAAAAAGGAAACTAATATTTTTATGAACAATGATCCGTTGTGTACAATGATATATATTTGTTTCAACAATGATATGTATTTTTAATTTCTCGCCTTATGCCGTAAGAAGAGAACGTATTGTAATCATGCAGAAAAAATAGCGAATTTTCTACAAAAAATATTTATTTATTTGGTCAAAATAACTGTATATTACGTATGGGAGAAGAGAATATCTGCGCACATTTTCTTGAGGCCCAGAATTTAAAAAAGGGGGAAATTAGCAACGTTTTGTAAAACTAGAAAAAGAATTTAGAAAAATGATTATTTTAGAAAAATAAAAATTAGAAAAATGTTGTTCCGGAGTTATAGAAATCAATTTCAACGGTAAATAAACTGCTGATTTAATTTTTCGGCACTGCTAACAAAATAGCAACGAACATCAGTTTCTACTCCTACCACTACAAGCAAAAGATCTCATCAAAACGTGCGCACAGTGAAGATACAAGCTATTTCGGGCCTTTGTGACGAAAACGTTGATAAATCTTGTTCCTGAATGTAGAAAAATTACCTCTTCTAACACATTCTGATCAGAAGTCATGATTTGTGGGTTCTTGATATTGAAATATCGATTGACGGCAAAACATCTGTATATCTGTGTCCGTCCTCCTGCCTGTAGCTAGCACCAAAACCATACAGCTAATTTTCTACAAAATTAATATTCCTCAATCTATTTGAACAATCTCAAGATCATCTCAGCTTGAAACTTGGTTTCTTTTGTGTGTGTGTGTGTGTGTGTGAGGGGGGGTATTTCATGACGTCTTAAATACTTTTCATTGTTTTCCCCAAAAATTGCTCTAATTTTCTGATTGAAATTTGTCTTCGGATAGTGTAAAGGACACTTCAAAATTAGCGTAGGTGTAATTTTCGTTGAAACCCTTGTTTTCCAGAAAATTGCGAATGTTTAAAAATTTTGTCGGCGTCTTTCTGCAATATTGAAGATAGAGATTTTTTTCTTAATAAAATCAGTTGCTCAAAGATCTTGCAATAAAGTTATGTATAATTGTTTGTAAAAAATGAGTAGTTTGTATGTAATTTTGTGTAAAATTTAGATAATTTAAAAAATCATTTATAGGACGATACAACGTGAAGAACGGTAAAAAAAGTGATGCTAGAGTTATTTCCAGCTAACTCTGAAATTTCATAATTGCAAAAATTTAGCATTCCAGAACTACAATATTGAAGATCTTTAGAAAAGTTCATGTACAATTTTTTGAAGAAATACTTAGTTTATCACATAATTTCTTCCTAAAGTCAATGAAATTAATTTTTTTCTCAAAACCCACTCCAAATTTTTCTTCCAATTCTTTCCGTGAAGAGGCGAAGGGACTTAGAATGTCGCAGGTCTGATTTTTGTTGAACTCTGAATTTTCGAAAATTGCAAAGTTAGAAATAATGCATGAAAGAAGGTCCTGATGGAGCACCACTATATTATTATTTGAACTGTGTAATATGGAATACAAATGGGCCTGTAACAAGTAATATACTTCAGCTTCTGGGTCAATGATCCTCATATCGATCAGATTTATCGAATAGTTTCCCTGGCCCACTGAGAAAATGGTGAGATAGCCCTTTGTTTTGCTTCTGGACATATACTAGCTTCATTATACGCAAGTTTTGTTGAGCTTTCCTTTTTAATCTCTCGCTACGAAGTAGAGAGAAAGTTATGTATTTCTGCGCGAAGAAACGGCTTGTTTTCGGCAGAAACATTCTTATTACAGGATCCTGGTATTGAAAACAATGAATAAATTCAGTTGCTAAATTTAGAAAATGAATCCTCTACCACGTGGTGTTTGCATGTTTTGTGGGTCCTTGATACCGAAAACTCGAATGACGGCAAAACGTCTTTTTGTCTGTCCGTCTGTGAACAACGCTTGCGGCTAAACTGTTCAGCCGATTTTCTCCAAAATTGATATTTCCCAATCGCTCTGGCAGATAAGGGGACATCTTGAATTTGAAACCGATATTTTAATTTTGGGGGTAGTTTACATGAAGCGGCCTGGGACATTTTCCAGATTTTCAAAAAAATGGCTCCTTCGTTTTTGATTAAATGATGTTTTAGATAGTGTGAAGGACGTGTAAGAGAATGGTGTAGGTCTCATATTCGTTGAAAGCTCTGATTTTCAAACTTGCAAAAATTCAAACTTTTTTCGTTGTCTTCCCACGACTACAATTATGAAGGTAGAGATTTTTTCCCTTAATGAAATGTGTTCTTTAAAGATAGACTTTAAAATAAGGTAATGTATAATTTCTCGAAAATTTGAGTACTTTTCATATCATTTTGCTGGAAATACGGGCGAGAAAGTACGTTTTTTAGCACCACTAGTTACTAGTTGTAGTGGGAATAAAATCGAGGGCTTGAGTTTGCTATTTTGATGGCCATACTATGCATTAAATCTGTAGTTGTTTGCGAATAAGGTTATGTAACTCGGAAGCGGACATTATAGTTTTTCGATGTTATTGACGCTTAGTTGTTACTTTTATTCATCATGGGGTAGGGATTCTGCAGCGGAAGAAAAAGTGCGCAGATTATACTTCTCACCCACACGCCATAGAGTTTTTAATTTGTGGACGAAAATAAATCGATTCAAATTAAATGAATTTCTCGTTTTCTTTTCTTTCAATAGAAAAAGAAACAAGAAACTGATTCCAAAACACTTTCTTAATAATCAAACATACATTACAATATATTTTTGCAATAGTCGTTGTCTTTTCCTAATGCTAAACCTGTAATTTTTGTTGGTAGTTTATTTAAAATGCACCAATGAAATTGGATGGGAAGATGAATAGTAGAGCTCGGAATGGGAGAAAATGTTACAAAGTTAACAAGTAGTATGTCTAATAAATCTATACACAACCCCAATAATATTCATTTACCATTTTCAATGTTTCTCCATTTTTTAATATTAATCAGTAGTTCTATCACATTTAAAATGGTTGTGGTGAGTGACAACTTATATTCTCGAACGAGAGAAAGGAATTGTAAATTCATATCACATCATATCGTAGGAAAGACGCAGATAAATCGTTAGTGAGCATTAGAATGCAAAATATTTAGCACCAAGAAGATTCACGAAGCACTAAAAGAGGAAAAAATACTACTTAATTTACACGTTCTCTTAAGAATACACGACGAACATTGTGATCGCAATAACAGAAACGGCTACTGTTTATCCGAAGAAAAAAAGAAATCCCGGAAATCAATTATAAATTAATTATATTAATAATGGAATTTTAACCCGGGGTAATGCGTTTATGACGAAGCAATTATGTGAGAATGGGAACTAAATTGATAGACCAGAGGCACAGCAACATCACAAGCCATACTTGTAGTGTCAGAGTAACAGCGTGATAGGTACTGCCAAAGAGATCATAACTCATTCATATAATCTCTTCAAAAAAATCACTCATATTACATAATCACGACATACTTTCATGTAGGAAAACATGGCAATACATTCACAATACATATGTGAAAAGAAAACAAATTCTTTAAAAATACTGCTTTAAACATAGTATCTGCATTAAACACAGTATCTGCAAGTTTCAAAAAAATTGACGAATCTCATAAATTAGCAATATATGGCTCGTCTCGTTGCCCGGAGCCCTTCAATGGAATCAATAAAATTTCATATTTACTTTCCACCGTCCAGCGCTGAGCCGTCCCCGCGCCGTCCAGCAGTGACACCTTCCACTTGCCACGTCGTCCACTAGTCACAACCGTTTCCCATCTACCACCCGCCCTCAACTGTCCACAGTCTCCTTCGTCGGCTGTCCTAGCTCCCTCTAGCGACTGCTCATTACCGGGCCGCGAGACCTACTGCCTCACCGCCAACCTTCGCTTCTCTCTATGATCTTCCGTCGTTCGAGTCTTTAAAGTTCCGGGTACTACGAACCTGACGCGTAAAGGCATACTTGATCGACAATACTTAATTACGCAGCTTGTTAATATGTTCGTAAGGATTAAATTGCTGCGGGGAACACAATGGTCTTGTTTCGCTGGCAGATCATGTCATTGCTCCCGCGGATGGATCTGTCGGGAACAACACTGCTCACACTTCGGAACAACGCTATTCAAATACGTGCGCTAATTCACAATTCATTCTTTTTTGGTTTTTGTAACAGGGAGCAACCCCAAAAATTACGATATAGCATTGGAAAAGTATTGAATTTTCTTTTGAATGCGGCCACTACTTGGTGTAGATCAGCGGTTCGCAATCATTTATTTTCACATTTACGCAATATATAGTACGTATACACCAAGTACGTTGTATGGATCAGTTCAGTGAAAGCTACGATCGTCACCGGAAACTCCAGGAACCAACATTTTTGGTCCACTCTGATTAAATGATTATATTATATTATTGAGAAATGCTATGTTTTAACAATGAAATCTCTAGTTTCATTATTAAAGATAAAAAGCAGGTCTTTAATAAACGAAATTTTGCAATATTAAAATTTCAGAGGTTTCGAAGAAAATAGAATCAATGTAATTTTATTATGAAAGAAACGTCACTCTTTTCTGGGTACGCAATTTAAAGGAAATATTGACAGTCGTTTTTGAGAAAATCATGTTAACGTATTTGTTTAAACCTTCACTTAAGATACATGAAGACAACTCATATTTACAAAACGTACTTTATACCACTTATAGATGTAATTTTAAAAAATATATTTTATTACAAAGATCTGTCTTCAACGATGTAGATAGTGGAAAGGGTCGAGAAAGTTTTTTATCTTGATTTTCGAACATTCAGAGGTTTCAAATAAAAGTAACTTCTTGTAAAGTACCCCCAAATATTTAAAATATTAGTTTCACATTCCAGGGGCCATGACATCAGTCAGATCGGCTGAGGAATGTTAGTATTGATGAAATCCTTGAGTACTGTTTAGGCGCGAGTGTCTTTCACTGATGAACAGGTGATTTAAAAATACACTTTTTCGATATCAAGGACCCATAAAACGTGGCTTCGGAATGCACCACAGATTCGGTAATATAATTTATGACTTTTAAGAACAAAATATATACCTCTTCATTTTGAGGACCTCACAAAGCCTGTTTTGGCCAGAAATTGGCTTTCTGTAAGATTTATGAATATGGACACTAATATTTTTCGATTGTCATGAACAATACCCTGATTTCTTTAATATGTTAATAGGGAAATCTCAGATTGACGTTATTTTTATGACAGAGGGAAAGTTCTTTGTAACCGTTCGAAAACTGCAAAAGAATGTCTTCAACTCCCATTTTCGTTGACATGACGTGAGCAAAGCGAACTTAAGCTTAGTGGAGCTGGGATTGTGGCGAGTGGCGGGCTGAGGATATATGCGGTGGAATAGCGGGCCCCGGGAGATGGTCGCGGGGGTTGGTAGGCGGAGGGCGAGCGATGGTGGCAGTCCGTCACGCCGCGTCAAGCGCGCTCCGTCCACACACAGCCTCTGCCTAACGTGATTTACGGGATGATCCCATTTGCGCGCCCGCGACGCCTCGTCTCCGGCCACCGCGCCGGGCGCTGGTGTCGCGATATCGGGATGCGATACGGACGGCTTGGGCTGGCGGCCGGGCTGGCGAACGGGCTGGCGAGTTGGCGGACGAGCTGGCGAAAGGGCGAACGGGCGCGCAGGCGAACGGGCGCGCGGGCTGGAGAGCGAGCGGGCTGGAGAGCGAGCGGGCTGGAGAGCGAGCGGGCTGGAGAGCGAGGGGGCTGGAGAGCGAGGGGGCTGGAGAGCGAGGGGGCTGGAGAGCGAGCGGGCTGGAGAGCGAGCGGGCTGGAGAGCGAGCGGGCTGGAGAGCGAGCGGGCTGGAGAGCGAGCGGGCTGGAGAGCGAGCGGGCTGGAGAGCGAGCGGGCTGGAGAGCGAGCGGGCTGGAGAGCGAGCGGGCTGGAGAGCGAGCGGGCTGGAGAGCGAGCGGGCTGGGGAAAATTTGAAGCTTACGTCGTGATGGGTTGTAGTCACAGTGGGGGCTAACTGGTTCGTTTTAGATCTGGGTGGGACGGGTAAAGCAGCTTGGTTCGATATGGATCTAATAGTGGGTTAAAGTCGGAACGGGGGCCGTGTGATTCGGTGTGTGGGTGTGGATACGTGTGGGTCGGCGAGGTTCTGTGTGGGTCGGTGTGGTTCGGTGAGGTTCGGTGAGTGTCGGCGTGAGTAGAAGGGTTGGCGTGACTCGCCCGTGCATCGGTTGTGGGTTCGGTGCTATATGCCAAGACCGAGGGCTCCGAGGCAAACAACAGATTGGGCCCCTCCTTTTTAGTAATTGAACCAAAAATTGACAAAATACTGAATATTCAACGTAATATCATAAAATAACTATTTATTATACAGGATGAGGTTTCTAAATTTACGTTTTTATTTCCTATTTTTTTCAAATATTGTTTTTGTCTCATATTCTCACGTCTCAGATTAGAAAACTCGCTCTGAATAATATTAATTATTTAACAGAATGTATTAATTTTTGTTAGTCATATTTCTCTGTCATCCTGGAAATATGGAATAGCAGAAAAAAAGTTTTAATAAAAACGTTTCACTTAGTGAATACATACAAATTATAATAATGATGATCAGTTTTAAATACTAACTTAATGAATTTTTATGTACAATTGTTAAAGTCCGTATATTTAATATAATTATTCTCATAACAATTCCTAATTTATGCACATGAAGTTAAAGACATGTAGCGTCCCACAATTACTTGTTCATAACAATGTTCATTATTAACGCTCTTTCTTTCCTTTTTCGTACAATTGCCTAACTTTAATCTTTTACCCTCTTACGTGTACGCACAAATCAACGCAGATGAGGCGATTTTCGCATTGAAATAATAAGGCAAGACCGTGCCGTTGTTAGGGACCAGAACGTTTCTCCCTCCCCTCCCTGCTCAGCTCTGGCTTGCTACATTTTCTCCAAAAACACTTCCGTCTCTCCCGCAGAAAATTCACATAGGACCGTCACTTAACACATATACAATGCACAAATGTTTGAAAAATATTACATCTGCATTAGGTACACATATGAGGCAGGCGGCTTACTCTTTGCAAAATGACGCACCGTGAGGGACATTCTACACAAGGCTTACTCATAAACTATCTTAACATTCGTGATAGAAACTCGTTCCACTTGCAATTGGTAGAAAGCATAATGGTCAGAATATTCGAACTAACACTAACCAAGTGAGATACCAATTAACACGAAACAAACTTCAGCTTTCGAATCTTTCGATTGACAATTTAATAACATCTGAAACACAGCCACACGCATAGAGTGGTTTTAAAAACTGATAATCCGCTGCCCAAATTGGAGATTTTCTGCACTCTTAACGCAGCTGGTCCTGCATTCGGCAATGTAAGACCTTCACTGACCGTTAGTGAGCAGTGAAACCGTCCTAACGCCGATGCCATCTCCCGAAATATTGTCGACTACTAAAGTCATTGATTGTACCAGAAAAAGAATATGATGTCGAAACGGTGACACATGTTTTCTACGTCTACTCCGAATCTCATGTTCGGACGGCACGGTGTATTGATTTTGAAGTGCACTTTCAAAGTTCCACTCGAACTCAACAACTTCCCGGTTGGACACTCGAATTAACAGATGGAATGGACTGCAAGGATAAAACTTGACCACAGTATCGTTCAAAGTTCGTATTTACAAATGTTCGTGCTACGAAGCAGTGTAGGACAGTGAGGGCCTATTTGAGTTGTGCTATTTATATATTTTATTTACGCCACGTATAATGTATAAACGTTTCCCACGCGCATGATTATCTATACGAATAAACTTAAGCTAGGAAGTTGCCCTCCCCTCCCCGGAATACATTTAGCTGTGTTGAATTGTCACTATTATACGTCAAAGTTCAAATGCATGTGAATAAAAATGGTACAAACAAGTTCTAGAATAAATACATGGGCATCTATGAAAACATAATTTTGAAATAAAGAAAAATGTGTAGAAGTATCCATTTCAATCTACGAATTAACAGCCCACAACTCATATTGACTTATGTAATTAAAAACCGTGACCGGAAAAATGTATATAGATTTTCCTATAAGGCCGTAGGCGCGAGAAATGCACACATGTACGTGTACAATTGGAGATCACAAGTTGATGCACAATTTGCACCATATACCTTTCTTTTCAGTAATAAAAGTTTCATCTACTGCTATCCTGGACAGTAGATTAGCGGTCAGACTAGCGCAATTGAAGCCCTCGTACAAACTAGTGATATCTATGATCAGCAATCACTGCAGAGTACAGCATTATTATCGAAACACTACGGCGATCGCGAAAGTTTTTCGAAAATTAAAGTTAAAGATCATGAAACCCGGCGTCACTAATACTCTTCATACGTAAAGGTGAAAGTGATGTCACTGATGCGCGCTTCTCGCCTCTCAGATAACTGAAGCTGGCGCGCCGAACTGTAAGAACATCCGACCGCATCTTATCGATTCGACAGCACTCAGTAATAATGTAGAAAAATATTTGATTTCTTTAAAAATATTCTTCTTAGTATATATGTATAACATAGAAGAGAATTGATAAAATTAAAAATATTTTATAAAAATAGGCAAATATGTAAAATACTTAATTTAGTGCTAAATATGTAAAAACATGTAACGAAAAAAATTGATATTGTTTAAGGATGGCTATACGATTCGCCATGATTACAGTTTTGAGAACAGTAAGTAGAAAGACAAAAATAGTAATTACATAAATATCCGGTCTCTAGTAATCAGACGGGGCGGAGAAGCACGGGTTGGCAAGGGGTTGAGGAGGGAATTGGACGGGTGAGATGACGTGGGGGCAGGCGAGGCGGGTAGCACTGGCAGCCGGGCGCAGATGAGGTCGTGGTTTAGCAAGGGGTGGGGCGGGTGAATGGACGGGGGAGATCAGTGGGGAGTGCGAGCGCGAAGATGAGGGCCGCGGGGGTGGAGTGGGGAATAGGGTCGATCTTGAACGGAGAGGCTGTCTCGTTCCAAGCTGGTGTGGCAAGGGAGAGAGTTGGGAAACACTAGTCGGGGCGGGAGGCGGGGCGAGACGGACGAAAAACGTGGGTTAGAAAGGAGTTGAGGCGGGAATTAAGCGGGTGAGATGCCGGGGGAGGCGAGGGAGGTAGCACTGGCAGCCGGGCGCAGAAGAAGGGGAGGGGGCAGGTCAATGACGGGGGAGATCAGCAGGGAGGGCGAGGCGCGAAGATGTATCCGCGGAGCGGAGTGGAAAATGGGGTCGGTTTTGGGCGGAGAGGCCCGTCTCGTTCCAAGCTGGTGTGGCAAGTGAGAGGGTGGGGAAATAGTAATCGGGCGGGAGGCGGGGTGGACTATAGACGCGGGCTAGCAAGGGAGTGAGGCGGGAATCGGGTGGGTGAGATGCGGTGGGTGGGAAGGGGGGATGGCGCTGGCGGCCGGGCTTGGAAGACCTAATGGGTTAGCAAGCATGTGGGGCGGGAGAGGGGAGTGTGAATGGACGGGGGAGATCATCGGGTAGAACGAGCGCGAAGATGAGGCCGCGAAAGCTGTGCAGGACTGTGGCCGGTCCCGGATGGAGAGGGCCGACTCACTCTAAGCTACTAGTGTGGCACGGGAGCGGTTGGGGAAACAGTGGCTGAGGCGGGACGGAGGTAGGTCGGGAGGGCAAGGGTGTGGGTGGGGAGTGTCGGCAAGGGTGTGGGTGGGTGGGGGGTGAGGGGGTCAGCGCCGGTGGCCGGGTCGGGGGTTGAGGTCGTGGGTTAGCAGGGAAAATAGGGCTGCAGCGGGACGGGAGAGGTGTGGTGGAGGGCGAGGGGCGGGGGCCGCGGAGGCGAGGGGGTTGAGGTCATAGGTTCGCAAGGAAGCAGGGCGGAAGCGGGCCGGGTGAAGGGCGGCGGCGGGCGAGGGGAGACGGCGCTGGCGGGCGGGCGCGGAAGATGAGGTCGCGGGGGGCGCGGGGCGGCCCGGCGCGTGAGCCGGGGCACGCACGAGCGCCTTTACGAGCGGCGGGCAGGCGGGCGGCGATTTGCGTGCGCTGCTTTATGAGGGGAAGCGAGCGAAAGCGTTCAGCCGCCGCCGCCGCCGAGGGCCAATTGGGGCGCGCCACCGCCTGGGCTGCGCCAGCACGCGTGCCCCACAGAGCTCTCTCAGCGTCTTCAAAGCAGCCCCTCGCGCCTCACGGTACCCTATTACGCGTCCGTCCTAACCGCCCACTCTACTTGTGCATGCTGTCGATTTTCTTCACTCTGTCTTCACACACATGACGTATTACCTCGCGCTGCTTCTGAACCTCTTCCAAACTTCCGCACATTCGTCTTTATCATTATCTCCGTGAACCACAGCGCTCCCTTAGCGTCTTTAAAGAGGCCCCACGCACCACGCCCAAGGTGCTCTATTACTCACCCGTCCTAATCGCCCACTCTACTAGTTCACAGTGCTCATGCATGATGGCAATTTTCTTCACTCTCGGTCTTCACTGCCCGTCCTCACCACACATGGCGTATTACCTCGGCTGCTTCTGGACCTCTTCACAACTCCCGCGCATTCGTCAACATCTCCGTGAACCATACAATGCGTCCCACACAACATTCTGTGGCTGGGTGGCGGGACTCCCTCACTGTCTTCAAAGCGACCCAACGCACCACGCCCATGAAGAGAGGTCCTAGGTTCGTGTCTCGACGGCCACCGCGGTGCATTTTCCCGAAGTCCTGGCCAAAACCTCAAAAATGAAATCTCGTTTACTGAATTTTGCACATACTACGACACACTGCATACTTGGGAACATCTGTTTCTGTCCACTTCGTGCCTTTGGGTCAATTCCCCTGGTGCCAGTAGCCACCGGAACGTACCCTTCGCGGGGCACAGTAGACTGGCAGTCCCCGAATGTCTCAGAGGGAGTCTTTGTATGTGGTGTCCATACGAAGTTGTGTAGAGAACGCTGACAGTATGGATTCTCTTCCAGAAGGTTTGTAGAGAATTTTGATGTATGTTTTATAATATAAATATTGCATTATATCGACGAAGGATAAAATATTAAAACGCAAAATTAATACAATAATTTTAATTATTCCCAAGTTTACGTAGACTGAAAGTTATCAATTTCGCGGAATTCCGCGATGTTTCTAATTTCTATCTGAAACTCCCCTTTCGTATCCAATTGTAAAATCGTGCCCCACTTGCCCCATCAGTAACGACAAAAAATTTACTTTTCGTCGAGCGCGCGTGACCTCCAAAAATGACTCGACGCGAGCCGTTCTGAGAATGGGAACTGGTTTTACTACGCAGTTTCTAAGGAAACTGTGTCATTTTGATGTTTTACTAAAATAACAAATTTACTCAAAATTATAAACAATAAAAAATGAATACTTTTTTTATTTTTTGAAATTTTTACTAATAATATACAAACGATACTTATGTTCATATTGCTTCTTCTAAACTGGATTACGCACATTTTATTTCATAGAAAAATGTTATATAAAATATTTACATAATGCGTCTTATCAAAACTCGTCTTCAGGATGGCTGTACTTTCGATAGAAGTTCAAATACACAGGTGAAATCAAAGGAACTCACCGTATCACGTTTTAAATATTTAAAAATTAAATCAAAAATACAATTGATCGGAAAGCAATATTTGTTTACTGGTTCCTAAGTTACAAGGCAACAATTATTTCTAATACATTGTTATTGTTATAAAATTATTAGTATAATGTTATTTAATGAAATAATACTGTAACTACCGTTTTGAATATAAACAAGAAACGCATTCAAATGTAATTCAGAGAAAAAAATGTGTCTGAATGTAGATCGCCCCAAGGAGGGTTATGGCATAAACCTCGACAGTAATACAACACGAAGCTTTTTTGAGAACCCAAAAGAATCCTCAGAAATAGCAGAGATAGATGAGCATAATTAAAGAGATTTAGAACAATTTTATTGGCAATATTCAGTGGACACGTTATCAGAATTCCTCTTTTTGAACCGCACGCGCTGGGAGCTGCCAAGCAATATGTTTCCAAATATTCAGTGTATTACGTGCTTACAATTGGTCACAATACACGGTTCGAAAAATCATTTATTCTGCTTTATTGCCCATTGGCCATTTATCAGAAGCGCAAGAATCACGTCGCAAAGATATGAGGCGATACAGAAAAGAATTGTCGCTAATAGTTCACGGTCCCCATCTCGATCATGATTTTGTCCACTTTCTCTGATCCATTGAGCAAATGCTGAGGTGGCCCATTGTGTTGCTGCTGGATGTAAATGTAGCTTCACTGTGCGCACGTTTTGTTGAGCACTCCTTTTGCTTGTAGTGGTAGGAGTAGAACTGATTCGTTCGTTACTATTTTGTTAGCAATGCAGAAAAATTAAGTCAGCAATTCATTTACCGTTGAAATTGATTTTTTATAATTCGGGAACAAAATTTTTTCTAATTTTTATTTTTCTAAAATAATAATTTTTCTAAATTCTTGTTCTAGTTTTTCAAATGTTGCTAATTTCGCGTTTTTTTTATTTTGGACCTCAAGAAAATCTGCGCACATAATCTCTTCCCCCCTACGTCATATACAGTTTTTACTGTTTTTTGACCAAATAAATAAATAAATAGACTACACCCAATCCAAAACATGTTTAATCGCCTGTTGATCTCTTCTGATCCCTTAATTTCCAGATTGAGTGATTTTCCCTAAAGAAAGTTAAAATTCTTGGACAAAGATGCTTTGTCTCTTTTGTCTGATCCCGATATCACTGTAGTAAATTCTAGTGAAAATGTGCTATTCCTTTCCGGTTCTGCGGTCTCTCAAGCTGAATTTTCTGTCAGAGGCCATTGATGGCATTAATACCACGCTTTTTATGCTATACGTTATCTATTAATGTAGATAATCCCTGATTTCTGAAGTCAATGTTGGGAATTAATAACATTTATCCAAGTTTATATAGAACAATATATATTTATATTTCACAGAATCATGCAGTGCGTTATTCTGGTACTATGCTCCCAGCTCCCTTACGTTGCAAAGATAACCCAAAATAATTTTGGTTTTCCTAGAGAACGTACTGCAGCTCTCAGAGATTTTGGCCAGGAAGTCGCCAAAATTCACCACTGTGCGGTGGCAGGATTTTTGACACTACCTTGACAGCTGGGTCGAATACAGTCGCTGGCTGGAGGAGAATTCTAGCGACCGGCTGCTCTGATCGGTAGTTTTCTGTGGTTTCTCCGATCGACACCAGGCGAATGCCGGAGCAGTACCACACAAACGAGCCACGCACCTCGCGCGATCAATCTTTCCTCTTCTTCGTCCTATCCTTTCCCCTGTAGAGGAAGGTACATTTGAATATGCTGGTCGAAACATGCTCGCTCACATTCTTTCGTCGACTGCGTAATTTGAAAGATATGATTGACTACATTTCTGGATGCTTCATTTGGCAATTTTATTTAATTATTGGCAATTAGTTAATTGTATGTACACTTTTGAATGACAGCAACGCACGCTTAATGAGGCTATTCCGAATATCGAATTGATGCAATGTATCCTGCGAATTCAATAGAGATATCATGAACAGATGAGTAATGTGATTCGACGAGAGTTGGAAAGAACATAAACATGGTAACGTGGTATATTCTCTTTAAGTGTTAAACAATTTAATCTCTGACATCAAAATTTGCATTTAACAACTTTTCGTTGAATATTCCCTAAATATTTCAGTTTTCCATTGAGTTCTGAGTGAAAAAGGATTAAGAACCACTCAACGCCCATTCGGTGTAACACATTGGTGCCTCTCTAACCACGGTCTCTGCTTGTGTGGTGTGTTGCCCAACAACACAGCGGTGAGAAAGTAGAGTTGTGTTTGGTGTTTTATACGATTCATTTTACAATACCGCCAGCATTGTTAGAATGGCATCAAATAGGTACACATTTACACAGATAGTGCTCTTTGGCTACTACCCTAACGTAACCGCCACACAAGATTTCAATATTTTTTTCGTTATGACCAACTAGTTGTTCAGAAAAAAATTCAAATAATAAATGTGGATTAATAGAGAACATGAAAGAAAGTAGTTCAATTTGTTCCTAAGCGTCCAGCAATAAAATGTAATACTCGTGATTTGCAATTAATGAGTATCGTGGTTAGTTTATAACCTTATTCAACATTGATATGAATTTGTTTTTGATGTAATGAAGGGCAATTTCTCCATGCTCGCTGGGCTTCTTGCGCATGTTTTGTATTTCCAAACACGAGATGTATATTTATTATAAGTAGTAAAAGTGCCACTTGGATGTACACAAGTGTCTGAAAATAAATGTTATGGATTGCTAGGGCATGTAGAGATTTGGATTTTTTTTTCAATTGATCACGTAGAAGGAAATTTCATATAAGTGTTATACATACACTTAAGAATGAGATGTTGCCTTTGATTATTAGGCAACACCTTATGCTCAAGTGTTTGACAAGTCATGTTGTAAGGCAATCACAGAGATTTCCTGTACCGGTCGAATACAAGTGTGGACGGTGTGGCAATTAATCTGGAGTAAAAGTCACAGAAGTAGCTCAGTTACCTACAGGAAATTTCCCACTATATCTTAATTGAGAAAATGTGAACATTATCGACCATCTATCACCCTAGAAGTTTCTAACATTTATTCTGGGATACTTGTATTTAATATTTTTACTCGCACTCCAGCAAATCAAAAAGAAATACAAAAAAAGTCGCGATAATGAAGACATCATAAGATTGTTTTTAACCGTTTTGAAGGCGTATGAATAGTATCCACTCTTAACACGGAAAGAAGAAACCCCGTTAAATTGAAGATGAATTATAATGCGACGCTTTATGTGCGAGTGGTTAAGGAGAGTGTAGCAAGCCCTTAGAACAACGTAAGGGAATTCGTGAGAAACCATAAGTGAGGTTCTGTCATAACTTTCTTGCATTGGACGTCGCCGCTCATGCTCTAATAGCTCCCGTCGGTCGCTCAGCGCGCTGGAGCGGTGGAAATGTGTTGATTTTTTTCTCGATTCGGCATGCGAGCGAAGGCATGAGAGGAGGCATTCTCTCTCCTTCCTAGGTAGTTTATCACACTTCCATTGCATGAAAGATAGTAGAATCATTATTGGTGATGACTACGAAACTATGTTATGGATGGAATGATATTCAGCAAGATTCAAGGCGATAAGGAAAAGAAAATCAGGTTTATATATTTTTATCTTCCTTTCATTCTGCGATTTTTTTCCTCCCTTCCTTCTTTCGTTCCTTTTTTCTTTCGTTCCATCCTTCTTTCGTCCATTATTTCGTCTCTCCTTCTTTCGTTCCTTTATTATTTCGTTCCTTCATTTCTTCCTTCTTTCGTTTTATCTTCCTTTCGAGCCTTCCTTCTTCATTTCATCCTTTCCTTCCTTCCTTTCTCTCGTTCCTTTGTTTGTTCCTTCTTCATTTCCTCTCCTTCCTTTCTTTCCTTCCTTTCTTTCCCTTCCTTTCTTTCGTTTCTTCTGTCTTTTCTTTCGTTCTTTCTTTCGTTCTTTCTTTCTTTTGATCTGTCCGCCTTTCTTCCTTCGCCTTCCTTCTTTTCTTTTCTTTCTTTTTATCATTTGTCCTCCTTACTGTTCGCTTCTTGATTGATTCTTATTTATTTATTTGTTTGCTTGCTTGCTTCTTGTTTGTGTGCTTGATTATTGATTGTATGCTTGTTTCAAGGCAGTTTTCTGGCATTGATTCATTCTACTTTTCTTCCTTTTATTTTCTCGCCTTGCTACATAGGTAGTAAAGAGAAAGTATTGTAATGCTGCGGCAAAAATCAGCAATTTTTGACAGAAAAACGCTGATTGTGGGGGCCTGGTATCGAAAAAAACTGGATAAATCTTGTTCATGTATGTAGCAAATTACTTTAACATATTGTGTGATCAGTATCCATGTTTATAGGTCTTTGTTATCAAAAATCAATTGACAGCAAAACATCTAAGTCCGTCTAACGCCTGTGGTCAATGCAAGAGCCTATGCCGTTTAGACGATTTCCTTCTTAATTGATACTTACCAGTGGGTCTTCACGAACTCAAGGTCGTGCAAATTTCAAATGGATATTTTTATTTTAGAGATACTTTACATGAAGACTCAAGAACCTTTCCTACATTTTTTTAAAATGGCTCCAAATTCTTGATTGAGCTTTGCCTTCATATAGCATAAA
>JAHLJT010008446.1:46788103-46804763 GCA_031308135.1 Acheta domesticus | reverse complement strand
AAGTGCTCCTCGTGGGGTTCGCTGAACATTCGTCTTATCGCGAGCGCTTTGAACCACACATGCGCAGTTTGTAGTGTCTTGTGTGTTTGCCGTGCGCTCTGGGTACAACGAATATTCGCTATCTGTGCTCCGAGCTGCAATGGATGTGGATTCACATCTTGTTATTGCTGCAGCTGCGTATGTGGTAATGTCTTGTGGGAGTATATTACTCAATAAAATAAAGAAAAAACCGAAAAGAAGAAGATGGTGGATGGTATCAGTTCATCGCAGCAGAGAAACGTAAGTATTAATTAGCTTGCGGCGAAATATTTGCAGTTTCAAGTGAACAACTTTATTCTAGATAATAAAATTAAAAACCTAATTCTATGTACTAAAATTCATGTACACACATTCTACAAGAAGTATCCTCCACTGACCATATATCTGACTTTTCTCGGGACATTTACAAATCTGGGTAAAAAGGTCATTGGGTGTTTAAGAAATTATTACTGGTTATTAATGAATGTAGTGACAACCTTTTGAACATATTTCTAAACTTATAAGTTAGTTCATGTAACATTCCATTTATATTTTGTCCGTTTATCTAGTACAAATTCAATTCAGATTAAAATTAATGTGTATTCCCATTCTCAACTTCTGCAATTCAGGAGCTTGCATGGAAAAAAAATTATATATAAATAATTTATATTCTATTTGACCTAGACGACTTGCAATTTTATTATAATCATGAGAGATTCTGGACAAGTTGTGATTGAGGTTAGTTGATGTTTCACACAGTAAACCAAGACAACAATTGTGCTAATCGGTACCAGCTTTTTAATACATATATTTTGGTAAAGACAAGTGTGCATAAAAGTGTAATTGAGGTAAAAGAAGTGTTTTTGATATTTCAAGTACCATGCCTTGTTTTAAAAATCATATTTGCACAATTTTTATTTAAGACTACTAAATTTCAATGCAAATCAAAATCACTCCCAATTCAGTGACTGCTTCCATCAATAGAGAAAAAAAAAATTCTATTCCTAAATTGTATTACAAGCCTGTTGCACAGTATTGTCTATATCCATTTCATGGATTGGTATCCCCCAAGATTTTTCCCAAGACCATACATTCTATCGCTGACATTCAATGTTTTTTTTTCATGTGTATCAATTGTTTTATCTGTTGCAGGATAATGTGCACAATGTTAATGGCTGACTTGCTGAGAGAGCCATCTGGCAAGTTCGAGAACTTCTGCAGAATGTCCAGTGAGGACTTTAACTGGTTACTCTCAGAGGTGCAACCAAGGATTGCCAAAAAGAACACCAAGTGGAGGAAAGCAATTCCCCAAATGAGCGTCTTGCCCTCACTTGGCGATTCCTGGCAACTGGTGACTCTTTCAGAGCATCGGTTTGCTATTCAAGGTGTCACCTCAGGTGGTTTCCAAATATTGTCCCAGAGGTGTGCAGTGCTATAATAAATGTTCTGCAGAATTATGTGAAGGTTAATAAATACACATAATTTTTTTGAAATATTTATTTTACTACAAACTACTACTCCATATTATTCACAAAAATCATCTCTACATGGGGCTCTCCATTTGGATCAGGAGCTGAATTAATTCACCCCTCGCTTCCTTTTTTATGTCTAGAAGAACTTTATTTATTCGGTGTATGGCTACATCTCTATAATACTCGTCCAACGTTTCTAATTGTGCAGCAACTAATTCGCCAGCTATCGTGCTGACACTTTTTTTTGCACGTGGAGCTGCTGCTGTCTGCAGCAGCTTATACGCGCCATTAAGCTTCTCCTCCAATTCTCTCTCGCTTATTCTTCTTTTCCTCTTGTCTTTGTTACTCTGTCCCTCTGTCCCTTTGTTTTGTGATGTCGAAGGCATCACCAATGCTGCAATACAAAAAAGGATTAATTATAGCAAGACGGCATTAATATTGGTTGTAGTTAAAGTACTAAATTAATACTCTGGGGGGGGGGGGAAACACACACACACCATCATTTTCTATTATTTCGAGGTCAGGAATTCTGAAGTCGCCGTCATCGTCTTCTCCTTCCTCCTCCTCCTCCACCACCACATCTGGATTGTTTCCTTCTGGTGAAATATCCTAAAACATTAAACATAATTAACAGGCCTCTAATGCAAAACAATGTTCTGTGTTTCAGATTCCACAAAGTGCAAATGAGTGGCAAAAAATTGCTGACAAATTCAATGAAGACTGGAATTTTCCCCACTGCATTGGTGCCATCGATGGGAAGCACATAATTATTCAATCACCATTTCATAGCGGAAGTGATTTTTTTAATTACAAAAACAATTTTAGCATTGTTTTAATGGCACTTGTGGATGCAGAGTACTGCTTCACGTTTGTTGATTGTGGCTGCCAAGGAAGATTGAGTGATGGGGCAGTTTTTAAAAACACTGTTCTTTTTAAAAAAATTGTTAACAATGAACTTAAATGTCCCAAAGAAGAACCATTGCCAGGCCGTAAAGCACCAGTCCCATATGTTTTTGTTGGAGGACGATGCTTTCGGCCTACGAAAAACTATTATGAAACCTTTTCCTGGTCTTCATTCCAAAGGCAGCAAGGAGAGAATTTTTAATTATCGCCTGTCCAGAGCCCGGAGAATAGTTGAGAATGCATTTGGGATACTTTCCAATGTTTTCCGGGTTCTGAGAAAACCCATGATGCTGCAACCCAACAAAGTTGCATCTGTAGTAATGACTTGTGTCCTGCTACACAATTTTTGAGGAGGAGCAGAACATCCCGCAACTTGTACACACCAAGAGGCACTTTCGATGAAGATGAGGATGGTAGGGTGATAGAGGGGACATGGCGGCAGAATGCAAACGACATGACGTCACTTCTGCCTTTACGTAACCAACCGCGGAAAGCGAGTATGGAGGCAAAAGATATTAGGAATGAATTTGCCGAGTACTTTATAAGTAATGGCCAAGTAACATGGCAAAGCCATTTTTGTTGAATTACTCTTATTACTCAATAAATTTGATTTGAAATAGTTACCTCTGTATTTATTGTTTTCCTTGGCTCATCTTTGTCCAACAAGAAGCTTGCCATTTTTTGAAAGGCAAACCACGTCGGTTTATACGCGTCTTCAGCACTTGCTCCACTTCTCGAACTAGATTTAATTTTGTTAATATTTGTTCGGAAGCAGGCCATCAATGAACACTTCTTACTTTTGAGAGCTGCCACAGAATACCTGCCGCCCATCTTTGTCTCGATGCGCTTCCATGCATCGTGGACATCAGTTCTTATCTTGTGATTCGGGTGGCGCGAATTCCAGATGATGTTCTCGGCCTCAAGTTCATCAAGGAAGGCCAAGATGGTCTCATTGGACCATTCCACTTCTAAAAACAGATCAATAATTTAAATGGTAACAATAACTCACAATGATAATTTTGAAATATATTCAAGTTACAGTTAAACTTTATCGTATTCTGATGTGGGGACTGTAGTGTAGGCTAATTATGCTCACAGGCACTGCAGGAAAGATAGTTATTTTTGGCTCGACATGCATCCAGATTTTACAATTAGAGTTTTATGTGGAAACTTTAAGTAAAATATAAAAAGTAACTGAGTTAGGAGGCACTGAGCTAATCGTGGGGTATACTTAATTGATATTCACATAAATATGCATGCACTGTATGTAATTATAGACACATACATGAATACGATTTTGTACTTGATTTTCTTGACTAAATTATTTATTTAATTTACTTACGAGGAGGTACCTGAGCCATCACAGAAAACAAAAGCGACCTGTAACATAGTTCAACAAATAATGGGCATATTTCATTTTTTACTATTTAACTATCTTTATTAAATTATTATTCAATTTACTTACAAAAAGAACTAAATAACTTATTCAGTACCAGGAAACTGCTCCAAGAGATGATCCAGAAGGCCACCTGTAACACTGTTCAACAAATAATGGGCATATTTCATTTTTTACTATTTAACTATCTTTATTAAATTATTTATTCAATTTACTTACAAAAAGAACTAAATAACTTATTCAGTACCAGGAAACTGCTCCAAGAGATGATCCAGAAGGCCACCTGTAACACTGTTCAACAAATAATGGGCATATTTCATTTTTTACTATTTAACTATCTTTATTAAATTATTTATTCAATTTACTTACAAAAAGAACTAAATAACTTATTCAGCACCAGGAAACTGCTCCAAGAGAGGATCCAGAAAGCCACCTGTAACACTGTTCAACAAATAATGGGCATATTTCATTTTTTACTATTTAACTATCTTTATTAAATTATTTATTCAATTTACTTACAAAAAGAACTAAATAACTTATTCAGCACCAGGAAACTGCTCCAAGAGAGGATACAGAAAGCCAGCTGTAACACAGTTCAACAAATAATGGACATATTTTATTTACATTTTAACTATCTTTAAATTATTTATTTTAATTTATTTACGAAAAGATAATTCAATAATTTTCAAAGGCAGAAACACACGGACTTCCAAAACAAACAAAAATGAATTGACCACGTGCAACGAAGTTCAACAATAATAATTCATATATTTTGTTATTTACCAACGTAATTATTCTTAATTATTTTAATTTACTTACCAGAAACTCGCCCAACAACACGGCTCGCAAAGACGCACACGCACGGGGTTCAAACCAACACGACCACGAGGGCGAACAAACGGCGAATGTGTGGATGGAGTTTCAAACAACCGGAAACTCTAGGCAAGGCGAATGTTCGTTTCCTTTGATGTGCCGGAAAAGACCGACAGGCTTCGGGTAGGGCGAATACCGAATATTCGGCGTTCGGCAAATCGCGAACGACCCGTCCACACTATTCGGGATTCGGCGAACGCAAGTTCGGGATTCGCCGAATGGCGCATGTGTGGAGCCGCCTTTATATTTACAAACGAAATATCTCCCAGTTTAACTGTGATCGCGTGGCCGTTATCAGGTGTTAAAGTAGATTGCAGTTGAATATTTTCAATAATATTTCAAGCATATGTGATTAGTCCGTACACGTGATGGTATGTTTAGCCAATTATGTCGTATCCAGGGATTTTAGCTCGGATGCGAGATTGTACTTCATTTTCAAGACGAGATTCTTGAATAAGGACCCCACCTACTTGATTTTCCAGTAAAACATTTGATAGGCATTGACATTTCGATTTACTCATTCCGTCCACATTGAACTGACAAATACGGAGAAAACCTCAGATATTTCTAGTCAGATGGCCCTCAAGCGGATGGCCCTCTTTGTTAGCCATGCGCAAATATAGCCAGGAGACCCAGAGAATACTCTGGTGCCAGAATAGCAGTTGGTGTCGTTGCTGGTGACTGTCCTTTAGCACCACCAATGGGAAACGTGTGTCACGGACGCAAGCAGACAAACGTCCCCCGATTTTTATAGATATTCGTAATGCTAGCGCCTACCAAATCGTTCAGACGATTTTCTTCAAGATTTATATTCCCTGATTGATCTGGAAAAATTCAACGTTCTGGGAGTTTGAAATAGATAATTTGATTTATTGGAGTACTTTACAAGAAACCTCAACATTTTCATAATTTTCCCAAAATGACTCCAAATTTTATTAATTAAACTTTTTCCTCCCATATTCCAAAATATGCTTTAAAGTAGCGCAAGTCTCATTTTCATAAAACTGGATTTCTGAAAATTGCAAAAGTTTGAAATTTGTTCTCTTCCTACAACTACAATATTGAAAATAGAGAATTTTCCCTTAATAAAATCCGTTCTTCATATACAAATCATGATATAAAATTATGTAGAATTTCTTGAAAAATATGAGTAGTCTTCACGTAATTTTGCTTGAAATTATATTTTTAAACAATTATTATCTCTAAAATGGTACCAATTTTTTCTTAATGTTTTCCATTAAATAGAGCATTACACGCTTAAAAATGACATAAGGACCCGTTTTCGGATGTCTCTGTGTTTCCGAAAATTGAAAACAAAAAATTAAAATTGCAGAACTACACTGCAGTAACAAAGTCGTGGGATTCCTCCTAATATCGTGTCGGCACTTTGTTTGCTCGGTGAAGTGCAGTAACTAGATCTCGGAATATTCAATTCCCTAACGATTTACGAAATGGAATGCCTCATGCCTCTAGCTCCAACTACCTTTCCTCTTTCATTCCTCCTCCATATTCACGTCAGAAACCTTTTCATGTGAACCACTTGAGTATAAATGAAAGCTCTGCCAATACACTGCCCTTTTATACATTTTGTACGTAATACTACTGTCATCTGTATATTTGCACAGTACTATCCCATGAATTTTGTCACCTCATTGTTTAATATTGTTGAGAGGGGTATTGTTTCCTCAATAAAATCTGTTCTTTAAAACTACATCTTGAAATAATGTACATGAAAATCTCCTTTTTTAAATTGCAAATGCAAATCATCAATTTTTTTAAGCTCCGGTTAGGTTGGTTTTAGCCACGCGGCTGGCGGAGTAGCGGTGACGTGCCTGGCGTGTTATCTCTAAGAGTCTGATACAAACTCGACGCAGAGAAAAGAAATTGCTGGTTGGAAGCACTTTTCCTGTTCACGTAATCTAATGACATTGCAAATAATGTGAGAAATATGTTGGTTGTAGCACCACTAGTTTTCTCTTGGTGTAGCTGACAGCTTTAACTCTATCTCATTCCTACCTACAGATCGAAGCAAGAGCTGCAAACACTGCTCTATCGGATGTGACCCAGACACCATTGTCTATATACTTTCTTCCCGCGACCCACGCTTGCACCGCTGCGATCGTATCAGGAATATCCAATCAAAACTTTTACCTTAACCTTTTATCATGATTTTAAAAACAAGACGTAGTTGAGAATCCTTCGCAGAATTTCGTTTTTTGAGTTTAATCAAATTAATTAGGAGATTAAAAAAATATTTTCTGGCCGCCGGGTACTATCGGTTATAGATAGAACTCAAACAATGCATGTTAAATCAAAACGATTCCGCAAAATGGAAAAGGTCTGTCTCTCCAGTCTCAGGCTATTCCAGGTATTGATTATAATAAAGAATTGTTTGGAGGAGGCGTGTGCGCTGGTATCGGGATTCCAGAAACCCCCCGTGCGCAGGAATAAAAAAGGGAATTGAATCGTCTATCCACTTCGAAGTAAGAGTAAAAAAGGATGATGACAAAGTTCTACCTGACATTGTGTCCAAAAATAAACTTTTTTAGCTCTCTATAGTTAGATCTACAACATTAAAACTTTTTCAAATCAGACATATAGAGAACCTTACATGAATAAAATCACATTGCATTTTGCGGATCATTATTAGATACCTCTAATTTTCAAACTGCTTTCCTGTAAACGTTTTCCAGAGTTGAATAGAACTCGTCATTCTGAGTACGTGCTCTTGTCAAGAGTTCTGCTACAGAATCTGTGGTGGAGTGGATGTGCAGATTCCCATGCAGGAATCCTGTAGCTTGGAGGTCCATGACACGTGTTTCACTGATAACCCGACAGTATAATGCGCCAAGTCCCTGAGCGAAAGAATAAAGAGGATGTGAGCACATTGAATGAATCAGGTTATGTTCCACGACGAATAAAGATATGTAGGTCCACCTCTTTCTTGGGAGAACGAGAACTCCCAAATAAACCGCTACTGAGCGTTACTGAGCGTAACTATACTTTAAAATATATTATCAATAATATATAATGTGCATTTCGTTGGTAAGAAATAAATGTGAATAATACCAAAGTAGAGGAGTTTGGATGGTAGTATGGTGAAGAGCGAAACGAACTAAGAACAACAACATGTTTTTAAGTACTGCAGTTGTTTTGTTTCCGTTATTGTGTTTCCTAAGTGTTTTTTTACATTTATTATCATTTTCATAATGATTATAAATTTCTCATTGGTGTATTTGACTCATTGAATAATTTATGAACAACGATATTATTTATGTTTTGGGCCCAAATTTATTTTAAATCAAAAAGTTATTATTCAAATACATAATTCATTGAAATTTTATTTTTACATTAGGGTTCTTGCCAGTTTAAGGAGGTGAATTTGTTTCTTAGATACAACCACAGTATTTTCGTTCTTATTTAAACCTGGTGGGTTCAACATCGAAGACAACATTAATACGACACATTCTAATTCAGAATGGAGCGGAGGCCAGAAAAAAAAGGGAAAAAATATTCTGTGTGGTAGCAGCGTCCCTGGCGCCAACGGACGGCTGCATACGCTCCCGTACGCTCGCATCGAGTCAAGAAGAGGCACCGACAAAAAACGAACGTTTCGGCGACCCTACCTGCCCTCGCATCCATCGCCCCAGTGGCATCTGACATTGCCACTGCCTCCACTTGCACCACCGCCGCCACTGCCGTCACCGCCCCTGCAACCTCACCGCCATCCCGCTGGCACCCCGCCACCATCCCGTCGCCATCCCGCTGCCACCATTCCACCGCCAACCCGCTGCCACCCCCCGGCACTCCACCGCCCTCAGTGCCACTGTAACCGCTTGCGGCACCCGCCGCCGTCGCCGCTCCCGCCACCCCCGCCATCCCATCCACCCCGCCACCCCCACCACCCCCCGCCACCCCCACCACCCCCCGTCACCCCCGCCACCCCGTCACCCCCGCCACCCCGCACCCCCGCCACCCCCGCCACCCCCGCCACCCCCGCCACCCCGCCACCCCGCCACCCCGCCACCCCGCCACCCCGCCACCCCCGCCACCCCTGCCACCCCGCCACCCCCGCTACCCCCGCCATCCCCGCCACCGCCACCCCCGCCATCCCAGCCACCCCGCCACCCCCGCTACCCCGCTTCCCCGCCACCCCCGCTACCCCGCCACCCACGCCATCCCCCGTCGCAACCTCTACACCGCCACATCCGCCACCCTGCCACCCCCGACACTCCTACACCCCGTCACGCCACCAACCCCGCCACCTATGCCACCCCGACGGCCACTGCCTCCGCTTACACAACCGCTACCGCCCCCGCCGTCCCTACTGCCACTGCCTCCGCTTGCACCACCGCCGCCGCCACCCGTGCCGTCCATGCCGCCCCCGCCGCCCGCTGCGCCGGAAAGTTTCCGCTTCGCGTACATCGAGTGGCGCTCCCAGCGACATTCCGTAAATTAGATTATGTATTTTTACGCCGCGCGGATGTCCACATAAACGAACAAGAGACGTGGAAAGGTCACGCGTCGACATCCGGGCGCCTACGGCTCTTCCGGAAAAACTTTTTGCTCCCCCGACCAATTTCTTTTTTTACCTAAACCACTCGTTACGACTTACAATGTTCGCCTAGCACTCAACACAGCCTTCTAAAGAGTAAATAAACTACATACATGAGAGCTGTACAGCTCACACACGCGAGATGTTAACTTTTGTCGTTGCAACAGCGTAAAACGTAAACTGGGGTTCCTAGGTTTAAGTTTCCAAGGACACTGATTTCCTGCCCTAGTTAAATAGCTGAATCGCGGCACACTGTTTCCTGACGAAAATTTTGTCCGAATGCTCGTTTTTCGTTTTCATAATTTTCTCCGATCAATTCCATGCAAATTTCAGAGCAGTGTCCTAGAGAAATATAAATTATTCCCCATGGCAGAAACTTAACAGACCACACAGATTTACTGATTCTTTCTTGTATTGTCTAGACTATCCGGGATGAGCCGCATCTCTGCCGTGGTGGCGGACGTTTTGGCCAACACGTTGTGACCTTTCTCAGAGCGTACTGCCGAGGAAAGCCACAGTACGCCGAAACATCAACCACTACGACAGAGACACGGCTCATCCCGGATAGCCCAGACAATACAAACTCCGGCCGCGGAAGCCTACGCAATCATATCAATTCTTTCTTCCCTATCCTGCCTTCTCTTCCAGCTTTGGGTCTTGGCGATGGGCTGATTCCCCGCCGCCACATAACCATTCCCTATAGATGACAGTTCTGCGAGTACGTGCATGTCAGGCAAGAGATGTATTATAGATAGAGAAAGAGAGGAATTCGAACTTATCGTAAAATTTCCGGATAGCATTTGTAGCTTTACTTCACTCCCAGCATCACACGCACATATGCAGTGCTTATTGAAAGCAGAGGAATGCTTCTTAATGCAATATTCTTTTCTTATTAAATAGCTGTAGAAATTATCACAATTATTCTTCTGGTGGGGTCGGATACAGTCGAAGGAAACATAAAGAAAGTATTCGCAACTATAATCAGACCGCTATAGAAAATATTTTCCCTCATAGATCAATCAAACCTTGGAAAAGAGAGCGTCACGAGACGTTGAGCTAATAAAAACGCCATAGCCTTGCGGGGACAAGATATTAAATTCTGTTCTAGAAGAGAGAATAGAATTACTTCTTTTTCTTTTTAAGTTTACATTTTCTCAGTTAAAAATACGGTAATGACTATCTCATGAAAATTATCATAAATAGTCAAATGTAAAATGACGAAGTCATATCTCAGTTTTTAATTCACAGCTTAAAACAAATGAATGATTTCTTTCATAACTTTAAATATTATAATAATGAATAAATATATTGTTCATTTAAAATAACTAAAGGAAGATGATTTCTAATTACTGTCTGGATAAGAAGCTTACGTACTAATGTAGGTTATTTTCATTGTTTTTCTGAAGTGTTGTTTTCAATACTTGCATAACAAAATTGACCAGAAAAATATCACGACATTTAAAATAAGGTTACAAAAAATAAAAGTTTAAATAATGATTATCAATGTAAATGGACGTATGTGGAATAATTTAAGTGATGAACACAACGTGTAACAGAAAATTTAATGTTAATGAATGTTTTTGGAATAAACGTCATATATTTAATCAGTAACAGACAATTGAAAGCTTCGGAACCTAATGAACGCAGGAAAGATAAATAGTATTATTATTGACTCTGGCACCACAACCAAAATTAAACTTCAAATATGATTCTTTATTGCGTGTGTCTAACCGCAGAAGAATTAATATGTGATACGTATTTTAGTTAATTAATTTAGATAATTAATAAATTATATTATTTGCTGTATGAAGCTTGTAATAAATTGAACAGATTTCACTTTCCACGTGGTAGGTGCACTGTAATTAAGCGCACTATCCCTGTCCTCGGTGTGAATAAAAAGCTGTCGTGTTCCCTGCATTGTTCCCGTGAATACGGAGAAGCCCACATCGCATTCAGTCAATACTCGAGCGAGAGGTAGTACAAAGGAACGTTCTACTCGTTTGCGACGAAGGGCTTCCATCACCTATTTCAATTTGCTGCCACCCTCCTGTAGTTCGCTTTCATCTATTTCTCCCCCTATGGCCCGGACAACTCAGGTACATGTGCATTTCATACGCACACGTTTCACTAAGCGACGGAGATCGGAAACGCCCTGGCGAGGAAATTTCAGCGTTTGCGCCCCCTGTCCCTGCTCGGCCTCTTGTACTTCCCTCATCTCATCCCAATCCATCCCTTTCCCTCCCCTCATATTGACCAGCGACGATGTAGTAGCCAACGGATTCACTGCCCCAAAGAGCTACGGAGACGATAGCTCTTGGTCGACCGGTGCAATTAATGGTTCCAGCAAGTGTAGATGACGTACTGTGAACGGGGTAAGAACACACTGACGCTTGGAGGTGTTATTTTAATAGTGGTACAACTCTCATTTTTTAAGAAATTGAGTTAATTCTATTTTCAGACACATTTATTCTGAAAGTGATAGAACTCCAAGTTCTTTCTGTGGACGACATAACACATCACAATAAAAGTGAATCACAGGAGATAGAAATTTATTTATTTTGATAGTGGTACAACTCCAGTGGTACAACTACGTGGTTTTCTAGAAGTCTCGTGATGAGTGATTTTAGAGCATTTTATAGCGTCCGCAATGATATGATGATAAAGAACTTGATCCAGATTTGGTATTTTTTATTTACAGAAATGAAAGCTAATGGTCTATGTGTTAAAAGACCTTCAAAAGTCTGTGACAAGAAGGACGAAAAATGAACAAAATGGTGTCTGTAGCTGGCGAAAAAAATAGATGGATGAGATATATCAAACAGAAGTCTTTTACAATTATATATAAGTAAATCTTTAATCAAGACATTGGTTTGTACACGGTAAACTTCACTACACCCAAACCACCAGTGTGAGGAAAAACTAAGGTTTTCAAAAAGTTAAAAATCCCGCTTAATCACAGCAAAGGAAGGTTAATGAGAAGAAACATGGTATGCTTGATTTGCTTCCTTTCATTTCAAGTGTCAATCACACTTATTTCACAGATCTGCAGGTAGGAACCGGACGATTTCAATAAGTCGAAGAAAACAGAATGTGCCTCAAACTAACATTAAATTAATATTTAATATGTTTTAATAAATCAATATTGCCTTCATTTCCAACTTTTCTTAGAGCGACATCTACCGATTTGATAATAATAATTAACTTTAGAGCTCAAAATCTCGAAATGAGTGCCAATGAAATTATATCACTATTAATCTAACGCCTCTACTTAATCTTGAGAATAGTCAGTTGATTAACTAATGAATTGTTATTAATTATTAATGTGTTCATTGTTAACTATGAACAATACAAATGAGTTAGTAAAGACTCATACCCCCTAAATATTTTTCAATAAAGTACACATGTCACAGTACCAATTTCTACTTTCTCGTACGCATGGAACGTATGTTTCTTTGTCATAAACGTAATATAAATCCATTTACGTAATGCTGCAAGTAAGTGCTGCTAAAAAGCACACAATTTCTGGCATCACTTTTGAGGATTGCGCCATGTGATATTACTACTTGAAACTGAAAAACTGTTTCCAACGTGCGCATATGGGACTTCTCCCCCATACGTCACATACAGTTTTACTGTCCTTTGACTATATAAATCGAACTAAATCAAACCAACAGACATTTTAGTCCGTGCTGAGATTCGAACTCAAGTTTTTAAGTTTAGTACGACATTCACGTTCTCCCTTACACCACCAAGCTCACCGGTAAACATTCTTCCTGGCGATTTAAAAACACTTGCATCGGTGGCTCAGGGCATCAATTGATGTCACTGCTGTGCTTCCGATCGGGAGGTTCTAGAGTTCGTATCCCGACACTGAGAGGATTTTCGACACTAGGTACATAGCTGGGGTGTGTTCAGCCGTTGTGTGGAGGAGAATTCTAGGAGCCGGCTGCTCTGATCTGTAGTTTTCCATGGTTTGTCCGATCAACACCGGACGAATGCCGGAGCAGTGCTCTAACAAACAGGCCACCGAACGCGCGTGATCTTTCCTTCCTCTTCCCTGTCCTATCGTGACCATTTACTTACACACATACACCACACATTACATTCACTACACTACCATACACGTCGGTCGAGCTTGCCCCGCTGGTGAGAGATACTCGGCTGGGAAAAACAGCAAGTGGACAGGTATGCTGAATCTGGCCATCCAGCGAGGGAAGATAAAAACAGTGCATATCCAGAACGTGGATGATTACATAACGAATGAGGTGAAAAGAGGACAAGTAAAATAAACGAAACGAGATAAAAAAGAGAAAAACAAGATAAAAGAAAGATGTGAGAAACGTGACATAAAAATGCAGCCGGCGCTGACTAATTCCGGTGCCATTCGGTGAGGCCACGTGTGCATTCTTCCGCGGCCGCCGCGTGGGCGAGGCCCGCGCGCTCCCTCCGCATGCAAATCCCGGCCCGCCGCCGCCGCCGCCGCCGCCGCCGTCGCAGCCCCACCAGCGCAGCGCCGCGACCGCTCGAATCGGCAGCAGGCGCCACGCTCTGTATGCGAACGCCTTGGCCCTGGGCGCGCCAACGAGCGAGAAACGTCGCTGCGTGCGACTGGAGTAGGCTGGCGGGGTGGGGTTGGCAGCGGTGACGCATGATGAGGTGGGGGGCGGGTACAGGGGCGATGACGATGGCGTAGGTGGTGGTGATGAAGGAAGCGAGGGCGGTGGCGGGGATGGTGGCGAGGGCGGGGGAAAGGTCGGTGGCGAGGGTGGGAGCGAGGGCGGTGGCGAGGGCTGTGGCGATGGCTGTGGCGAGCGCTGTGGCGAGGGCGGTGGCGAGGGCGGTGGCGAGGGCGGTGGCTAGGGGCGGTGGCGAGGGCGGTGACTAGGGGCGGTGGCGAGGGCGGTGGCGAGGGGCGGTGGCGAGGGCGCTGGCGAGGGCGGGTGGCGAGGGTGGGAGTGAGGGCGGTGGCGAGGGTGGGAGCGAGGGCGGTGGCGAGGGCTGTGGCGAGGGCTGTGGCGAGGGCTGTGGCGAGGGCGGTGGCGAGGGCGGTGGCGAGGGCGGTGGCGAGGGCGGTGGCTAGGGGCGGTGGCGAGGGCGGTGGCTAGGGGCGGTGGCGAGGGCGGTGACGAGGGACGGTGGCGAGGGCGCTGGCGAGGGCGGTGGCGAGGGTGGGAGTGAGGGCGGTGGCGAGGGCGGTGGCGAGGGTGGGAGCGAGGGCGGTGGCGAGGGCGGTGGCGAGGGTGGGAGCGAGGGTGGAAGCGAGGGTGGGTGCGAGGGCGGTGGCGAGGGTGGGAGCGAGGGCGGTGGCGAGGGTGGTGGCGAGGGTGGGAGCGAGGGCGTGGCGAGGGCGGTGGCGAGGGTGGGAGCGAGGGTGGAAGCGAGGGTGGAAGCGAGGGTGGGTGCGAGGGTGGTGGCGAGGGCGGTGGCGAGGGTGGGAGCGAGGGCGGTGGCGAGGGCGGTGTCGAGGGCGGTGGCGAGGGTGGGAGCGAGGGCGGTGGCGAGGGCGGTGGCGAGGGTGGGAGCGAGGGTGGAAGCGAGGGTGGGTGCGAGGGCGGTGGCGAAGGTGGGAGCGAGGGCGGTGGCGAGGGCTGTGGCGAGGGCTGTGGCGAGGGCGGTGGCGGGGCGGTGGCGATGGGCGGTGGGGGGGCCCTATGGGCGGTGGCGAGGGCGGTGCTAGGGGCGGTGCGAGGGCGCTGGCGAGGGGCGGTTGCGAGGGTGGGACGCGAGGGGCGGTGCTATTCGGTGCGAGGGTGGGATGCGCGGGCGTGGCGAGGGTGGGACGAGGAGCTGTGGCTGAGGCGGTGGCGAGGTGGAGCGATGGTGGAAGCGCGGGTGGGTGCGAGGGCGGTGGCGAGGGTTGGAGCGAGGGCGGTTGGCGAGGTGGTGCGAGGTGGGAGCGAGGGCGGTGGCGCGGGCGGTGGCGAGGGTGGGAGCGAGGTGGAAGCGAGGGGGGTGCGAGGGCGGTGGCGAGGGCGGTGGCGAGGGTGGGTGAGGGCGGTGGCGAGGGCGTGGCAGGGTTGGTAGACGAGGGCTGTGGCGAGGCTGGGGCGAGGGCGGTGCGAGGGCGTGGCGGGGCGTGGCGAGGCGGTGGCGAGGGCGGTGGCTAGGGGTCTGTGGCGAGGCGGTGGCTATGGGGCGTTGGCGAGGGCGGTGACGAGGGGCGGTGCGAGGGCGCTGGCGAGGGCGGTGGCGAGGGTGGGAGTGAGGGCGGTGGCGAGGGCGGTGGCGAGGGTGGGAGCGAGGGTGGAAGCGAGGGTGGGTGCGAGGGCGGTGGCGAGGGCGGTGGCGAGGGTGGGAGCGAGGGCGGTGGCGAGGGCGGTGGCGAGGGTGGGAGCGAGGGCGGTGGCGAGGGCGGTGGCGAGGGTGGGAGCGAGGGTGGAAGCGAGGGTGGGTTCGAGGGCGGTGGCGAGGGCGGTGGCGAGGGTGGGAGCGAGGGCGGTGGCGAGGGCGATGGCCAGGATGGTGGCAAGCACGGTAACGAGGGCGGTGGCGAGGGCATAGGCGACTGTGGGAGCGAGGACGGGGGCGAGAGCGAGGGCGAAGCCGAGGGCGAAGGCGAGGGATAGAGCGAGGACGGGAGCGTGGGCGGTGACGAGGGCGGTAGTGAAGGTGGGGAGAAAGCAGCCTCATGAGACGGGGACGAGGCGAGGTGCATTGGCAAATCCGTGACCGGGAACTGCGATCAGGCCAAGCGGGAACGGAGACAGGTCCGTCGGGGCGTGTTGGGTCGGGTGAAGGTGGAATGCAGAGGGCAGAATGGAGCGGAATAGGGCATGGAGAGGAGCAAGAAACTTCGGATGGAGGAGGAGAGGCGTGTAGAGGGAAAAAGAGCGAGGAAAATTGCGATGAGTGAGACAAGGTGAGACGGATCGGGGTGGGTGGGGCGAAATTGAAACGGAGGCAAAGGATATTGAGACCGGGGCCTGGCATCAGTGGAACTGAGTTGCAGCGTTGAAGGCGAGGTGGAGCGTAAGCAGGCGGAGCGAGGTGCATCAGAGCGCATGAGGCGACGCCGGGCGTACCAGGCGGCCACAGGTGTAACAGGCGGGAAGGAACCTAGCAAGCGGCGCTGTACGCAGCAAGCGGCGCTGTACCAGCAAGCGAGCGGGGCGCAGCAAGCAGGAGCGGGGCGCAGCAAGCGTGGCGGGGCGCAGCAGCAGCGGAGCGGGGCGCAGCAAGCGGAGCGGGGCGCAGCAAGCGGAGGCACGGGGGGCGCGGCAAGCGGAGCGGGGCGCGGCAAGCGGAGCGGGGCGCGGCAAGCGGAGCGGGGCGCGGCAAGCGGAGCGGGGCGCGGCAAGCGGAGCGGGGCGCGGCAAGCGGAGCGGGGCGCGGCAAGCGGAGCGGGGCGCGGCAAGCGGAGCGGGGCGCGGCAAGCGGAGCGGGGCGCGGCAAGCGGAGCGGGGCGCGGCAAGCGGAGCGGGGCGCGGCAAGCGGAGCGGGGCG
>JAHLJT010008446.1:46690798-46787103 GCA_031308135.1 Acheta domesticus | reverse complement strand
TCACGCATCCCAGGAGACAGTCGCGAGCTCAGAGCTTGTCCCGTCCACGCCAGGGCTGCACTGGGTGGATATATCTGGAGTGAGTAATATCCCTCAATTTCACGTGTAGATCAACGTTGGATCACTCGTTCCAGCCGGAGAGAAACCGCCCCCTCCCGGTTATATAACAGGCATTTCACTTACCAGGACTAATCACCAGGGGCGGATTTTGATGACCTAAAACATCGTCAAAAAGGATCAATAAATGCCTTTAAAATGTTTCTAAAATGCTCTATAAGCAAAAGAAAAAGGACATAAAAAATGTTAGCAAAACCAGCTCGGATGAACTTCTCAATCTGTTGGATATGATACTGATGTAATCGAGGTTTCTTCCATTTGTTCAAGCGAACTCAGCTCACAAACTTTTGGTTTGGACTGTTCCATACCTCTGTCTTTAGTTACTCCGAAATCGGTCGAAACGAAAATGATGCTGACTGGCGTCACAGCAGGAATTTTATATTACATACTCACAACGGCTTGCAATTTCCATCTAAGAAATCTCTTTTTCCTTGCAAAATCGATGATGGCTGTTTCCTTGAGCTTGTTCAGAACAATTATATCTGGCCTATTGTTCGAAATTATTATTATTATTATTATTATTATTATTATTATTATTATTATTATTATTATAGTATGCACTCAAAGACTGATGTCAGTGGAGCAACGCCTTCGCTGCCACGTCTCCATGTTCACCCCTGCACTCACTCCACACTGCCTCCCCCCGTTGCGTCGCCTGTGCGCAGCCGCCTCCGCGTCGAACACGCCAAATTGTCGACCTCGCTCCCACTCCCCCCCCCCCGCTATTGCGCCTGTGTGGATCCCCCCCCCCAGGCCACCGCTACCGGACGAACTCACCCTCCCTGCCCCGCTGCCGGTGCACTGGTGCATTACGCCACTCAGCAACCTGAGATCAGAGGCCAGCGCGCGGGGCGGCGTCGGTTTTCCGATCCGGACGCTCACGCCGTCAGCTGCCCCCCCTCCCACTCCCGCCCTCATACCCCGAGCCTAGCCCCGAGTGCCCCGCACCCACGCAGCTACTCATTTTGCACTTCATATCGCTTAGCTTTTGCCCTTGCAGTCTCCTGCTCGTTAAGAATGGACCTTCGGGTTTTCGGTCGCACAATAGACGCCAACCCGGCCAACGAGCAAATTCATTCTTTGCGAAATTATTGAAAGATAGCCGACCTGGATGGCCGAGATGGAGCGTGTACCAACTCAGCGCTTCAGTCCGAACGGTCGCGGGTTGGCGTCCCGCCTGGAGCAAGGTTGTTTGTTCCTTGTCTCTCATGTATGTGTTATCACGGCGGATGTTGACCCCAGATCAGAGGAGCTCACAACTGTCTTGGTGTCCAGTGCATAGTCGAATATGCGACCCATCAGGACGTAAAAGTTAACCGCAGTCGGCTGGAAAAAGCTCTAGAAAACATCGGCCTCGTATATGTAGTCTTTGGGGCATAGTACAGAGAGTGGCATGGTCCGAAGAGAGAGTGCTATTAGTTTGTCTCAACCAGCCATTCCTCGCGAATATTGCCTTCCCGTATACACACGTGCATACGGAGTAATATACGTAGTATAGGGAAAGTTATGTAATGCTGCGGAAAATCGATTTCGAGATTTCAACGGAAATACACTTTTTGGCGTCCCCTAATACCGAAAAAGTGTTGGTTTTTTTTCCTTCAAAACGTCCGTCCATCTGTCTGTCCTTCTGTGAACACGGCTACCGCCTAAACAATACATACTAGAATTTTTTCCAAAATGGATATTCCCCAGTTGACCTGGCTCGACTCGAGGCGCCGCGATTTTGAAAAACTTTCTTCAAAGGTTGGGGGTACTTTACATGAAGCGCCCGGACTTTGTCAAAATTTTCTCAAAAAGTCTCCAATGTTTTTCTTTAAATTTCTTGTAAGAATAGAGTAAACTATGCTTATAAAGATGGCATATATCCGATTTTCACAGTTAACTCAATTACAAAAGTTTGAATTTTTCGCGTCTTCCTACAACGAGAAAATTGAAAACATATTTTTCCTTCAAATGAATTTTTTTCTCCATAGTAAGTTCTTTAATTAGAGTCATGTACATTTTGTCGAAAAATGTAGTAACTTTCGCGCAATATTGTGTACAATATGTGCAATTTTAAAAAATAACAATTTTTTTAACTTTTCGAACAGATAGTGTTAATTGCACTCTTTAATATGACATTAAGTTCATTTGGGGTATTTTTTGTTTTTTCAAAAATTACACAAATGACCTTTTTTTGAAAGATCTCTCACATCGTTCATATGGACATTTCCAGCAATTTGTTAACATTATTGTTTTTGTGAGTTAAAGTGCTTCAAATGACTTCTAATGAAGTTTTTCGAAAACTCAAAAATTTCTGTCAAAAAGAGCATCAAATTTTGATTTTACAGTAGCACTTAAACGCCATTTCTCTTAAAAACGGCTGCAAATTTTTCAAAGAAAATTTTCATTTAGAACGAGGTTTTACTCTTCTTTAATGTTCTTAAAATAATATTTCCATTCTACTATTAGGCAACTGAAAAATTAAGAAAATGTCTAAAAAATGAACTACTTTTGGCGCCGATAGTTGGTAAGAGTATGTGGCAAGTCCGAATAGCCAGCCGAGACCAAAGGAAATAGGAAACTAATAAGGGAAAGTCTGTGCCGTTCTGTAGCGCCTCTAGTGTTAGTAACGCGATTACTCGCGTGTTAGTTTTTTATCTAACAACTCTTTGTTGTATTTCTTGTTTTGTTATGAATCGAGTTCGTGCATTAATATTCCTAGATATTTGTTACTGAGTTCTATAACTCCTATAGATGTAATAATGCATAAAAATTACATGCAGGCTGTTATTTTTTTTACTACTAAGTACTCGAATCAAAATGCCTGCAATGACATCAGTTGCCCTGAGCCACCTCTCCCGGTATTGCTCAGCAACATTTACCTCCCATAATCCCCCAAACATGATCGTTCAGTAGCAGAAAATAGCAAACTTCCAACGTGGATATGACACAGGCCTAATCCAGCTCATACTGCGACACGATTTTCTTCGTAATTTTTACTTCAATGTTTCGTGACAAGCCACAAGTCATTGTTACTGGTTATTGGTGTGTGTGTGTGTGTGTGTGTGTGTGTGTGTGTGTGTGTGTGTGCGCGCGTGTGTGTGCGCGCGCGTGTGTGTGCGTGCGTGGGCGTGTGTTCGGGAGGGGGGGATTTCCCTCATTCATAGACCCGTGGACTGCGAGTATGTGTTAGAGGAAGTATTTTACAACATACATTACCTAAGTACGTAGCAAGTGAGAAAGTAAAAAAATGGAGCTGTTTTTGAGAAAACTTGAAAAATTTTAGAGGTTTCGTGTAAAGTACCTTCAGGAGATTAAAAAATCCATTTCTAATTAGCCGGGCTTCGAGTTCGGCCCGATCAATCGGGAAATATCGATTTGGGGAAAATCCCGCGTACGATTTATGCTCTAGTTCTGTTCACAAACGCACGGGCAGATGAACAGAATGGGCAGACAGACAGATGGACGGCCAGACGGATGGACAGATAAACGGACGGTCAGACGGACGGAACTACAGATGAATGGAGAGACGGATGGACAGTGGTTTTGAAATAAACACCTTTCTCGTACCACGGACCCTCGAAACGTGTATATCTGTCAAAACACTGACACATTTTTTCAGCATTATATAGCTTTTTCTGTAGTATGCTTACTAGAGAACGACGTGGGCCAAACAATGTTGCTGCCGACGTGAAACTCCAACAGCCAACCCGTCTGAAAGCGAATTTGTGAAGTGTACTCACCACAGCTACGGGATAGTGGCTTGATACGAAAACAGATCTCAAATTCCAGTCGGTCCAAGTTGAGAGCGCCATTCGGGTGGATGACTCCCGTGTCAGCCCCCAGCAGTACACTCTCTGCATAAGTAATTTCGAGCGCATTTTCTCTTTGATGTCCACTGCGTACTCTCGTCCGGCCTCCCCGCCTCACAGTGGTTCGGGATTGAAAAAAGAAATGAGAAATTAATCGATAATTGTGTTTTACTCTCTGGTTTCTTTAATGCGTTCAAGGTACGCATTCAAGGCAACTGCGTACTCTAAAGAGCAGGCGCAAAAATTAAAAATTCTTAGATTTGATTTAGTTAATTGCGTCTAAGAAATGTCTCACAAATTTTGAGAGACCCCGAATTCGAACTTAAAACTTAAATATTATTTATTCTGAAAATATTTTAATTGGATATTGAATACTGATTAACAGATAAACTACGTATACTTTTATTGGCTCAGATAGCTCAACTGCAACACGATTCTTTCGTTAACGCTCAACTCAAAATTCTTTCGTTAGAGAGGCCTAAGGGTTCGTATTTCGACAGGGGTGAATTTTCAAAACTGGATCAAATCGAATCGAATTTTGAAGACTGAATCGACATGGCTGGATCGAATTCAAAAATGTTTGCAAATTCAACAAATGCCCATGGTTTTTCTTTAAATTTCTTGTAAAAATAAAGTAAAATACGCTTACAAAGGTGGCATAGGTCCGATTTTCACAGTTAACTCTGAATTTTTGCAAATATCAAAAGTTTGAATTTTTCCGCGTCTTCCTACAACTAAAAATTGAAGATAGAGATTTTTCATTCAATGAAATTTTGTTCTTCATAATTAGTTCTTCATTAAGTCATGTGAATCTTTTATTGTAAATTTTAGTATTTGTCGCGCAATATTGCGTTAATATGTGCAATTTTTATAAATAACAAAAACAAGATTTTCTCAAAAATGGCTCCATTTTTTTCTTCAAACGTTTGGTAGGGATAGTGCTAAATGCACTCTATAGATGACATAAACGCCATATTGCTATTCTTTTGTTTTTCAAAGTTAAACGTAATTATTTTACTTGTTTCTCACGTCGTAATATTTACGTCCGCGGCGATTTGTTCGTATTATTATATTTATGAGTGCATATGTCATATAAAGTTTCTGGAAATCTCAACTTTTTCTGCGGAAACTAGCTCAAACTTGCATTTTCAGAAACCCTCCAACGCCACTTTCTCATATATGCCTCCAAATTTTTTCTTCAAACTTTTCGAACGCTTAATACTAATTGCACTCTTTAATGTGACGTAAAGTTTCATTTTGGAGTAATTTTTTGTTTTTTTCAAAAATTACACAAATGCAATTTTTTTAGATCTCTCATACCGTGAATATGCACATTTCCAGCAATTTGTAACACTGTTGTATTTGTGAGTTAAAATGCTTCAAATGACTAATGACTTTTTCTAATACTCAAAAATTGCCTGTAAAAAAATGGCATCAAATTTCAATTTTACAGTAGGGGCTTAAACGCAATTTTCTTAAAAACGGCTTCAATTTTAAAAGAAAACTGCCATTTAGGATCAGGTGTTATTGTTCTTTAATATTCTTAAAACGATATTTTTGTTCTACCATTAGGAAACCGAAAAATTAAGAAAATGTCAAAAATGTACTTTGACGGCGATAGACGGCAGCTGGCAAGGGTATGTAACAAGTCCGATAGCTAGCTGAGACCAAAGAAAATAAAAAAAAACTGATACGGGAAAGTCTATGCTATTCTGTAGCACTAGTAGTTCCTTGCCCTATCCCCTTCTCTTACTTGTACACATGCTTACATGTCCGAGACTATCACATAGTATGTCGGAAGATCAGTCGGGAGCTTAGAGCTTGTCCCGACCTGCCCTGTGTCCCTCTGTGGGCAGGGTATATGCCTGGAAATGAAATTCCCCGCCAACTGATCTGTAGGTTGGCGCCGGATCTCACCATCAAGCGGGGGGGGGGAAACACTGCCCCTCCGAGCGTAAAAAAATTCACTAACCGAACAAAACTAACGACCATAGAAAAATGTGCCCAGAGACACCAATCAATAAAAACCTGTAATTTTATGGGTATGAGACCGATTCATTATAATAGTTGGAACCCATGCGAATATTCCTCACCTTTTAAGTATTGTTTCCAAAAGAAATATACTTGAATCAAACTTTGTACTTTCGTGACAAATATTATGGAGTGGGAGGTAATCTCCAAAATTTGGTAGACCATCCAAAACGGTTTCATTGAGAAGATTACAGCATTAGAATCTAATTTGGGTCTCCCAAGGGACACGAGGGTGCTAAGTGCCTAGTACCCTGTTTTGAAGTTACGAACGATGCAACAGGTGTGACAGCATAATATTAGTTGCGGGTTGCCCGTGCGCCTACCGTTTTTCTTTGACTATAACAGGCGGAATTTCACAATTCACCTCTTAAATCTGTTTTATGCACCCCTGGATGGATTAATTTTCCTATTCAGTAGTAACACACTTACGAGGTTTTGTGAAGACTAAAAACCCGCGGAATAAACGTACAAAACTGTCATCTTTCCGTAGAGTTTTATACTATACTAGTTGGACTAACGCGAATATTCTGGACTTTTTAAGTATTGATTTTAAAAGTGAAATTAGCTTCATACTGGAACCCTACTTCAAACGTTGCAAGCAACCCGTACTGTGGAGTGGTGTTCTCTCCAAAAATATAACAGAATGTTCAAAAGAGGTTTTATTTCGTAAATTATGACGTAAGAAGCAACTCATGTGCTTTGAGACACAAATCTTGGTTTTAAGGGCCTAGGACCCCATCGTTTCCTAGTTATGCTACATACGAATATAGTATGCTACATCGTAATACAGAGTGCTGCAGTACAACGTGCGTATGCGGGTTTGCGTGTACGTCTATTTTCCTCTTTCGTAATCTGTGAAGTTTTCTTTTCGTTTCAAATCTGCATGAGGCAGGACTGGCCTACAAATCCCTCTCTCGCAATGTACACTTACCGAGTTTTATTTATTTATTTATTTAATGTCAAGAACAGTGACGACTCTATGTGAAACTACGGGGAAATGTGTATTACGTACATTTTTTTTAAATTCTGAGATCGCTACCCTAACCTATATACAAATTTAATTCTGAATACAGATGGTACAAATTTAATTCAGTATACAGGTGAAAAAGAGCAATTTTGGCAAGATTTGCTAAAACTTTGTACCAATGGTGCTTTATAACGGTACAAAATTGTCATCTTACTTAACGTATTATTGTAGAGAGGTTGAAGCTGAACCACTGAACGTCCTGCGGCAGCTGCTGTCACTCTGGCGGCTACAGACAATCGCGTCGCTTTAGCGGATGTGAGTGCTCGCCTCGTCCCCATCTCCGCCTCCACCTCCACCTCTACCTCCGCCCTACCCCGCCAAGCAAACGCCCCTACCCCACCAATCACCCACACCACCACCACTCACGCTTCGCCTTCGGGTTCGGATACTAGGTCGAATTCAGCCACCACTGAAGGAAAATTCTAGTGGCCGGCTGCTCTCATTGGTTGTTTTTCATGGCTTCGCGACTCAACACCAGGCAAATGCTAGGGCAATATTCTAACAATCGGGTCACTAATATGATATTTCCTTCCTCTTCCTTGTCCTATCCTCACACCTACTTACACACACACTAGCATGCACTATGCTACCACACATGGCCGGGGAGACCAGTCGGTAGCATCGAGCTTGGACCGGCTGGGGCGTGCCTCGCTAGTGGGAGATACCCAATGAAACATTTCATGAATTTGTAGTCAATATGAATGGGTCATGCCAGCTTGTCGGGCTGTTTTGCACTTGAACAGTATGCTCATTATTTGAACAATCATGATGATATTTATGTAATTTCCTACTCACAGCAAAGCCCTGAGGATGGAGTAATAAAAAACTCCGAAAGGTCGGCAAATCTCATTATTTTGACCAATACCCGTGAACCACACAAATGGATAACCACACAAATGGATACCCAATTAGGAAAAAACTCGGAAGTCGACGTGTGGATCGGCGCCGTATCTCACCATCCAGCAGGGGAAAACCACCGCAACCGCCAGTGATAAAATCATGCATTACACTTACGGTACTAACAACCAAAGCAGTTGGGCGATCCCGGAAACACGAAATAATTAATCAATCCACCCCCTCGAATTCCTCCCCCTCCCTTCCCGTTTACCGCCTCTACATCGCTCCACCCACCTTTCCTTCCTCTGATCCCATCTCCGAAAACGTCTTCGCTTCCGTCTCCCCCCCGCCCTCGACCCTAATCTCCGACCCTTTCGCCCCCGCCCCTTCCCCTGCCCAAACTTGCCTCCGCCGCAGTCGCCTGCCCGTCTGTCTGCGCTCTACGTCGCCCTCCCCCATCCGCGTCGCCCACCGAGTCCCAGCCTCTGATATTTAACTCCACCTACCCGCCTCCACCCGAATCTTACCTTCTCCCGCTCTCCCCTCCGTCGCCCATTGCCCCTGTCGCTGTGTCCCCCTCGCCCAGTGCCCTTCTCCAGCCCTCGTCCATTTAACTCCCCTTCACACCCCGACCCAATCTTATCCTCTCCCGCCACCACTCCTTTGCCCATTGCCCTGGTCGCTGTGTCTCCCTCGCCTATTGCCCTCTCCAGCCCTCGTCCATTTAACTCTCCTTCACACCCCGCCCGAATCATACCCTCTTTCGCCACGCCTCCGTCGCCCCTTTGCCCCTGTCGCTGTGTCCCCCTCGCCCAGTGCCCTCTCCAGTCCTCGTCCATTTAACTCCCCTTCTCGCCGCGCCCGAATCTTACCCTCTCCCGCCACCCCTCTGTTGCTCATTGCCCCTGTCGCTGTGTCCCCCTCGCCCAGTGCCCTCTCTCGCCCTCGTCCATTTAACTCCCCTTCCCGCCGCGCCCGAATCTTACCCTCCCCGTCCCGCCCGGCGCCACCCCCCCCCCGCCCCGCTCCCTCGGTGATACGAGCGCTGTGGAATGCGGAAACGCCGCTCGTAAAGCCAGGCGGTCGGCGCGTAGCCCCACGAACTGCTCTCAAAATGCGCACCGACCGACCACACGTTCCCACGAAATTGGTTTTGTTTCAGTCCCCCTTACTCCCCCTTGAGCTGTGACCCGTGGCGTAGCGGCAAGCGCTCTCGTCTCCTGCTCTGAGCGCTGGCGTTTGAGTTTCTGGCTCTCTATACGGAATGTCGGCTGAACTGAATTACATATATGACGGTTAAAGTCTGAATCTGGTAATTCCTAAAGTAGCCAGTTACACATTTGGAATGCCCACGTCATCAAAAATGAGTAGATAAATTTCAAGTCGAAACAGCGTCGAAGCTTACTTAGGACTTCAATCGAATGAAGATGGCATTCGTCAAAGCGAGGTTGATAGGGCAGGTGAAGTACGTTACGATGTCGAGAAATAGTAGGTACGTGATAAACAGGCATGACACTGCTCCTGGCGGGATGTTTTCTAACACAAGACGCAGGCAAGGTATGTAGTTTCGCGTTCTACTGTGTGTCGTACATTTCTATTTACACGATACGACCGATCGTAACCTACTATACCTCAGATGACTCTGTTACGCATTTCCCAGTTGACGACAGACCTCCGGACTTTGGCCTTCGCTATTTACAAACAAAAACCTTGAGCCTGTGAAACGCGTAGTTACCAAAGTATTTTATGCTGATTTTAGTTCTCGCAAACAAGGCGCCTTAAACTCGGGCAAACACCTACTACAATTCCACGAAAACCATTTGACGGTAATTTGGAAAGCAAAATTGTTTGGTCAGTGATGTCAAACAGTTAGACAGATGTTAGACAGATCTAAAAAATATTCCAATAGGGGCTTCGTTTTGATCAAATGATAAAGCAACATCTTTAAGAAAAGAAAAATAATCATTGTTTCGTTAGATTTTTATTTTCTAAATCAACTTTCAGAGACTGGAAACGCTTCGTACTTTCATGGGGAAAATTTCCATTCACAAAGAGAAAAATCATCTAAGTTGGTCACAGCAAATATCTGCGAAACGGTTTGAGATGCCGTGATTTGATTTGTGGCAAGTTGTTGTCAGTGATAGGGCAAATAACGTATTTCGTTGTCTTATTATAACATTATTTTTCTCTTTCTTCGTCAAACATTATGCTTTTGGCCCACTGCGTGCTCTTTTTCAATCTCGCTCCACTGCCATCTCGTTCTCCCGATAATTCGTTTATTTTGTTTGGGAGTTTATGATAGGGTTTCATTAGGGATTTTTTCATGTGGATAGATAGATGTCAAAGGACTTTCTTATTTTTCATTTCGAACATGCTCACATCTTTTTAATATCTCGCCTTACTAGGGAAAAAGAGAAAGTATTGTAATCGTGCACTAGAAAAAAAACGAATTTTCCATAGAAAAACTAGTATTGCAGTGCACTCATAATGAAAAAGTGGATAATGCTTGCTCCTGTGTGTAGTAAATTACTTCTTCTAACACGTTGTTTAGTCAGAATTCTTGATCTGTGGGTTCTTGATACCGAAAAATTGATTGTCGGCAAAACGTCTGTGCATCTGCCTTCATGTCAGTCTGACTGTGGCCAACGCTAGTGCCTGTCGATTCTCTGCCGATTTTCTCCCAAACTAATATTCCTCGATCGATTTGAACGAACTCGAGGCTCGGCGAGTTGAAAACAGATATTTTTATTTTGGGGGTGCATTACTTAAAACCTCAAAATGTTCTCAATAATGGCTCCAAATTTGTTTATTACACGTCCTCGGGTAGCGTAGAGAACGCGGAATGACGTGGGTCTCATTTTCGATGAAATCTCTGATTTTTCTAAAAATTTCGTATGTTCAAAATTTTCCATCGTCTTCCTACAACTACAATATTGAAGAAAGATTTTTTCTTAATGAAATCCGTTGTTTAAAGAAATATTTACAAATTTTCGAAAATATGAGATATTTTCATATAATTTTCCTGAAATTTAGGTAATTTTTAATTAATTATTTTCTCAAAACGGTTGCAATTTTTTCTTTAAATTTTCTCCTCCTATGTATCGAAAGAAAATGTGGTGCTGTTTAGCGTCATTGCCAAAAAGTAGCACCCATTTTCTGTGAACATATTCATACTTTCAAAAATTGCAAAAAGTTAATTCTGCAAAACTACAGTATTAAAGATTTTTCTCTTTTAAAAAATCCGTTCTAAAAAATTAAATCTTGAATTTTTTATATTTTAAAAAACGAATAGTTCTCGCGTAATTGATGTTTGAAGTTAATGAAATTTATGAAAAAACGTTTTCTGAAAAACCGCTCCAATTTTTTTCTTCAATTCTGTCCATGCATAGAACAAGGGATATTAATGCAGGTCTCATTTCCGTTCAACTCTATGAATGTTTAAAATTTGCGAACGTTAGAAACAATATGACAAAGTATGTGCTGTTATAGAGCCACTAATTGAATCTGCTATAAATCTAAGAAATCTTATTTCATCTGACTTTATTTTACTTCTGTTGGAGAGTGTCCAGGTTTCTCATGAAGTGCCATCATAGAACACATTATATAATTTCAGCAGTTTTCTTTCTAGTCCTGTTTTTACATTTTCTCAGAATAGATCAACGCATACCGCTAAAGTCTGTGACTTTACATTTTATATCAATTTCGCCTTAGAGGAGAATTTCCTACCTAGAAGATTAAGTTTATTGACGTATTCTATTAACATATTATTTACAACGAATTTATTCTTACTGGTTCTGGACCAGAGAGCGCCAAACTTGTTTTTGATGCTGAAACTTGTAATCCGTATACCTCAAAACGTTTCGGAGACACTTGCTGTGGCAGTTGCAACCTAAGTGGTCCATCATATATAAAAAAAAGCTCTCGAATATTTAAAAAATGACAAAAGAGAAATCTCCCTCGCGGTTTATTACATTGGTCAGCATGCTCGCTTTCCATGACGCGACCCCGGACTCGATTCCCGGTCGGGCAAGATTAAAATGTGCGTTTTCCTTGCAATGTCCCAGTATGTGTTGCTGTGTGACGATGAGGAAAACTCACTTCTCCGGTTGAAAAGACCACAATAGGGATGTCTTCGTGCTAACCACATGTACCCCTTGACCCATCGCCGCGAGGCCGGGACGCTGCTGATAGGCCATGGCCCGTACCCGGGCTGTCGCATCAAGTACAGACAAGCAATAGAGAAAATGACCAATAATTTTGAATTGCCTTTTTTTATCTTTGACTTACTTTTTGTTGTTTTGAAAATATATGGAAGTATTCGTGAGCATGGGTGAGTGGTGGCATATATGTCCGAATTATCACGTATATTTTCCCTCTTCTATTTCTTGAACGAGGAAAACTACAGCATGTAGTGTACAACCGATTTGCACGCATCGGGATTTTAATCCTTGTCTAAGACAACTTTTATGTTGATAACGGAAGATACAATTGTGCTCACACGAAAGTAAGATTTTTTTAAAAAAAATATTTCCAGCAAAGAAACCAGTAATGTATGTAATCAGATGGTAGTGGTCGGTTTTCTTAGCAAAGTTAATAGGCACGGAGTCTGCCCACCAAATCCTTAATAGCACCACGCTGCCCCCACCCAATTCCCAATACCCCCTCTCTTCCTCAAGCTTCCGTTGCCTTGCATGCACCAGCTAAACGAACGAGCTTATACGAACGAACTAGCAGTGATCCACGATTACGACCCATTCGAAAATCACTTTATATTTTGTGGATACATAAAGCTAAATTCGTCCTCAAAAATTGCGCTGGTGGTTGGCACAAATTAAATGTGTCCATTTATTGAAAGTTCAATACTTTCTTCAACTTTTCCCGAGGTTGTTTTTTCCGGGGAGGGTCTTAATCCGCCACTGTCTATGAGTTAATGGTTTATAAAATGTTTTCGGGCACGTCAACTGCTATGCCCATTGGTCCCGTTTTTTGAGAGAGTTGATTGAAGAAAATGTTTTATCCCGGGAAGTGACGGTGTTCCTCCCCCTCCTCCTCCTCTGAATGGTGAGATCCAGGACCGACCTGCACGCTGGCTTGCGGAGCATTTCCTCCTCCCTTGTCTCCGGCGGGACAGCGCTCCAGCTGGGGCAAGCGCAACTCCCGACATGTGTCGTAGTGTAGTTCATGTAAATATAAGTGTGTGTAAAGAGAGAGAGAGAGATAGAACAAAGAAGATAAATGAAAGATCGCGAGCGGTCCATGGCCGGTTTGTTAGGGTACCGCTCCGGCATTCGCCTAGTATTGATTGGAGAAACCACGGAAAACTATTGATTGGAGCCGCCGGCAGCTAGAATTCTCCTCCTGACAGTGCTTGAATTCGATCTAGTAGCTAATGTCGAAAATCCGCCACCGTCGAGATTTGAGCCCTCGAACCATGGATGAATGTTAATCTATGCTAGAATCTCTTGGTCAGAGGCGCTGCAGAAGCAATGGTAATTGGCTCTGAGACAATTCAGCGGTACGGATGTACAAAGGCAGGCGCACATGGCTTCAATAAGCGATCCCTGAAATTCATCTAAACGAGACGATTATTTTTACAGACTATTCAGAAGAGTTCATGGAAGAAGTTTCGGAAACATCCTATAAAAAATGATAAACATTTTACGATGTTAAAGTTTGTGGCTTCAGATCCTTCATGAGATCAACCGCAATTCTCGAAAAGCGTTGCTTGAAGAAACTGACAACTGATGCCAGAGTCTTCACCTATCTTTTAAACCAACATTCTCCACAGACTATCTAGTTAGGAGTATTAGTGATTCCAAACGTTATTAAATTGGTTCCTCATTTCCTTCTAATTAGTAATTATGCCTTTATTGCATCACTGAACGGTCAGGTGGATGTCGCATCCTTACTCTAGAATATTTAATCAGCACATTCGCCATCAGTAACACTGAATAAAACTGGTGATGGAACAGCACGCACTTTCTCGTACTATTGGTAACAGTTGCATAATATTATATTTCAGTTTCTGTCATAACACTTCAGTCTTCACTTGAAAAATCTCTTAATTGAATAAGAGCGTGTGGTTCGTACCTGTAATTTCTTCAGCAACCGGAAACAGTTGCCATTTCTTACCCATCTACTAAACAAACATGATTACAGTAATTGCAGTTGCAACTACTGTAACTGTAGGCCTATTCACAGAACATCAATATATGGACCAGTAAGGATAATTCCTGATTGCTTCCATGAAAGCTCTCAACATTTGAATGTTTATACGAATTACTTAGAGTTATAATCTTTTTAAAGTGAAAGAAGTCAATCAATTAAACCCCCAGAAATGAACTGCCATCCAATATGTCTTCTTATGAATTCCTATAAATTATGTGTCAAACCTATCTTTTTTATCATATTATATCTGTAACACAATAGAAATGCATTCTGACTCTCAGGGTAATTTCAAGAAACAAAATCAAAACAATTGATTTTATATTTTTTCTTTAGGTACAACATCAATATATGTTAAATTGAACAAATATTTCATACTACATACATAGGCATGTAATTGGGTATCCAACTCGATCACTGTACTCAAATCAAATCAATGTGACATAAGTTTTTTGCACCATTCAGGAAATATGTTCATAAATCTCCCATAAACATTTGAATGAAATCTAACATCAACTTTAGTAAGTCAAAGTTAGTCCTGTTAGAGGATTGTTATTATTATTGTTTTTATTGTTTATAAGCAATTCTGGCAAACCATCTTTAGATGGAATTTGCTGCTATTTTGTATGAATGTTACACAGTAGTTGGTAGTAGTTATATATTAGGATCCAAGAAATCGAGCTATTTATTCAATCTCTTTCAAATGTGAACAATTTCCATCCATGTTGTCCAAATTTGCATAGGTGTAGCATTCAAAATGCTGAGAAATCAAGTCTATTACTTGAACATGCTCCCAAGGAAAACTACACCAGTCATATGGGGATTCAAATTTTCCTCCAATGACAATAAACTTGCTTAATTATACTCCTTAGAGATTACATCTACAATGACGGCACCTGAAGCAAACATTGGACAACACATTTCTAGGACAGTGTAAAGAATGACAACATTACAGTAGCATGTTGTTTGGAAACTACAAGGTTTACAGCAGTGGGAGCAATTTTAACTCATAAGCCCTACATAAGATTAGTTAAGAGTTAATAATCAGAAGGATAATTTTAAAATTTCAGGAGAGCCACGATTAGTGATGTTTTGATCTTTCTGATACATTATTATTTATTATGTTCAATTCACAAATTGGGGCTATTTTTATTATAACAGTCTTCATATTTTTGAGATTACACCAATATTCATTTCATTTTCTCTTTGTAAGCACAACATAATACGACTCTGGTGTTAGTGTTAGACCTTTTCTTGGTCTAGTAGAAGGACTCTGTTTTCCAGGTGGTGGTGATATAAAGAATGATTGTAGTAAAATTGCAGTAAACAAGAAGAGGCTATTTTTAGCTAAAGTGTCTCCAAGGCAGCGTCGATGACCTGCCAACAAAATGTAATTTTATCTATTACTTACACAGTCCATTTACATCTTATTATACACACATTAAAACATTATCTAAATCAAATCTTATTTCTGTTTAAAATTCCTTTGATTTTCTTTTTATAATTAAGTTTTTCAGTTCAGTAAAGATGTACTGCTATAAGCATTTAACTCTGCACAGTCACACCAGAGCCTGTAGAAGAAAACGCATGCTGGCTGCAGCTCATTTACATAGTTGGAGGTGGTTGTTTGGATCTAAGGCCTGGCAATCACTTTGGGTAGATCAATAATTGGAATAGAATAATAATTCCAATTATTGGAAACTTACTTATTGTAATGAATAGTTACATTGTGATGGATTTTCTTCTTCTCAAGATTTTGTTTGAAGTGTAAGTAAATATTGAAATTGAAAATGCTAAGTCAGACAAGTTTTAATTATCAATCAAAATTCTTAGAATCCTACTTGAAATGAAGGTGATACAGCTTTTCTGCCTTACCTCACTGAACACAACATAAATATGATAGTTCTTTGTTAATAACAATTATATATTAATTTTAAAGTTAATTATAAATTAACAAATATTATTCCTGAGTAATTTACTGAAGTAAAAGTCAGTCAACTTATCACTTTATAAGTTCTGTGCTTTGGTAGTCCTGTATGTAGCACTGAAACCAGCACGGTCTCTCTTATACCTTGACCGTAGTATTACGGTCACACTTACTATTGAATAACGCAAAGGTCACTCTGGGATGCGTGACACCTCCACATCTATTTAAAATGATTTACTCTCTTTTAATTTAATATTGTACTTTGTGATCTCAATTCATAGGAAAAAGAAATTACAAAGGAGAATGTGAAAAAGAAAATAAAAACTCTGAACAACAAAAAAGTGCCAAGTAGTAATGGAATTAGGAATGAATTATTGAATTGTGGTAGCAACAACTTAGATCAGCTAACTATACTATTTAATATCACTATAGTGGCCTAATACCGACAGAATGGAATACTAGCATGACTATACCAATCTTTAAAAAGGAGTGAAGATTAACCAGAGAACTATAGAGATATTACGTGATTAAATTTGACTCAAACTTTGGTTTCAAAGGTTAGAAAAAATTCTACCATTTTTGCAAATAAATGAAGAACAACAAGGATTTTGACCCACTCGATCAACAACAAATCAATCAACAGCATTTGTGATCCTCTAAGTAGTTGAAAAAACAATTGAATTTAATGTCCCAACCTTGATGTGCTTTATAGATCTAAAGAAGGCATTTGATTGCATAATACTACAAGACATATTAAGTATTCTGAGGGAGAAGAATATTTCAGAAGTATGTATAAAAATAACTGAAGACATGAATACGAATATCATCATGAAAAAGGTAACAGACAAAATCATTAATGCAGCTGATGTTAGACAAGAGGATTCTATCAGTCCTGAGCTTTTTAATCTGGTTATGGTTAAGATAATAAACAGTGTAAAATAAATGCCAGGATATAGAATGGGAAGTAGAATCTCAATAGTGTGCTACGCAGACAATGCAGTACTTTTGGCTGATTTGGAACATGATTTATAAAGATTTCTCCACAGTCTATCGAAATCTCAATATCACATGATTATATCAACTAAGAAAACAAAATCAATGGTAATTTTAAAGGATCCAATAAGGTGAAAATTAATGGTGAATAATAAAATAATCCAACAAGTCATGAAAACCACATACACATACATATTTTAAGCCTGAGGGGCACTTATAATGAAGTTAAACAACAAGTAATTAAAGGAGCTAGAATATCAGAATATCTAAAAGATGTAACCTGAAGAAATAAGTTCCCTAAAATAGAAAGTAAAGTTAAAATATACAAAATCATAGCAAGATCAGTCTTGACATGGAGCAGAAGTGAAGGCTAATGCAAGACAAACTCAAACTGTACTTAGAGTTTCAGAGATGAGTACTTTAAGAGCAAATATAGGTAAAACAAGATGGATTGGAATAAATAATGAAGGTATAAGGAATGAGTGTGGGGTGATAGTCATAGTTAAATTCATATGAACAAGAGGAAAAGACTGGGATGATCATGCTTCCAGGGCAGATAATTGCAGGCTGATAAAAATAGCAAGAGATTCAAGACCCTTAGGTAAGTGCAATCTAGGAATACTGAAAAAAAGATTGTTCGAACGCATCTACATCTCTTGAATCATCATGAAGGTGAAGTATAAAGGAAAACAAGTTTTACCTACGTATAAGAAGAATTTTGTGATACTATTACCCTCTATAATATCTTCCCATCCCCAAACAGAATCCAAGGGGAAAACAAATTATATCCTCAATGAAGGGAAAATCCTAATAGCATCTCTTAGTTGAGGCAGAAGGCAGCAATATCCAATAGCTAACATGGCTCTGGGGCTCAAGTGGCTACCAGGCTAAGTAGTCTTTCATGTCCTCCAAGAGTCTCCAATTGTAAGAGCAGATGAGAGACTGTTGGTAGGTTTGATTCTTCACCTTGGGAATTAATACATCCCTGAAGAGTGGAATAGGGGTAGTCTGGACTCTATAAGTTGTGGTAGAAACAGCCAGTCAAAGGGATGGATACCCCTGAAGAGAAAAGCTCTGTCCCTCCAGGTTAGGGTTTGTGTTGTAGGCAACACCACCCAGCACCCACAAAAATTGCACCTGCTAAAATTCTCATTCAGACAAAGCCAGGTAATCGAAATTGGAAACAACTCCAGCAAAGAAAATGGGCTTTGAACATAGGTATATGGAATGTGCAAGGATTTAGAAATAAACTGTGGGAAATAGTTCATAAATCAGGAAATGATAAGACATAATACAGATATGCCATCTGGCCAGAAACAAAAAAGAAAGGCAGAGGAAGTGAAACTCTGAATGAATTTGTACACTTCTACGTAGGAGTAGAAAAATAAGAAAGAGCCAAAGCTAGAATTTTTATAGTTGTTATTGAATGCCAACATAAAGTATAAAGAGTTGGGAATGTATGAAACACCTTATGAAACATTTTAAAGATTAGGGGTAAATACATCAGCATCATCGGAATATATATTATAAATACTGATACCCAAAAAACTGAAAAAGATGTTTTTTTATTTGAAATCAAAGAAACTCTGGGCAAAATACCTGAATCACATGAAATAATACTGGCAGGAGTCTTCAAAAGCAGAGTTGGAAGGAAAATGAACAACAAAATTGTTGGTCAATATAGGGAAGAAATCTATTTTGAAAATAGAATAATTATTAACATCTGTGAAGAATATGTAATGAAATAACAAACACCTTCTACCCACACAAAAATATTCACAGTATCAGCCCACCAAAAGTTTAAATTTATAATAGATTTGTGAATCACAAGACATTGAAAATTATTGAAACATTGAAAATTTGAAAAACAATGAAAATAACAATATGCAATTGGCTGAGGTAACAAAATTTCTGTTTCTCCAACCAGTCAAACCTCAAATGAAACATACATATAAATGAATTAAACACTAAATTACATACATTATGTTACACATTCTGAATTCTTTCATATTCAATCAGCCGACATGCAGCTTGTGTGTACTTTGCAAATATACATTCCTGCCTGGGATACGGCGTAATATTGTGGGCAAGTTCATCCTATAGTACCCAGACTTTGAGATTGCGGAAAAAAGTTATACGAAACTGTAGTTTTTGTCAAAATTGATTTACTTAATGATGGGAATATATTTCATGCAATACTGATATTTATAATTACAACACGCATAGAAATCACAATCATCATGTATCTGTATCAGTAGCTATCTACAAGCTATTACATATAAGGTAACATATATTACATTAAGAAATTACATATAGTTATTACATATCAGAAATTACATATAAGGTAACGATGGGTAACATTGCCATGGATGAAACATTGCCACAACTTCAAAAAATTTAAGTAGCACAGTCTGTATTGTAATTTTATTTGCTGGCTGAGTTCCTTCAGTTAGCTACCTTTCTTAGAAACATTATATACAATCATTTGTTGCATTGGATTACAGTTGTAAACTAAAATGTCCGTAAATATGTGTGGTGTATTGTGATGCAGCCAAATCTCGTAATCAAAACTGTTAATTTTGGATTATTTTAGTTGAAATAAATGACATACATAAGTAAATATGTCATGCCCTAGATATGCAGTGTCGTGACTTAATAATTATTCAATATAAACAAGATAAAATGTATTAATGGAATATACTACTTTCAGGCTAACATTGCCATACTGGCCATCTAGCCCCTACATTTATATCCTTTGAGAAGAAATTCTTACATTGAAATAATTGACATTTGTGAGTTTATGTATCATTTTTAAAGCAAATGATGTGTAAATTGTAAATATTGATTAATACAAAATTCCTTTTGTTGTTGTTGTCTTACTTGCCATGTAGAGAAATGAAAATCAAATATCTAAGGTTTACAAACCAATGATGAAGTTAAAACACACTAAGCAATGAAAAAGTAAATAGTGAAAAATTAAGTAGGGAAAAGCTATTGAACTGTATGGAATTAGCAGGTCCACTTTAAATGACATGGATGAGTGTGTTATGCCAAAGTTGCTGAGCTTCCAGACTAAATATAAAAAGGAGAAAGCACTTTTTCTCTATTGCATTTTATCACAATGTAAAACACTTAATAAAACTTATTTTAGACTATGTTCTCAAAGCAGTATTTATCCCAGTTGAGAGTATTTAAACTGTCAGATACCAAAGACTGATAATGTTCTGATGCATATTTATGTGTTTCTGTTTCCTATCCAACTCTCACTCTCATTTAAATATTGCCATGGAAATAGATAGAGGTGGCAATGTTTGGCCCCTGTGGGGTAACATTGCCACTTTGCTTGCTTTAAAAAAGTAATAAAATCTTTCAAATTATGGAAGCTGTGACTTCAATATTTTGAAGAAACATTGTACTTTTGTGAAGGATTAAATTGTCAAAATAATTATTGTGAAGATAGATGCACTAAAATAGAACTTTAAAGGAAACAAAGATGTGGCAATGTTATCCCCCATTACCTTATATAATACATGTACATTACTTTACAAATCATTGCCATATGACATTAAACTTTTAAAATTGATACACAAGTTAAAGGACAAATTCAAATATTTTCTACTGCATTACTGTTTCTTTACAAGTAGAGACTATACTGATTATCAATAAAATAATGTTTGTTTTAACAATTATATATAACACATTACTACATTTGAATTGTATAATTTAATAAAAGACTTAATATGCTTGTAACACGTAATATACTTCAGCTTCTGGGTCCATGACCCCTGACTCAATCAGGTTTTTATTCAGTTTCTGTAATCTGTAAAGCAAATGCTGAGATGGCCGCTTGTTTTTTTCTGGACATAAATGTGTGCATGTTTTGTTGAGTCTTTCTTTTGCTACTTGCAAGAGAAGAGCCAGAGAAGTATATTGCCTTTTTTTTTTTTAATTTGTTGCATCTACATTTGACCCAATGCGTCTCTAAGCCCCTTTGAGGGCATTGAACACTTTGTGCTTTTCGGAGTAATCCAACATTAATGACTGCATTAAACTTCCACATTCTTCAGATGACACTTTCTGCAACTGCAGAAAATGCACTACATACATAAGAAGGGGATCTGCTCATGAAAGAATAGACCTAGAGTATATTGTTCTTTGTAAAGCTAGATTGTATTTGACATATTGGGCGTATCATAATATTGAAAGTGGTTGCCAAGGATGCAAGTTTATAGCACTCCTGTTGTTATATATTTCAGAGGTTTCAAAAAGAATGCATAAGAGTGTTTTGAATAATAAATAACCACTTTTGTGGAATGAACACTGAATTAGACTTTTGAACCATGGTGATGAAAACTGTTAGTATGCACAGCAAAATGAGCACAGGAAATAATTTCTGTGCCAGAAGTTGAGTTCTGAATCTATGGAAAGACCACTCATAATTCACCATGCTTTTTTAAGGTGAAAAGAAATAAATGTCTGTAGGTTGAAAACAGATTTAATAAATGAGTTGTAGGGTTTCAGAAAACAAAATCTAATGAGGTCATGTATTGACCATAGCACCACTTATTTTGTAATTCAATATGTTTTTCTTTAAGGTCTATCAAAAGAATCAAGTTTGGTTTAGATCTCTGGGTAATCTAACTGTAAACTTTCTGTGCCCCATGTTCACAATATTTGTTACAAGATTTACAAGACATTTGTTACTTCGATTTTAATGAATGGGATGGGAAAAAAAGGTAAATAATTTTGTTCTAATAGACTACAGATAAACAACTGTATGTTTTACCAAATGTAATAATGTGTTTCATAGACTGTAGTATATATATTCTGTATACTAGTGACCTGCCGAACAGTATGCTGTCCCACTTCAAGATGTGTGCTGATGACACCAAATTCTACGCTAACCCTCTGATGAATCATCTTCACCTTCAAGAGGACTTGAATAGTGTTTATGAGTAGTCAAAAGTCTGGATGTTACTCCTGAATGAAGCAAAATGTATGGTCATGCTTATTGGAAGATCCCAAAGAGAAATTACCAAATAGGTGGAAGGAACTTGTCTGAAATCAAGGTCAAGAAGGATCTAGGGATTATGATCTCTAACGACCTCAAATGGTAAAACCACATGAGTTACATCATAAAAAAAAGGCTAACAAGGCTATATTTATATTGCGTAAAGCCTTTAAGACAATAAGAAGTGATGTATTCACCTCACTATATAGAAACTATATTCTCTCGACAGTTGAATTTGACACTGCAATTTGGAACCCTTACTTTCTCAAAGACATAAATCTGTTGGAAAATGTACAAAGGAGAGCCACACGCATTCCTACAGACCTCAAGAACATGACTTCTGACGAGACGCCATGAGAGACGCCACGAGACGAGAACATGGCAACGACTGACGAGACGCAGGTTTCTGACTCTTGATGCTAGGAGACGACATGGCAATATGTTTGAAATATTCAAGATGTTGCATGGACACTACAACTCTGATCTTAGTAGCATTTATCAGTGCTCTGGAAATCTACAATTACAAGGCTTGAAGCTTGCAAAACCTAGACATAATCTAATGCAGTTCAAGAACTTCATAGGTAACCGAGTTGTTGACACCTGGAACACACTACCCTAGAATGTGGTGAAGGCACCTAGTCTTCGGATGTTCAAGAGAGCTTATGATGGTCTCTTCAATGAGGAAGGAAACGGACATCATTGATAAACAGACTCTGTTCCTCCTTTTCAAGAATTATTCAATTATTATTTCAATTATTGTGATATTACGTGATATTACTGTGATGATGTGTGAAGTGATTATTATTATGTGATTTTATGGTATTATATTATGCGATATATACTATGATATTATGTGATGTTATGTAATAGTCAAAATAATTATGTTTAGCACCAATTCGGGCCATAGTGTATAAACTGTTGCCTGTATATTACGTTAAAATAAAAAAATAAATAACAATTTTTGTATTCCTGATTCTATAATATCTAATAGTATAAAAATAGTTCTGCAATCAAAAAGATTTTACTTTTCATCTTTTTATTTTTATTGTTTTTGTTTTTGTAGGAGGTTCATAATATCTTATTCACTACTATGATTGAAATTAAGTAAATTATTGTATAGTGTACTTGAATTGTATGTGAATTTTGACAGTTCTCTGTTGATACTAATATTTGATGAATGCCCTTATTACGATAAAAATACAACTACTCTACTAAAATTGTTACAATATTAATTCCAAATTCAAAGAAATTTCAATATCTAATGAAATAAAGCGGTTAGGGTGTGATTGGTGAGAAAGGTGTGAAATAAAGAGGAAACTCAAAGAGATAGGAGAGGAAGGAAGATTTGATGGATTTGAAGGATGAAAATGACTCAAAAGAAAGGAAATTAACTTTGTCACATATTGAGAGGAAAAGTAATATTATTGACCACCATTAAAGTAACTGTGGAAGGAATGAAAAGGCAGGGAAAAAGGAGGCTGAAATTTGTGCATGAAGTGAGGCTTCTTTGTTAAAGGAAGGTGGCCTTGGACAGAAGCAGTTAGCAATGGTTTAGGAGGCATGCCATCCAGCAAGGCACATGATATGATGGTAATGACACCAATGATGATGATGGGAAGAGGAGAACAATGAGAATGATGATGATGATGACGACAATGCTAAGACACATTTAGAATCTACCTTCCATGTAAGCTTTCCGTAACCTTTCTCTGAAAATATTGCCATATGCTTACATATCCAGATCACCAAGTACACAATATGGATGTTGTTAATGTGCTAGATATAATATAAAAGCAATTAAATTTGATTTACCTGATCCAAATGGTAATACTCTTGGATTGGGAGTAAATACACCTTCTCGATTCAGGAACCGTTCTGGTCTAAACTCTTCAGGATCTCCCCAGTATTCTTTATCCATGTGTACACTGTGTAAACTCATCCAGACAGTAGAATTCTGGAATTGAAAATGTCATAGGTCAGTTTATTTAGAACATTATTATAGATTGTAATCAAAGCATATGAGAAGCTGGTGAAAAAAATTAACACTAAAGCAGATGAGAGTTTAAAAAATTGCTTGTAAACTTAAACTAAAATTTCTCTGCAAATTAATGTTCAAGAAATAGAATTTCTGGCAACACGTGTCAAATTGTTCTCTTTCATGCATTTTGTTTAACTTCTTTGCAATTATAAAATTGCACTTAAGGTAGTAACAAAACTCTAATTTTTAAAATGCATCCTATTAGAAAATATACAAATGCAGTCTATATTGTAATCCATTGCAATGTATTGCTAAATAAGATGGTAATGCACAGGGAAGAGAGAGGCAAAATTAAATCAAAAGTGTTAGGATAGTAGTAGGATAGTATGCTTGCATAATTGAATACTAAAGCATTTTAAAAAATAAGATTTTGAAACACATACATATGTTAAATGTTATTCATGCTCTACTTCAATGTGCAGAAATTTTGAATTTCAATTTTTTCACATTTTGTGAACAATGTCGTAGTATTCCCATGCTCTGTAGCATATTCACAGACATTCTGTTTCATACAAAGACATTTTGAGTTAGTACCTTAATAATTGTACAATGAATTAAAAGATTAATGCATACCTTATACAGAAGGCCATGGCTATAATAAGATATCTTATAATATTTACTTCAACTTATTCTTCAAAAAATGATGTATGCGAGGCAAAAGGTAGAGATAGAAGAAAAGGCAACCTTTATGGCATTGATGTCTATGTCTGTTACATGCAGGCTGTTTTTCAGCTGCCATGTAGTGATGATCCATCATTTTATAATAAAAGTAAGTTTAACTTTATCAATTTTATTGTATGCAATGCAAGTATGAGACAAGACACATGCCCAAGGAAATCTCTGGCAGGAGGGAAGGTAGAAAATGTCACCCCACCGTATTTCCCAATACATCAAGTACTACTTTTATAAAATTTTCTTTTACCAATGACACTTTAACATAAGAAAAACATAAATATAAAACATTGTGCAAGACTCTTGAGAAATTAATGAGGAGTATTTGTTAGAAATAGAAGAATTGAAGACAAGTATCTATTCTCCAGGTTCTGTCCTGTAAGTCCAAAAGAAGGCTACTACACTAAGCTTTATTTTTCATTAAGATTATACCCGACCTGGGGAGTACATGACCTTGACATTGGTGATTGATTAATTGATTGGTGTTTTTGGGCGCATCAACAGCTACGGTCATTAGCTCATAAGTGAAGTGCATGTCTTTATCATGGGAAGCGGTAGTGATCTTCCTCAATGGTTGGCGAGATCCAGTACTGAACTACATGTCAGCTAGCAGGGTAACTCCCACCAGTGGTCACCACCCCAACGAAGTATCTCCCACCAGTAGGATACCATTCTCAACCAGGACAAGCTCTAAGCTTCTGACTGGTCTCCCGACATGTGTGGTAGTGTTGTGCATGTATGTGTAGGATTACTCCACTTCATGTTCAATGCCAGTACTTGGTTATAAATAGAATGCTGTTACGAACTTAACAGAACTTAAAAATAAAAAAAAGCTCCAGAAATGGGAGGTAGGTAGATGTAGAGCATAGGTCTGCTTTCTTGTATTGAATTAAGAGGGTAATTAAACCTTTTCCCTACTTAATTAAGGACTACTACTCTCACCACTGCTGCCATCATCTTTCTGGTTTTTGTTATTTTCTAAATGAACTGTCAGAGTATATTATTGAATTAATAAATAACTTTACATAACTGACCTTTTTTGGTCTACTCCATGCCCCTTGCAACTTCAATAAATCTCCTTCTTCTTCTAACCTTATCCCACTTAGCTGGGGTCAGTTTATCAGATCGCTACTCTCCAGTTGTTTCTATTTTGCACCATTTCCATTGTTATACCATTCTGATACAATTCTTCCCTAACACAATCTCTTCACTTCATCTTTGGGTGGCCCTGTGCTCGTTTCCCACTTTCTATTGACTCCAGTAAGCCATGTACTCTAGAGGTCTTCTTATTACATGCCTAAACCATTGAAATCAACTTCCTTGAAGTTTCTCTACTATTGACCTCACTTTCATGGTTCCTCAGATCATTTCATTCCTGATTTTGTCCTTTCGCATCACTCTACAAATCCCCCTCAGAATCTTCCTCTCCCTTATGTGCAACTTCTCTCTTCTTCATTTTGCTTCTTACAATATGGCAGGATGCACTACTTTTGTAGACCATCCCTTTAAGGCGTATTGGTATTCAGTGATTACACAATACTCCTGCTACATCTCTTCATTTGGCCAACCACTGCTGATCCTGTTATTTATGTCTTCCTCTATTCCTGAATTTTCTTTTCAGTACTGATCCTAGGTATTTGAATCTTTGTCTTGTCACAACCGCTTCTCCATCAAGCCGTATTTTTGGGTTTCTGATCACATTTGTACTGAATGGACAATGCAAATACTCAGTTTTGGTTCTGCTAACTCTTAACCTATTTCTCTCCAGAAAATCTAATTTTTCTTGCAGTTCTTCTTTGTTTTCACTCACCAACATGATGTCATCCAAAAACAGGATAATCCCAGGTGCTAACTCCTGAACTTCTCTTGTAAGCTCATCCATAACTAGGGACTAAGATTAGATCCTTGATGTAGTCCCACTTTGACTGTGAACTCTTTGGTGGTTCCACACACCCATTTCATGGCTGTCAGACATGAATCATGTATATCTTGAATTAGCCTGACATATATGTTTGGGATGTTCTTTTTCCTCAGTTCCCACCAAATAAGATCCTGTGGCATTCTGACATAGGCCTTCTTTAGATCAGTAAACACCATCTGGAAGTTTTTGTGAAGCTCCCTGTATTTTACCATCAGCATTCTAAGAACAAATATTGCATCTGTTGTTGATCATCTAGGCAGAAACCCAAACTGGTTCTCTGTTACATCCATTTCTTCTCATAATCATGCTTCATTGCATGGTTCGTGAGTTTTATACCCCTGTAATTGCCACGTGGGGGTCAAAGGGCTGACTCAGGTCTGGTGGGGGTTTACTTATGCCATCAGGTAAACACCATTAAAATGCCAGTAATGCCCTCCTGTAATGGGAATACCCGATTTGGGTCAAAAGTCAGCAAGTCCTGCTTTCTCCTCCTCATGCCTGGGTGCTTTCTAAGGTGAGAGTGTGGAGAGCAGCTAATGAGAGCAGGGCGAGGGCGAGTCTCCGGCGCTTGAAAACGGGAGCATTGGGATAAGGGAAGGAAACCCTGACAGAAAACCCAACTGCTGCCTTGCAGGGAGGAGAGGGATCTCCAAAAGCTAAGGGAAGGAAAACCCTGACAGAAAACCATGGGCAGAGGGAGCTCTGAAAGGCGTGGAGAAGCCAATCTCTCTAAGGGAGAAAACCCAATACAAATCCTGGTCCCCCAAGTTGGGGGTTGGTCTTAGGGCTAACCACCCATACTGTAAAAAGAATCCTGTTCAGAAACTTAAAAATGGTTGCCGGTCAGTTAATAGGAAATGACGTTGCCAATGGAAAAAGGAATATGATTTATATTTTGGTACATGGAATGTTTTGTCCTTAAATCGAATTGGTGCCATAACTAATCTATTGGGAGCATTGGAGAAATGCAGAATGGATATACTGGCAATGCAAGAAGTGAGATGGAGAGAAGAAGAGATAAAAGAACAGGGAGAATATGTAATATGCAATAGTAGTGCCACAAAAGAAAGAATTGGAGGAGTAGGTTTTGCAATCAAGAAAGAACTATAGGGAGCTATTATGGATTTTAAGGCATATAGCCCAAGAATAAGCACATTAAGAATTAGAGAGAAATTTTATAATACCACTTTTATCAATGTACATTCCCCCACAGAAGATAAAGATGATAATGTAAAGAGCGCATTTTACAATAAGCTGGAACAAATACATAAAACAACACCAAAATATGATGCAAAGATAGTGTTAGGGGATTTTAACATGCAAATGGGAAAGGATAGATCATATGCCCCAAATCTAGGTCAATATAGTTTACATGACAAGAATAATGATAATGGGGACAGAGCAGTTGGTTTCGCAGTGACAAACGATTTGACTATTAGTAGTACACAGTATCCACATAAGGGTACGTGGATGACACCGGATGAAGCAACATGTACACAAATTGATCATCTAATGATAGATTCTCAGCATAAAAGCAATATAATGGATGTTAGGACACTGAGGAAACCAGACTGTGACTCTGACCATTTTCTGGTAAGAGCCAAATATAGACAAAAAATATCACTTAATAGAGAGAAGAGATGTGATAAGATAGTGGGACATGATACAAGAAAATTAAAGACAATAAAAATCGCAAGAGAATTTAAGGAAGAGATAGAAAACATCCAGGGAAAGATACCACCAGTAGAAGGGGAAGAAAAAGTAGAGGAAAAATAGCAGAAAATTAAAACTACTATGATAAAAACAGTAAGTAAAGTGTTAGGGGAGAGGAAGAAAGAAAGAAGAAAACTATGGTATGATGAGGAATGTAGGATGGTGATACAAGAGAGGGAAGAATGTAGGAAGAAAATGCTGGAAAGAAGAACGTGGGGAAATGTAAAGGAATATGAGGATGTAAGATGTAAAGCAAAAAGGGTAATTCAGGGAAAGAAAAAGCAATATGAAGAGGAATGCTTAGATGATATACAAAGATTAAATAGAAGAGGTGAAATTACAAAATTTTATGAGAGAATTAAAAATTATAAAGGAGGTATCAACCAAAAGTATTTATGTGCAGAGACAAGGAAGGGAATTTAATAGGTACAGAAGGAAGGGTAATGGACAGGTGGATGGAATATTTTCTGCAGCTTTTGAATGGAAACCAAACGAGTGAACAGAGTGAAAACATCAAGTATTCAGACTTGGAATTAAACGAACCAACAAGGAATGAAACATACGCAGCAATAAGGAAATTAAAGAATAACAAAGCTCCAGGGTTGGATGGTATAGCATCAGAATTTATTAAGTTAGGCCCTAAAACTCTATGGAAGGAAATACATGAATTAATATGTAAAGTATGGATGGAAGAAGAAATGCCAAGAGATTGGCAAATGGCAGTTCTACATCCTATACATAAGAAAGGAAATAAACTGGAATGTAAGAACTATAGGGGTATAGCGTTACTGAGTACGGTTTATAAAATATTCTCAGCAATTTTAGCCACTAAAATAAGAATATACTCTGATCAAATTATAGGTGATTATCAAAGTGGTTTTGGAAAAAAGAAGTACTACAGAACAAAGTTTCAGCCTCAGACAAATATTGGAGAAAGCATATGAGCAAACTGTAGAGATTCACCAACTATATATAGATTTCAAGCAAGCACATGACAATATAAATAGAAAGGAAATGATAAAGGTACTGTATGAGTTTGGTATACCATTCAAATTAGTAAGATTAATACAAATGACTCTACAAGGTACTAGGAATGTTAAATTCCAAGGAAAGATATCGGCAGAATTTGTGTGGACTAAAGCAGGGAGATGAGTTATCTACTATGTTATTTAATATATGCCTGGAGAAAGTAATAAGAAATATAGGCGTAAGTCCAAAGGGAACAATTATAAACAGAGTTGTACAAATAATGGCATATGCTGATGATGTAGTGATAATAATTAGAACAATTACAGATATGGAAATTACATTACACCAATTAACGGAAGGAGCAAAAGAAATGGGATTGGTAATAAATGAGGACAAAACAAAATGTATGAGAACAACTAGAAGAAGTTATCATAAATCAAAATATGTCAATTTAGATGGGAAAAATGTAGAATGGGTGAATGCCACAGAGTATTTGGGTTCCTATACTACTGAAAATAATGAAGTAGAAAAGGATATTAAAAGGAGAACAACGGCGGGTAACAGATGTTATGGCAGCCTCTACAACATTTTTAAGACAAGAAGGATCTCAAAGGCCGCTAAGTTAAAATTGTACAATACTGTCATTAACTGGTAGTTTTGTATGGTTCTGAAACTTGGACCCTCACGAAGAAAATGGAAAATAACCTGACAATATGGGAAAGGAAATATTATGTAGAATATTTGGACCAGTTAAAGAAAATGAAATCTGGAGGAGTAGAACAAATGCAGAGTTGGACGAACTATATAAAACACCTAAGATAGTTTCCTGCATCAAGATAAGAAGGTTGGAATGGACTGGACATATAATCAGAATGAAGGAAGAGAGGGCAATAAAGAAGATATATGTAGGGAGCATGGCCGGTAGGAGGAGTAGAGGCAGGCCGAGGTCAAGATGGAACGATGAGGTGGAAGAAGATCTGAGGACCCTCAGAGTGAAAAGATGGAGAAGAAAAGCAGACGACCAAAGAGATTGGGCTGCTGTAATAAAAGGAACCATGGCAAAACTATAAGTGCTGGAGAGCTAACAGAAGAACAAGAAGAATTGCCACGTTCTTGTACATCTCCTTTGTTTTTAAATACAGGGACAACATAACTTCTCCATTCTCCCAGCATATTTCCTGTTTCTAATGTCCCCTTAAAAAGACAGGCAAACCATTTCACCCCATCTTTACCCCAACTCTTCCATGCCTCGTTAGGGATGTTGTCCTGTCCCGGAGCCTTATCATTTTTCATCTTTCCATGGCATTTCAACCTCTAACATTGCCACATTGCCATAGGAAGTACAAGTCCCTGGTTCAGAGGTAGATTTTTACAAGCTTCCCTGAGGTTTTCTTCATTGAGAAGTTTCTGGAAATATGTCTTCCATCCATTCTTTATTTTCTCCTCACTAGTCAGGACTTGGATTGTTTTCATCCTTCATGCAGTGCACAGGTGAAATGTCTTCTTTCTTTCTTTCTCTTTCTCTTTCTCTCTCTCTCTCTCTCTCTCTCCCCCCCCCTTCAAAAGCTTGTAAATAATTTTTTCTCCCTCTGTGGTTTCTCACTTGTACAATTTATCATAAGCATTAGCTTTTGCGATACTCACTGCTTTCTTTGCCTTCTTTTTTAGCATCCTTGTAGTCAGCTGATTATGGTTTGAAACTTCAATAAATTAAAAAAATAGTTGTGACTTAAGATAAAGTTCCATAGAGGTGCAAGCATTTAACACTTCCAGTCATTAGCCTTTAACATCATTATAATCCCATCTTGACCATTTTGAAGCATTTTAAGGGATTTTTATCAAGTGATAAATTAGAGATAGGGGTATGATTTTCATTTCAAATAAAACATTAAGACTTACTTAACCAGGGTAAAATATATTGATTTAGGATATTTAATGAAACTTAGCAGTAGGAAACACACAGGTCATGTGTGATCCTTGGTGATCCTAAGTGGATATCTAAGGAAGTTGGTTTCTTCAAACTGTCTCTTCTGATTTGCTGTCAACTCCTTTACAAGTTTCTTCCATCCTATTCTGTCTGGCGCCATATTCATTGCTTCTGTCCATGTTGCTTTTGTTGCTTTTATGATTTCCTCATGCCATCTCTTTTTCTGTCTTACCCATTTTCAGGTTCCATCCTTTATGAAGAACATGAGGGTTCAGGGCAGGAATTTATAGCTAATTTACCTTTGAAAATATATTTTATTATATAGGAGCGAATATTTTGTCAACAAAACTCAAAAAAAACCTCTCTTTTCTGTATTCAAAATTCGACTAGAATATGGTTTAGGATAGATACCACAGAATTATGAAAACGTGCACAAAATTCACTTCCCCCCATAGCTCGTCATACGCAGTTTTTTAACTGTTTTTTGATGTAAATAAATAAATAAATATTTCTAGCATCATGTCTTGCTCCAAGGCGTCTGATCTTCTTGCGATATGATCAATGAATGAGAGTCTTTGTCCAGCTTCTAAAGAACATTCAGGCTTCACTTCTTTAAAATATGGATTTTTTTTTATCTGTCCAATGGATTTTCAGCGGTTTCCTTCAACACCACATTTCAAAGGCATGAAACTTACACACTATTAAATTGAAGACAATTCTTTTTTATTGCCCCAAAAAAATTCTACATACAGGCTATTTCAATGTTCAAGCAACTGGCTTCTCACTGTCAATCCACTGAAGTATTCTGTTCTTCATAATGGAAAAAATAACCCGTGCAAACGTTATCATCTGAACAACCAATACACTCCTCATGGTTCATTTCAATCTGGTATGATCTCACAAGATCTGAAGTGGAGTATACACATTCAATATGCAATGAAAAAAGAGACTCCTATCTAGTCAACAAAGCATTCAAGCACCTGCTGCCTCAACTTTTCCGCAACATCTTCACTACTTATGTTAGGCCAATAATTGAATTTTGTCACTGCATCTGAGCACCATTCTTCACCCACAACCTGGCTCTCTTAGTGTGCTAAGGAAATCCTCGAAATACATTCCTGCCTTGAGACATCTGTTATGTCCTGAGAGACTTGAAGTGCTTGATTTTGTGAGGAGATCTCATTAGAACATACAAAATACTAAATGGTCACTACAACTGCCCCGTATTTGATGATTTCTATCTCTGCAATACCAACTTCCACCTTCATGGTCACAATTAAAAATCGATCAAAGACAATTTTTTGCCCAATCTATATAAGTTTTTCCTGTCAAACAGAGTTGTTGATCACTGTAGTTGCCTTCCTGCTGTTGTTGTCTATGCTTCTCGCATTCACACACTTAAACAACATTTGGGCCAATTTTATACTGTTCTCTCTAGATTAATTATTATCTACCATCTTTCTTTTCTTTCCTTCTTCTTTTTCAGTTTTCTTTTCTATTCTTTTCTATCTACCAAATTGTAATTTTATATTTTAAATTTTATAAATCTTTCTCATGCATATCTTTGTTTTATTGTGAACATTATCAGGATTTTTCTGCCTATTCATGCATTTAGTAAATAAATACAATATTGAAACAAATTAAACATGAAAGCATAGGCTTCTGCAGCTGGAGTCAATATCAACTTGGCTGTGTGGGGGATGCTGCATCCTAGGTGCAGATGCCAACTTTTTAGTTGTCATGCTGCGACCTTCCTCAGGCCAAAACATGTTGAGGTGGACTCTGCATGGAATAGATATATAGTTTGCTTTTGTTGTGGTAGACTCTAAAACAGTCTGTATACATAGAGGAACATGAGGAGCCTGATGATGTTTTTCCATTTTTCCAAGACCAAACATTGCTTGTTGTAGGTAACAAAACTTTCTACATGACACCCAAGTAGTCAAAATGACTTTCTACATGACACCCAAGTTATTCTTGTACTTCATTTATTGGGATTAAAATGGTAGTCCACATAACACTCGAGCTAGGACTAAAGTGTTAAATCTCTTCCTAAGACATTCTCCCTCAAATATTACTAGAGATGCCTGTGCAATGAACTGCTCCTCATAAAATGAGGTCTTATCCAAGAGAGGGAAAAATAAAATAGGTATATGTTTTTCCCTTCCCAGAGAAATATGACAGCAAGGATGAAGTTACATTTTATTTTGACAACTGTCATAGTCAAAATGACTTATTTATTGTGACCATACACATATAAGCAGACACAAAGTTGTCATTGGAAATCTTTATAGTCTTTTTTTTTAATATCTGACATCACTCTAAATGAAAGATATATCCTTCGTCACTGAAAGAGAAAAGAAAAGAATATTAAAAGGAGAAAATATTTCATTCGAATTATAAGAAACACATAGTGAACTTTCAAATTTCTCTCGCATAATTGTTGTAATAGGAAAATAAGAATATTTTAGTTGTAACTTCTTTTAAAGTTCAAACTTAGTTCTAAATAAGGTACCATACTTTAAAATAAAAGTGTCGGAGGTCTCTATCAAAAATTCAATTTAAAATAGATGATGTATATACCTCAACTGAATACAAAATGAAGCATTATATAATATTAACAGCTTCATTTAATTTTTTAAAAAATTTTATGTAAAAAAAAAAAAAAAAAAAAAAAAAAAAAGTTCCACACAAAAAATTTGCTTGGCATTAAGATGTCTCAGTAGCCTCAAGGAAAAGTTAAAAGATGATAAAAACAACGTCTAGAACTATTGTAAAATTTACTTTTTGTCTGAATTTCCAAAAGTTTCAGACACTTATTTATATTTGTTTAGAATAATTTATAAATATTCATGACATAAATACAGATTGACTACATGGCTTTAAAAAAATCTGAGTTCATGATAGACAGCCACCTTCCAGACTCTCAATGATGTAATTTTATCTACAGAGCCCAGATGTTCAGGCATTTATTTGACCTAAAATAGCTTAAAAAGACATTTATTTTTACTAAAACAAGCATGCCAAAAAGGCATTTATTCTGACTAAAGTAGTAGTGCACAAAGGGATATAAAGAATGAAAAATTACCATTTAAAAGGAATTATTATAAAAATAAAAAATAATAAATAATAAATAATAAAAACATTTAATGATTAATTTGTTTTTCTAACTCCAAAATGTACATCAGCATTTACATGGAAGGAAATGATATTTTCTTTGTTATTCTTATTGGACATGACCACCCAGTATGGTGACAACAAATTTGTATCACTCATGATTCTGTCTCTACAAAGTACTATTGTGGACACCATTTTGAATCTTGAAATGGCATCAATAAAAATGCAATTATAGTTTTCATTCTTCCCACTTTTTAAATTAACAGCACTAAGAAGGGTCACATCAAATATCATATACAGAGAACTCTGTTCTCAAAAAGGATCGGAGGCCATGCTCAAAAGAAGGATGGTAGAAGGATGGGAGGGTGAGGAGATCTCCAAGTCATCTGATAATCCTGAAAATAGTTCAACATAAAATCAATTGTATTTATTAATTGTATCATTTAAGTTTTAATTTCATTCTCCTTTTAGTGTGTTTTGTTTATTTACTAGAATAATATGTCATATGTAAAAATAGAAATTTAATGGAAAAGGAGGCCAAATGAAAAGGGCTTTCCTCACAAATTAGGCCAAGCACACACATGTTAATAACTAAATATATTATAGATTGCCTTAAATTGAATAGATGCATATGAAGATCTTGCAGAATGGTGGCATCAAAAAGCTCAGATATTAATTGTGCTATTGAAGTGAATCAGAATGTGTTTAATAGTAAACTTAATGAGCGTTCAGAAAATCACCAGCCATGTTCACTGATTTCCTTACCATTTTCAAGAACTTTTCACAAGAACCTACTTGTGAAAAACCGAAAGTGTATGCACTTAAATTCTGCTCCAAGGTATAGGAAATGGGGATCAGTGCATAGGAAAGGGGAATTTTTTTAAAAATATCATTGAAGCAATGACTTTCCTCTTGTTTGCAAGTTCAAGAGTGCAAAATTCCATCAAGATCAGAATAAATTTGAATATTTCAATGAAAACAAATCTTCTTTTTATTCTAGTATAGTATACAGAACTAGAAAGTAAGTAAATTAACTTTCTTTTCTGTCATTATGTCTAGTGTCTTCATGTCTAGGTGAATGATTTCAGAATATGCTTCTTGTGTCACTAAAATATCTGTTTACTACTGCCTCAAAATATGCCAAAGTATTCAAAAAGAATTACTTTTAAAAATCTTTAAAATAAAGAAAATGTTCATGCTAATACTCTTTCATACAATAGTTCTTATTCAAAAAAAGGTAATTAATTAACTTACTTACATATAGCTACCTAGTTGAAAAGAAAGTTTGTGTAAGGTATTTAGATGAATAAAAAGCTTCCTAATAGTATTTTTGATGAGAACATTTTAACAAGTTCCAAAGCATAGTTTTTTGAAAAAGAAATTATTATAAGTCTTTTGAAAAATATATACAAAATAAAGTATTAATTCTAAAATGTTGGAAAATTACAGAAAATATTGTATGTTAAAGTTAAGTGATGATAATGAAGTTTGCACACAAATAGTGAATCTATTTAACAAGAGGAGTTTGAGTTAAATAAAGTGTTAAATGAGTAATAGACTGCATAAATCACTTACCTTAGGAATGACGTAACCACCAATTTCAACATCAGTCAAAGCTCTATGAGGCAATGTCATTGGTCCTATATTGGCAATTCTCTGCACTTCCAGAAGTACAGCTGACAGGTATGGCATGCTGAGAAAATATATTTGCATTATACTTATTTGCATTATCAAACAAAATTACTGAAATAGCTGTAAACAAAAAAGGAATATATTTAATTTATTAATGGATATAATGAAGGGGAATGTGTACCTTGGATGTATACACCATGGTTTCTCCAATTACCACCAGGTGAATGCCAGAACTGTACCCTAACAAATGGATCACATGGAATCTTTTCTCCCTCTTCCTTGTCCTATTCTCACCCCTTACTTATACACCCTTACACTTATGTTCACTACCTTACCACACTTGTGGGAGACCAATCGGGAGCTTAGAGCTTGTCCCATCTAGGCCAATGTCCAGCTAGTCGGCGATACCTGGTTGGGGAAAACATCACAAGCCAACGTGTAGATTGGTGCTGGACCTTGCCATCCAATGAGTAAAGATTACCCCCACATCCCGCAAAAAAATGTGCAACACTTACGGGACTAATGACCTTACCCAATGACACACCTGGAAACATTAATCAATCAATCAATCAATCAATCAATGAGACCTACAGCAATTTAGAATTCATCCGTTGGTTTAGTTTAAAACCACTCACAGCAGTTTGGCGACTTGCCAGTAGAGACACAAAATAAATTGTAGTTGATGACAGTTGCAGAAATTTTCTAGGAACAAATAATGCTTCTTTTTATCTACAGATAGTATTTTGCTTCTATTTATTTTTCTTTTCTGACCACCCCATTTTGTTTAATGATAGTTAAGTCACTTAAATAATTTAATGATCATTTAATAATAATATAGACATTTAAATCATTCTCTTAGATACAAGACAGGGGTTTAAAACAAGTTTAAATCCAACATAAAAATGTTTGATTGTATTTTTGTGAAATGTGGCCAAGTGTTGTACCTAGAACCTAGTCAAAATGTTGAATCTTGGAGCAGTCTCACAATGGTTAAAAGTGCAAGTAAAACTAATTAAACCAAATTAACTTTCATTATTTAATTATGAAATGTTTTTATCTATATGAATAAAATGTACACATGTGTGTGTGCCAAAACCTACTTAACAAATTTAGCTAAAAATTTCAGTTTGTTCTTAGTTTTGATGTCAGAAGTGTTTTTAGAGATTAGTTTGAATGCAATTCAATAGAAGGGGTGATTTTTTAGTGTTAATTAAAGAGTGGATTTATGCCCATTTTGGCTTGTCAATGGCTCAGTGGCAGAATTCCGCAGCATTGTGTACCAGGAGATCCTAAGGTTCTTGTCATGACAGTGGTGGATTGTTGATACTAGGTATAAGGTCAAGTTCAAACTCTGGACTAGAAGTGTAATGGTCAGCTGCTCAGTAGTTTCTCCTATCAATACCAGCTTCCCAATCCTCATCCTTGTATGGAGGAGTGGAGCATTCAGTTTTCTGCAAGAAGAACCCAAATTAGAATAAGATCTGAAGAGAGGAGAACTAATAAATCTCAATAGAGGATAACTCCTATGTGCTCAATGCTCACACAAGGGCTTTGAGATACGTTGCTGATATAAAAAAAAAGTTGGGGAGGGGAGCAATGAGAAGAGGCCAAGCTCCAGAACCTGGAGAGACCCCCCCTCCAGAACCTGGAGAGAATTGAATTAATTAAAACTGCCCCTCCAAGTGCCATAGATATCATGGCAAGATTTTCAATAAATGGAATAATTGGAAGGAGATTTAGCTCCTGAAAAATGGAAAATGAGAGTTGAGAGTTGGGCCAGCTCCTCGTCTCTCAGAAAAACATACCAACGCTAAAAAGCCTAATCAAGGAACAAAGCCTAGATATGGCAGTACTCACTGAAACAAAAAAGAAAGGACAGGGAAGTGAAATCCAAGAACAATATATTCATTTCTATAGGGGGTAGATAAAAATTAGACAGCAAAATGTGGGGTTTCTATCGCAGTCCATAACAAATATAAAAAATATATTACAAATTGGGAAGCTATTTCTCCCAGAATAGTAAAAGTGGAAATGAAATTATTTAGTCTACATGTGGTAATTGTAGGAGTGTACGCCCCAACTGATGATGCTAATGTGCAAGTTAAAGATGATTTTATGCAGGAATTGACAATGACATTAAGTGAAATTAGTGACTGGAACGAAATTTTTATGATGGGCGACTTTAATGCATGAATTGGCAAAAAAGTAGGTGATAAGATTGTGGGGCCTTATGGGGAGGATGCTCTTAATGATAACGGAGAACATCTTATTGAAATCTGTAATCAGTTCTCTCTCTGTATAACAAATGGATTCTTTAAACATCAAGATATACACAGAGAAACATGGTTTCAACCAAGAAGAAATTTATCATCAATTATAGATTACGTGGTGGTAAAACAGCAAATGAAAACTAAAATTCTAGATACAAGGGTGTATAGGGGAGCAGATTCTGGCTCAGATCATTATCTATTAAGATCCTCTGTCCTTTTCAAGTATGGAAATTATGTAGTTGAAGATTGTAGACAAGAAAATAGTATTACTAAACAGAATGTTTTTAATGTATGTAAGCTTCAGAATGCTTCAACAAGGTTTAAATACCAATAATATGTAGCTCAAGGTATTAGTGCCATGCCAATGGAAAATGCCAACCTAATGTACCAAAATCTTAAAAACCTTTCAAAGAATTCTGCAAAATTAACTATCGGCATCAAGGGAAAGGTACAGAAAAAATGTGAATAGTGGAATGAAGAACTCGAGGAAATGGTTAAAGAAAAGAGAAAAGCTTACAAAAGGTGGTTGTCTACAGGATGTTATCAAGATAGACAAATACATGTAAGATGCAGAGTAGATGTTAAAAGAAATGTGTCAAGAATAAAAAATGAATACTGGAGAAATAGACGTAAAGAAGTAAGTAAATTAATGGGGAGTACAAAGTCAAGAGAAGCATGGAAATATGTCAATATAGTCCAGAAGAATAAAAAAGAGCATTGGAAAGTGGATCCAATAGACCTGGAAAAACAGAAAAGCTACTATGAATATTTACTAACTGAGAATAGAATGGAGTATATGACATTTCATATGAAACTCATGAAAATGTTCGACAAATAACAACAAGGGAAGTCAGTAAAGGCCCTCATGGCAATGAAAAGTGGTAGAGGACCGGACATGGAGGTATCCCAATTGAATTAATTATAACTGCCCCTTCAAGTGCCATAGATATCATGGCACAGATCTTTAATAAATGCTTGGAAGGAGATTTAGTCCCCAAAGAATGGAAAATGGCACACATTTCATCTATTTATTAGAAAGGCAACAAGAATGAATGTGAAAATTATAGGGGCATTAGTGTTACCAGTACAATTGGGAGACTGTATAGCCGGATATTAAGGGAAAGATTAGAAATAGAGTTGGAGGAAATGGAAGAACAGAGTGGTTTTTGTGCAGGGAAATCTTGCATGGACAACATATTCTGTCTAAAACAAATTATTGGAAAAAGAATGAGTGTAGGCAGAGAGATTCTTATAGTATTTGTAGATCTGAAAAAAGCATTTGACTCGGTACCCTTAGCCAAACTGTGGGATACTATGGTAGATGAGAATATAAATACAGTGTATATAAATGCTATAAAGCGTCTAGAGGCAAATTGTCAAAGCTGCGTAACAGTTTGTGCAAATAGTTCTTAGTTTTAAAATAAATAAATGCCTAAGGCAAGGTTGTTGTATATCCCCTACTCTATTTACAATGTATATTAAATGAGTTCTTCACACCTGGAAAAGAAAGTGTAAGGGCATGGGAATACATATTGGTGCAGATTTCCTATATACCTTGAAGTTATATTCCATCACCATGCAGTCCCAATGAGCAGGAAAGTTCCGGAAAGAATGTTGACATCCGCTTGGGTACCTGCCTCTCTAAGCAACGTTCTCGGGAAGGTTCCACAATAATAGGGAGGGTATTTAAAGGGACCTCCCAAACACCGATGAGCAGTTCCAGCCTACAGTGTGTGATGACGCCCGTGCTACAGCTGCCCCCTCGAACAAAGACCATGATGGCAGCCAGCAACAACGGAATGCCCGTTGGAGGATTGGAGGCGATGGTAAGGAGCAAGGCACCGACTTGAGTGCACTCGACTTCCCCTCATTACTCCACTGCGTTCTCTCTCCCTCTATCACTCTCTCACTCCCTCTCTCTCATTAATGACTCTCTACCTTCCTCACTCCTATGCCGTTACAACAGAATACGGTGATAATTAAAGTTACACTTCAATTTACAATTACTACGATTGTACTTCTTCCCCTATCTTAACCTCCTTCCCCTTCTGGTCGCTCTGATCATTTTCCCATGACCACCTCTCTTACGTGAATTATGCTTGACAGACAGCATTCACGTAGGAGAGGATGTCACAACAATTTAATTTTATTTGTAGACCAAGATACAACATGGGTATTGTACATTGTATCTATGTCAACGTTTTTTTCTTACTAAAAGAAATACATAAGGAAAACTCAAAAATGTATATCTAGATCATAAATATCTTACGTTTAACTCAGGATTATTCTTATTATTTAAAATTCAAGAACATGTGAGTAAAAATTTAAAAGTGAAAAAAAGGTGCAAGACAAAACACTTTCCCCTACTCCTTGCATATCATGAATAGGTTGACAGTAATTTAGAGTTTTATATAAAATAACTTGTTGTGGTAATACTTACTCTTTTCGATTTTCTAGAGATGGAAGTTTGTCAGTTCCTACAACTTCATTAATCTCTGCTTGAACTCTTGTCTGAATCTCTGGATAGAGTAACATATACAGAAAGAAAAAGCTTAAGAGTATTGCTTGTAGTTTCTGATCCAGCAACAAACAGGTCTTTGAGCACTGATATCAGTTGTGATTCTGAAATAAAGAATGTTAGATAAAATGATCAATAGTTGTTTTTTTTACTGTACAATGAAGTTAAATACCTTCCCTCTGAATGTTGGTCAAGCTTCTTACAATTATGAATTTCATTTTCAGTCTTGACAAATGATTGGAAAGATTACTAGAAAGCTACCTAATGTTTCCAATATGAACGAGTTATGCAACAAGTTTTGTCTTCGAAATTATCCTTTTTAAGATATGTTATCAATTAGAGATTAATTATCTCTAATTTTCTCTCTCTAGTCTTATCAAATATCAACAACACAAGTTTTTCAGAATTGCTGCATGCACTGCAGGAGTTGCAACTATGAATATGGAGATACATCAATGCATTTAAGTTTGCTCAGATTATGAGCACGCATTGTGAATTTTGGGGTCTAAGGGTTGTTGATGCGGAAGTAAAAGCCTCTCACAACCAAGTTTCAACCTCACCTCCCTGGGTTGGGCCCTGTTAACACAAACGAGGAAATAGCGACCGAGTATTGGCGGGATAACCATATTCACAGATGATTAACAATGGGAGGAAATGCCTGTGCTAGTGCCCGTAAGTAATCTAAACGAGCTAGGCCAGTGTCCAAGCCGAATGATGGCAGCCCCATAATGGACACTCAGAGGTTTTGGCCATTAACCAGTACTCTCTTAATAAATCTATTAAAAAAACCAAAGCAAAGAATGACTGAACTACTTTGTTGAAGACTTTTGGCATGAAAAGGACAACACAAATTGGATGCCGGAATGTACGTACTTCGTTAGGACCTGGCAAATTGAGGGAAACAATAAAGAACATGGTGGACTATCATCTGGAGATTCTTGGGATGTGTGAAATCAGATGGAAGGATTTTGGTGAACTTAAAACAACGGATGGCTTCTCATTTGTGTATTCTGGTATGCCTGGTGAGAAAAAGAGGTGTCAGAATGGTGTAGGAATACCAGTGTTGAAGAACATGAAGAAGAGCTTAATAAGTTGGGAACCAATATTGGATAGAATCATTACTGCTTGTTTTAAGGTCAGAATTAGAAATGTTAGCATAATTCTAAGCTATGCTCCAACAGATAATACAGACGAGCAAATAAAAAATAAATTCTACTCAAAGTTACAACAAGTTTCACAAAACATCCCCAAGAAAGATATAAAAATACTAATGGGAGATATGAACGCAAAAGTAGGAGAAGAAAATGAAGGTATGGAACAAGTAATGGGAACGCATGGACTAGGAGAGAGAAATGAAAACAGAGAGCTCTTTGTCGAATTTTGCATGCCTAATGACATGGTCATAGGAGGAACTATTTTCCCCCATAAAACACACCATAAAGTCACCTGGGTTTCCCCAGACCATAAGACAAATCAAATTGATCACATAGCAATAACCTGGAAATGGCATGGGTCTCTACTTGACAGTGTGCAATAAAAGAGGAGCAGATATTGGCAGTGACCATCACTTAGTGATGGCAAAAATCTGTATCAAGATTTTATCAAATGAAACAAGATCGGAAGCTCAAAGAATGAGATATGATGTAACAAAACTTAATACACCTGAAATAAGCAAAGAGTTCAAAATAGAAATAGAAAATCATTTTGAAGCTCTGCAAATGGATGATCTAAGTGTAGAAGACCAATGGAAAACAGTAAAAGAGGGTATAAATGAAGTGACCAAGAAGGTGGTGGGTTTCAGAAAACAACAGAAAAAGGATTGGCTATCAGAAAATAGATGGGAAAAGATCAAAGAGAGAATGAATCTTAAACTTAAATTAAATCAAAGCAAAACCAGACACAGAACAGTACAGCTGAAATGACAACACATAGAGATTGTCGAGGAAATAAAGAAATGTGCTAGAAATGATAAAAAGAGATGGATCGACAACGAAGTTCAGGAAGCAGAAAATACAGCAAAGAAAAATGATATGAGAAACTTGTATAATATAACTAGAATGCTTTCCCACAAAAAGTCATTGAGATGTTTACCTGTAAAGAATAAAAATGGGTAATTAATTACAAATGAAGAGGACCAAATGAATCAAGGGCATGAGTACTTCAATGAAGTATATAATGTAGGCATTACTCCTAATCTGTCACTAGAAGTAAATGATCAGGAACAAAGAAATGAAACTCGAAATGAAATAAATGGTGAACAAGAAATCCAAGATCAAGCCCCAACAGAAAGAGAGATAAAAGAAGCCCTAAAACCACTGAAATGTGGGACAGCTCCGGGTATGGACAATATAACTACTGAAGTCTTTGTAAATGATATAAATACTACCATTAAGATCCTCTACCACTTTTAGGGAGGTATGGAAGAAGAGAAAGATCCCTGCAGAATGGAAAGAAAGACTACTTGTAAAATTACCAAAGAAAGGAAACCTCACAGACTGCAACAATTGGAGGGGGATCACATTATTATCCATCCCATGCAAGATTTGGTCCAGAATAGTTTAATAGAATAAAGAAAATTGAAAAAACCATACGGCGAGAGCAAGCGGGGTTTTGTCCAGAGAAATCATGTATTGACACCATGAGGATAATTATTGAACAGAGTGTAGAATGGAGAAGTCGAATAGATGCCGTCTTTCGTGATTTCCAGAAGGCATTTGATTCATTAAATCGAAATTGTATCTGGACAGTATTAAGGAAACGTAAGATACCTGAAGTATTAATTGAACATGTAAAACAACTATACAATGATTTTGGATGTTATCTAATGCATGGAGGGAGAATATCAGATAGAATAGAAGTAAAACAGGGAGTGAAACAGGACCGCATCCTGTCGCCTCTTCTATTTATTGCAGTGCTGGATGATGTGATGGAAAGAGTAACAACAAAGAAAAAAAGAGGTATTAGATGGGGTTTGACGGAAACTCTGGAAGACCTAGAGTATGCGGACGACATATGTCTTCTCTCTCAAAATTGTATGAACATGAAATCAAAACTTAATGATATACGTAAGGAAGCAAAGAAAATGGGACTGTAATTAATTGTAGTAAAACAAATCTTTAAGAATAAATGCAAATGTTCAAGACACCTTTCAAATGAATCAAGAAGAAGTAGAAGATGTTCACAAGTTTCAATATCTGAGGAGTATAATAACTGATGATGGAGGCACAGATGAAGATGTTAAACAAAGAATCAACAAAGCAAATGCTTGTTTTATACAATTAAGAGAAGTCTGAAAAAACAGGAATATTGCCTTAAAAACAAAACTATGCATTTTCAACTCAAATGTAAAATCTGTGCTGTTATACGGATCAGAAACTTGGAAAATAACGGGGAACATAACACATAAATTACAAGTATTCATAAACCAATGCCTACGAAAAATCCTAAACATTAGGTGGCCACAAGTAATCACAAACGAAGAACTGCTGAAGAGAGCTGATACAACATCAATAGCAATGCAAATAAAATGCAGAAAATGGAACTGGATAGGACATACTTTAAGGAAACCCCGAAATTCAATTGAGAGAGAAGCACTATGTTGGAACCCACAAGGGAGTAGAAGCCTAGGTCAGCTGAGAATATCATGGAGAAGGACAGTGGAAGAAGAGATCCGGGAGACTGGTATGATGAAACAAATCATACCTTTTGCAGAAAATTGAGTAAGATGGAGATCCTTTGCCAAGGCCTTATGCTCTGAAAGGAACTAAAGGAACAAGAAGAATTGTGGATTTAATTTTCTGAGGAAATTATTTAAGGTCAACATCGATTGCCCATTTTTGTTAGAACATTTGGACTTTAGGGTTCCATCATTCTATTTGAGATCAACTAACTAACATTTGGCAAACATTCCACCAAAAATATAATAAAACATTCAAAATGGTTTAATTTTTTAGATTAGAAAATAAAAACTATTAGTGTCCCTCTAGGACACCAAAATCTGATTTTAAGGCTTAGAGTCCATTGTTTCTGAGTTATGCACAATAGAATAGTGTGTTTCAGGGTAATGTGGGTTGTGAGTTCATATAAAACTATAATTTTAATAAGTAATTACTAAATATTGTTGGTCTGTAATACACTTTCAGTCAGCATCAGTCAAATACCTTTCAAATGATACCATACTTTTCTTAACCAGTTCAGTACTTTGTTTGAAAAAGAGATCTCTTCAAAAGAAATAATATTTATGGAAGATATGGAAAATATTTCTACTGATTGTTTTCTAAGTTCATCTTATTATCCTATATTTTACTTTCATCATGTATAAAGAATGCTTGAAATGAATGAACCATACTCCACTGGAATTTATTGTAATGCCTTCTGGTATTCTTCACATAATTTTTTATGAAGTTTGATAAAATATGTTTCATGGCTCAGATCAGTGGTGGCTCCCTAGAGATAGGCAAGGTAAGCACTGCCTACTCTGATAAATACAAGTCTAGTTTAAAACATTTCGTAATAATGATAAAAAATGAAATGACTTTTACAATTTTAATATGATGTAAGTATTATTCATCTGGAAATGTGTCATGAACATTTCATTATTGTAGCATATTTCCATTTCAAGCTTTTTCTAAGAGTCTGTGCACTGTGCATTCTGTTCATCTCTTCCTACAGAGACATGCGCCAGCTCGTATCTCTCAGGGTAAGCATGCCTGGGCACTGCTTGGCTTCACACTGTTTTCTGAGAAAAGGCCCTGTAGTGACTAGTGTAGCAACAGTAGCATGTTGTGTCCGTACTTCAAGCATGCATGTTGTGCATAGGCTAGCAAATTCTCTTGCTGCCTACCTGCATGGAAGACCCCCATTTCCACTCACATGCAAGCCACGTAGCATGTATATTTACTGTTTTATTGACGAGTTAACAAGTGGCGAAAGAGATTATTATTTAGGAAGTATTTGAAATTAGTGTGCTGTGGATTATACTTGATATTTTGTATTTAACTCTGATTTTAAGTTATTGTGACAGATACAGTATGTACACTTCTTACAGTTTTCTCATCTTAGCCATGTAGAAAAGAGGCAAATTTTGGACAATGGTCAACCTACTTCTTTTTTGAGTATGGCTATACATCGTGCTGATGAGAAAAATGCAAGAAAATTCAATCCGTTGTGGTATGAATGGCTAACAAGTAGTGAAGTTAAAGCTAAGCTTTATTGTTGACCATGTCTTTTATGGTCAATTAAGGAGAGTACTTGGAACAGATGGATCTTTTGGCATGAAAATTTATCAAAATCTATACGAAAAGTGTGAAATGTCAAAAGATATGTACTTAAGTGAATACAGTGAAACCTCTATATAACGTTTTTTAAGGGACCATGAATTCTGAACACTGTACAGAGGAAAACACTATAAAGAGGAAGACTGTGCATACAGGTTTTTGGTCGGGGTCAGAAAAAATTTATGTAACATAGAGGAAAACATCATATGGAGGAACATTATATAGAAGTTTCACTGTATTACATGCCTGAAAAAAAATTGATTCCAATTTCTGAATTATCGTCAGAGCAACAAACTCGCAACCCTTTTTTAGAATCTGAATATCTTGAAATCACATCTGCACATATTTCATGGAAAAAATGCTGTGGAATGTAATGGTATCAGTGAAACAATTGTTTAGGGGGGGAAAAAGAAAAGAAAGAAAAAAAAAAGAAAAAAGAAAAAAGAAAAAAGAAAAAAGAAGAAAAAAAAGGGTTGAGGTGGGTCATGGCCTCCATGCCCCTTTCCTGGGATCCGACACTATTCAGTAGTCTGTTTTGCCTACCCTAAACATTTGGTTATGAGCTGCCACTGGCCCAGATGTGGCCACATCTTCAGGTTAGCCAGATCTCAGCTCTGAGCAAAATCGAGATGTTTGCCTTTCTTTTCCTGATAGAGATTGGCAAGCCTCTGATGACATTGTGAAATACGACACAGAATTTTGCAATGCAATAAATGTGCTTTTTATGTCAATCACCTAATTCACAGAATTTTTTGAACATTAAATTCCCCATTCTGTAAAAGCCACAAGCGCCTTACTATTTTTTAATCCTGAGAGCCTCATTTTACTATTAAAATTTCTTGAAGGAAAAGAAATATTCAACAATGTCTTCAGCCATTTTGCATACTTGGTTGTCTGCATATCTAGGAGAACTGAGCATTAAATTGTCAATTTTTATACCCAGGTTGCAGCATTTTCTCTTCCAGTTTTTTAAAGCTTCATTTAAATCTAATGTAAACAAAGTAGGAGCTATGCAATACCCCTGCTGTAATCTGTTATTTACGGAAAATGGTTTGGAAAGGTTTCTTCCATTTTTAATTTGCCTTTCATTTCTGACATACAGGTCTTTCACAACTTTTACTAAGTACATCTTAACATCTTGTTTCTCCATGGCCAGACACCTACTAAGTACATCTTAACATCTTGTTTCTCTAGAGCTTATTTAATGGAACAGTGTCATAAGCTTTTCTTAAAACTAAAATACCAGGTGAGTTTCTAAATTGTAGGCAAGTTGTTGGTCAGTCACTTATCTGATCCTAAAAATATATCAGTATGAGAGCATCCAACTCTAAAGCCTCTCTGTTCTTCCACATGTATAAGATTCATTTTAAGGCAAAATTTCAGTAATTTTCCATAAACTGGTAAATTCTCCAATCTACAGAGCACAGTTATTCCTCTGTAATTCCCACACTATTTTCTATCACCTTTTTTACTTTCCTGTATACATACATATACACAAAGTAATATACATAGTGTAGGGAAAGTTATGTAATGCCGCGGAAAATCGATTTCTAGATTTCAACAGAAATACAGGTTTTGGGGTTTTGTCATACCTAAAAAGTGTTCTTTTTCAAAACATCTGTCTGTCTGTGAATGACCTTAACCATACGTAGGATTGTTTCCAAAACAGATATTCTCCAGTTCATCTGACTCGACTCAAGGCACTGCAATTTTGAAAAATTTACTTCAAAATTTACATGAAGCTTTACATGAAGGACATTTTCTCAAAAACAGCCCAAATTTTTTCTTTAAATTTTCTTGTAAGAATAGAGTAAAATACACTTATCAAGGTGGCATAGGTTCTACTTTTAACGTTAACTCTGAATTTTCGAAAATTGCAAAAGTTTGAATTTTCTTTAGCGTCTTCCTCCAACCACAAAATTGCAAATAAAAATCTTTCCTTCAAATAAAATTTGTTCTTCTTAGTGAGTTCTTTCTTTAAGGTCATGTATATTTTTTGAAAATTGTATTAGTTTTTGCAGAATATTGCGTGCAATATGTGCAATTTTAAAAAATTATGAAAACAAGATTTTCTTAAAAATGGCTCCAAATTTTTTCTTTAAACTTTTGGTAGGGATAATACAAAATGTACTCCATGAGATGACAGAAACGCCATATTGCTCTTTTTTCACAAATTACACAAATGTAATTCTTTGAAAGATCTCTTGGATTGTTAATATGCACATTTCCAGCAATTTGCAAACACTATTGTATTTGTGAGTTAATGTGCTTCAAATAACTTTGAATCAAGTTTTTTGAAAACTCAAAAATTGTCTATGAAAAAGACCTTCAAATTTTGAATTTACAATATTGCTTAAATGCCATTTTCTTAAAACGACTTAAAATTTTAAAAGAAAGCTGCCATTTAGGATGAAGTGTTACTGTTCTTTAAAATTCTTAAAATTATATTTTTGTTCTACTATTAGGAAACTGAAAAATTAAGAAAATGTCAAAAAGTGTACTTTGGGTGGTGATAGATGGTAGCTGGCAAGCGTATGTGGCAAGTCCGAATAGCTAGCCGAGACCAAAGGAAATACAGTAAAACCCCGCTATAAGAGACCCCGTTATAAGAGAATCCCGCTTATAGGAGACAAAATTCACGGTCCCGACGTCAGTTGTATATAAACAATGCATTTATTTCCCGCTTTTAAGAGACCCCGTTATAAGAGATTCCCGCGTATAGTGGACAAGATTTTATTCCCCTCCATGCGTTTCTTCTCGCGTGTAAGAGACAGAGCGTGGAATTTTCCTCCAGGTGACTCAGGAATTTCCTCAGAGTGGTAAGGGTTGGGACACGTGCTTAAAATAAGCTGGAGCAGGGGTTCGCAACACCAGTGCCATCGGCGGGGGGGGGGAGGTGTGCGAAGTTCTCGTGAAGAAAGCTTATTCAGTAAGCTTCGGGTCTTTTGGCAACAAGGAAGAAGTCTATAGTGCGACTTTTGTAACCGTGCCTCTAGAAGGTATCAGCTGTTTACGGTTTCATCCAATCGGAAGCTTCTGTGTCGCTAGTGGCGTCACAATGGTGACTTTCAAGCTCCCAATTGGATGAAACCGTCAGCAGCTGATATCTGCCAGAGACTGAGTTGAATAAATCACAGTATTTTGTTTTTAGTGTTTTGACCAGTGTTTCCAATTGTTACTTTCTCGTACATATATACGTATTATAGAGAAAGTAATGTAATGCTGCAGAAAATCGACTTCGAGATTTTAACAGAATGCACGTTTTGGGGTCCTCTGATACCGAAAAAGATTTGTTTTTTTCGTTCAAAACTTTCCTTCGTCCGTTCGTGAATAACACTAGCGCCAAAACTATTCGTACATTTTTTTCTAAAATGAATGTTCCGCGATCGATCTGGTTCCGTTCGTAACTGGGGTTTTGAAAACTTTCTAAATTTTTGTGGGTACTGTACATGAAGTCCATGGGACATTTTCAAAATCTTTCCAATAATGGCTCAACATTTTTTCTTTAAATTTCTTGTAAGAATAGAGTGAAATTCACTTATAGAGGTGGTATTGTTAGGATTTTCACTGTTAACTCTAAATTTTCGAAAATTGAAAAAGTTTGCAGTTTTTTCGGTGTTTCTCTACAGCTACAAAATTGAAGATAGAAATTTTTCTTATAATAATTTTTTTTCTCTATAATTAGGTCTTTCATTAATGTTTTGTACTAAATAAAAAGTTTTCACATAATATCGAGTGAAATAATAAACATTTACAAAAACAAGATTTCTCAAAAACGGCTCCAAATTTTTTCTTTAAACTTTGGTAGTGACAGTTATAAAGGTACTTTATAAGAATTTTAACATCATTTTGCTCTTTTCTTTTGTTTTTTTTTCAAAAATTACACAAATATAATTTTTTTATAACTCTCATGTCAGTATTTACATTAGAAGTGATTTGTTTATATAATTTATTTATGAGCACATGTGCATTAAATGTCATAAAGTTCTCCCAATAGATCTGGTTAAATGGGCCCTGGAATCAACTAATTTATGTTTCCTCAAGTTTAAAATAAATGTACAAATCATACTAATCCACTAAAAATATGGTAATATCTCATTAAACACATCAAAAACACATTTCCCACTTATAAGAGTTCCCGCTTATGAGAGAAAAAATTCCATTCCCCCAGGTGTCTCTTATAAAGAGGTTTTACTGTAGAAAATGGATACAGCAAAGTCTGTGCTATTCTGTAGCAACACTGGGGGTACTTTAGATGAAGCCCCTCAGACATTTTCAAAATGTTCAAAAAATGGTTCCAAATTTTTTGATTAAATTTCGTTGTTGAATAATGCAAAGGACATTTAAGAAAATGTTGAGGTATAATTTTCGTTGAAATCAACAATTTTTCAAAATTTGAAAGAAACAACTTCAAAAGTACAAAATTGAAGATAGAGATTTTTGCTTCAGACAAAGTCTGTTCTACAAACTTAGCTCTTTAAAAATGGTTATGTACAATTTTTTTGTAAAAGTTAGTAGTTTCGCATTATTTCTGTTTGAAATTAATGAAACGTGTATGGGCGTCCCATCGTACGTAACAATAACATTGTAATATTGTGAGAAAGTTTGTGCTGCTGTAGCACCACTAGTTTCAAGAATGCTTTTTGTTAGCATATCTCTTAAAAATCAGTTTTTTAAAAGTATTTTAGAAGGATTATCATAGTTGAGAATAATAGTATTATACTTTGAGAATTTAGAAAAAATGCGAATTGTGTATTGGCTCACAGTTCACATTTTGAGATATTGTTATCATTGGCTTCTTGGAACTTATCTCTAGTGATAGTAGTTTTCAAAACTAATATTTTATTGGGAATAATTTCATTTTGAAATGCAAATAATGTGGGCTAAATTGTTGAAACATTCCTTAGAAATGATGAGGAAGGGAATAGTGGTGATGATGCATCTTGTATAATGTAATCTCTCTCACTACTGGCACAGGTGAGTGCTAAGATGATCCATAGTTTTTAAATTGTAAAACTCTGAGAGAACTTCTTATAATGAATATAGAATAATATCAAAAGTAAATTATTCAGTCATGTGAAAGACTTGAACATTAAAGAGAAAACACAAATTCATCATCAACCCTGTTTTATTTGATTAATTTATTCATGTTTTTTATTATTTATTCTTGGCAGAAAAGAAATAAATTTATTTCTATGAGTTCAAATAAAAAAGAAAATATCAAAGATTTTATTATAAAACTTTCAAATACTTTTTCTTATGTATTTGTATTGCAACAAAACTGTGGCTCTTGGTAGTCCTAAACTATATTTGTTTGACGCTATTACAGAATAACTAACAAGTGGACATAATTGAGTGGCATAACCAAATCAATAGGTATAATATCTTACCTGAAAATGTTTCACAGGAATTATTTGACTCAATTTCATGAAGATATACATCAATCAAATCCCGAGAATAATGTTGTTGCAGGGTGTCCTTATGATGGTTCACAATGTCCTGCAACATATAAAAACAACATTAATGTCATTAATGTTAATAACAATAATGTCAATGTTTTTATTAAAATTCAACATTCTTGTAATATACACCTGATCTCTTCTTTAAAAATTTCATTGTGTGTACCCTAATAAAAAAATATAGGAGGAAGACAGATGAAGAATGATAGGAGAAATTATTGTAATTTTAGAGTCAATGACATTCATCTTAATGAGGGATTTCCTACTCAATGTCTTGGTGATACATTCAAATGCTGGGGATGCTTCAGGGATGCTCCAATCTTGGGGATACATTCAAATGGGATTGCTCCATGTTTTGCATCTGGGAAACAAATGTAAATTTTCTTTCTCCTCTCCTACTTACTCTCTTTTTTCTCTATTTTACTTGCTTATAAACTATATTTACTTTCTGATGCTAATAAATAAGAATAAATATAATAATATTGAAATGTAGAGTATGGAAAGAAATGGATGGACTTAAAATCAGTGAGAACTTAATTGGAGCCACACAGAATCTAGATAAGAACAACACCTCTCAGATTAAGATCTACAGTAAGCACTTGAATCCATTCCCAGTCAGTAAAGGTCTTTGTCAGGGTTGCTGTCTTTCCCCAACACTATTTAAAATATATCTACATCAAATTTTACAGCAGTGGGAGAAACAACGCAGAATAATGTGAATGACAATCGGAGAAGATAAATTATAAACATTATATTTTGCCGATGACCAGGTAGTAATTGCAGAAAATGCAAACAATTTGATTTTCATGATTCATAAACTCAATGAACACATCTTAAAAGCAGGACTTACTATTAACATGGACAAATCTGAATACCTGGCTGTTGGGAACAAGATAGAATATCTTCTGGAAAATGGATTAAAAATAAAAGGAGTAAACAAATATAAATATTTGGGTGTACTCTTTAACAAAAAGGGAAATAGCCAAGAAGAAATTGAAAGATGAATCAGCTTGGGGAAAATATGACACGAAGTATAAACTCTGTCTTCTGGAACAAAACCATCACTAACACTACTAAAAGACGTCTTTACCCCACACAAGTCAAGAGTGTTACAACTTACGGTTCAGAAGTTTGGGAGGTTGATAAAAGAACAAGAGGGAAGCAGTTGGCCAGTTGGTCCTTGAAATGGACTACTGGTGCAGAAGTTGCGGTTACAGAAGATGTGACAGAATCAGAAATGATGACATAAGAAAGAAAATGGATATTAAGAAATCTATCCTTGATGAAATAGAGAAAAAACAAATCTTTTGGTATGGTCATGTTATGCGAGTGACTGATGCAAGTGACCAAAACAAGTCCTGCATTGGGTGCCAACAGAAAGACAGAAGAGAGGAAAGACCCAGACTTGCATGGCCAGAGGGAGTGCAAGAGGCTATGATGGCAAGAGAAATTCAAGATAATCTGTCATCAAACAGAGGCATGGAGATTGAGAGCGGAGAAAGGGCGACAGCTGTAGAGCAACTCCATATTATAAATAATATATATAATATATTCAATATATATCTATAATATATTCAATATATATCTATAATATATTCAATATATATATAATATATTCAATATGTTATATTGAAATGTTTGTGCTTATAATAACACATTGCTGTATTTTTAAATTCATGAATTTCAGTTGTTGTTGTCATTTGTCTTATTTAATTCACCAAGAATAAAACAAATAAGAGGCATAGGTCTCCTATTATCTTATAGCATTCCTTTTTCCAGTATCAATGATGTTATTTGTTGAGACACTTAAGATGAAGACTGAAGAATAGATGTAGAATTATTTTACTGGCTTATTACTCATTGAGTGGATATTTATCATCATCATTTCTCATGGTAGGCTCATGGCTTGTTCTGACTTGAAACATCTTTTACCATTTAGTCCTTGGTCATCCAACATCTCTAAAGCCTACTGGAACATATTCAAGAACCAATCTGATGATGCAAATTCCATTCATTCATAATATATCATTCTACCATTCTTCTTCTTCTTCTTCTCCTCCTCCTCCTCCTCCTTCTTCTTCTTCTTCTCCTCCTCCTCCTTCTTCTTCTTCTCCTCCTCCTCCTCCTCCTCCTCCTTCTTCTTCTTCTTCTTCTTCTCCTTCTCCTCCTTCTTCTCCTCCTTCTTCTCCTTCTCCTTCTTCTTCTCCTTCTCCTTCTTCTTCTCCTTTTCCTCCTTCTTCTCCTTCTCCTTCTTCTTCTTCTCCTCCTTCTCCTCCTCCTCCTCCTTCTTCTTCTTCTCCTTCTTCTTCTCCTCCTTCTTCTTATCCTTCTTCTCCTCCTCCTCCTCCTCCTTCTTCTTCTCCTCCTCCTCCTCCTCCTTCTTCTTCTTATCCTTCTTCTTCTTCTCCTCCTCCTTCTCCTTCTTCTCCTCCTTCTCCTTCTTCTTCTCCTTCTTCTTCTTCTTCTTTTTGCTTATTCTAATCAACTACAATTATTTTCATGCATCTTATTTCTTGCTGCCCTGGCTCATGGGCAGCAGACTTCTTTCCCATGGTTGTGATCCTGGGTTCTATTCCTGGTTGCAGCAAATATAGAGTTGAAACTTTCCTTGAAAATCGTCTCAGTTTCTGTAGTTGTGTATCAGCAAAAAGCTCAGGCAGGCAGTGTTTGCTGGTTATGGTGAAGCATGGGAATTAAACTAGGCCAGGCATAGGTGCCAGCAAAGTTGGACAATCTATCCAAAATGCCATACATTGTATTTCCTCATTTGGTACCGTATCTGAAAGGATTTGACCATTGTTCTGTCTGAGACTGCTACTTGGAATCTCTTTCTTTGTGATCTAGGCCTGGGTTTTTGATCCATACTGTTATCACCATCATTTTGAAGAAGATTATGATAATTGATTTCATTACTTTATTTGAGAAAGTTCTATTGATTGTTGTACATCCACAATGATACATATCTTTTAAGAAAGATAATAGTCATAATTATAGAAAATTTCACAGGCAAAGAAGCAAATGTTGGAAACTTCATTAAATTTGCCCATGATCTTTGAATCTCCCTGGATCTCTGAATGTCATTATTTTTGTTTCCATTATTTTAATTTTAATTCATCTAAAGATGGTGAGATTGAGAGACTATCTGTGTTAGGAAAGATAATCCAAATAAAACATTGTCAGGTAAGAATACTGTAAGGTGGCAATCACATCACCTAACTTTACCTACACAGCTCTTGTAAGGTGGCTAAGTGAAATTGAGTGGAAATACACAAGCTACAATGGGCGGGTGACATGACATTTTAAAAAAATGTCACACAGGATGACCATTTCAAATCCCTGAAGTGTCAAAAAAGTTAATAGAATAAAATAAGAAAATATCTTGGAAATACACAGGCAAGAATAGGAAAAGTCAAGAGAAAAAGCCTGTGTGAAGAAATCAATGTGTAACATTTTCTCTTAAGAAGAACACAGAAATATTTAACATGAAAGTTATACCTGTACATAAATGAACAGCAGCAAAAATATTGGCAGCAGCAGCAATGATAAAAACTTGGATAGTGAAGCAAAGAGCAATGCGATGACACAAACAGAAGTAATAACAGATCAAAGCCATTATCATGTATCATTAACTATAAATATAGAATAAAAATTCACAAAGCAATTTTTTTAAAAAGAATCAAACATATATTGAGTGGTGTCCTAAAAACATTTTTGATGAATTATTATTAAAAAATATTATATTTTACTTTTGCTTCTGTGTTCCATAAAGACTACCTTTTATTCTTTACAAATATACAATATAATTGAAATTGTAATAAATATTTCAAAAAAATAATTTATGCTTTAACAATCCCTTGTTTGAAACTCCAAATTACAACACAGAAAAAAAAATTATTTTTTTTTAGTCCAATGTTTTTAAGTTTCATAAATAAAATCTGTTCTAAAAAATTAGACCTTTAAGTAAAGTTAAGCACAATTTTTTGAAAAACAAGTAGTTTTTATGTAATTTCTGCTTGAAGTTAATGCAATTCATAAATCACAGTGCTTGAACTTGAACAGCATAAACTTTCTTGCATTATTTCTAAATTTGCAAGTATTGAAAATTCAGAGAGTTCAACAAAAATTTTCGAAGGATGCACCATTCTTTTAAGTATCCCTTATTTAATCCATGGAAAATATTTAAAGAAAAAATTTGGAGCAGATTTTGAAAAAATGCATTTTTTTATAAATTGCATTAATTTCTTGCAGAAATTAATGAAAACAATTTTTTTTTTCAAAAAAATATACATGACCTTTTTAAAGAGCTGATTTTTTTAGAGCAGATTTTGTTTAAGGCAAGAATCTGTTTCGTCAATTTTGTAGTTTTCAATGTTAACTTTTTATAATTTTTCAAAAATGTAGAGTTTGCTGGAAATGAGTCCAGCACCAATTTCTTTAAACATCGTTTGATACCTATGAAAAGAAAATCTAATGAAAAATTTGAAGACTTTTTTGAGAAAATAACTTCAAATTATTTCAAAATTGTATTTCACACAAAATTACATGAATTTTTTTTTTTGAAAAATTCTACATTATCTGATTTCAAAGATGTCTTTAAAGATCAGAGTTCATTAAAGAAAAAACCTCTATCTTCAACATAGTAGTTGTAGGAAGACGCTGACAAAAAATTTGAACTTTTGCAATTTTCAAAAATTCAGGGATTTCAACAAAACTGAGACCTGCATCATTCTCTTAAGCATCCTTTATGCTATCCGAGACCAAAATTTATTTAAAAAATTTGGGGTAATTTTGGAGAAAATTTTTCAAATGTTGTTGAGGCTTTATGTAATGTGAGTAATTAATCCGCTGAACGGTTTAGGCGGTAGCATTGACCACAGATAGACAAACGCAGACATTTGCCGTCAATCAATTTTTCGGTAAGTTTTGTGAGGACACAAAACATAGATTCTGACTATACAACGTATTAGAGGAAGAAATTAACTACGTTTAGGATCAAAATTTATCCGTCGATCCCCTGTGGCCGAGATCGCTAAAGCAGTAGTATCGTAGGGTTCTTGGACCGAAGGATCGCGAGTTCCAGACCCTCCTCGGGCATGGTTGTATTTGTGTTCGTCCTTTCACGCACTATCATCACCATATCATGTCATCTTTAATATTACCGTAACGTAAAACCCAATAGTGGTCACCAATGATCTAGATGTTGATGCGAAACAAAAAAAAGAAAAGAGATTTATCCACTTTTAATAGGTCCGGCAATAAGAGATTTTCGGTCCAATAATCGGCCTTTTCTGCCCCACGATTACAATACTTTCTCTTCTTACGAAGTAAGAGCGAGAAAGCAAAATTCAAACAACGACTCCAAATTTTTTCTTAATTTTTTTCGGATAGAGTAAAGGACGCATAAAGAAAGGTGCAGATTTAATTAAGAGATATCGACACGACTTCTATTTCTTAATGGAACCCTATAGCTAACTCAAGCCCATGATAACGAGCGACGAGTTTCTCGCGTACCTTCGTTTCCTCGCTGGTGGCGGAATAAGGAGGGTTGGCGAGGGTCGTAAAAACCATCCTCAAAATAGTATTTATATAACATACAGCAAGATGCATATGTTTGAACTCGTTCTTTACGCTTATTATTACTCACTGCGTGAGTCATTTCGGATGGAAAATCACTCCGTCTTCTCAATGAGATGGGCGATTTTTTTGTGTTATTTTACAGGAACATGCTTCAGTCCCGGCAGCAGTTTCTTGACGATTGCTCTTTTTCTGTAACGTACTCGTATAGAAGGTTGTGCCAAAAGTTAGTCGAAGGGCCGAGGATATTTCTAAATACTCCCTGAACATTTGCGAATTCGCTATTAGCGAATTTCGAACATTAGCGATTAGGGAAATACTACCGGTTTTGACATTCGCGACTTCGACATTCGCTAGTGTGTCATTTGGTTGAATTATATTTTTCTTGAAAAATGAAAGCGCACTTCAATTTATTCAAAAGCGTCATCAGGTAATTCGCCCCCACCCTGGATCCGCCAGTGCATATTACGACAATCTTGCATCGCGCTCAATCTCACAAGCCGACCGTTAACATTTCAGTACACCCACTGTTTGCAAATTTTGTTAATGATCTCCCAAGTCTACGACAGCGCTTCGAATCTTGAAAATGCACCAAGTTCTGATGATATTCAAGCTACGACGAAATTATAAAATTACAAAAAACAGCTTCGGGTATCTATGCTTGCGAGATAAACACGGTAAAGGATTTTTATTGCTGATATTGCGGAAATCATGTTGGTGGGATTTTCGCTCCTGAAATGACTCATCCTCTGTAATAAAACGTATTATTGTTCATTAATACCTTTTATACAAACATTTTTGTTGTGCAAGTATTTAAATAATTAACAAAAGGGTCTTATCCCTTAACCTCCCGCGAATGAATCTATTCCGGAGAATCAGTAAATCTAGGCGGTGTGTCGAAAGATTGGAGAACAAACAAGGCTGGATAAAATGCATTGGATATTATGCGTTACTCAGACTCAAAGGTGTGTTCCATGTTTAATTACGAAGGCCGGAGGCTGGAGCTTCCTCGCCACCTCAAAGATACCTCGCGAAGTGTTAACCGAGCTCCAAAAGTTTTAGTTTAGAAGACTCCATGTCGATTTGTCGGTGTAGTGAGTAGATTCCTTCACGTGAATATGATAAAGGATAAGAACCTAACAAATTAATATAAATAGCATAAACATTACCAAAAAGAAGTTCCACATTTGAGTATGTAGAGACTTCACAGTATTATACCCTGATTTCTCAGGACATAAGTGACGAAGCCATGGGAAAATATTGACAAGGCCGCCTGAAGCATCCAGTTTTCTAAGGTGGGCATCTTGAATGGTTATGTATTTTTTTAATATTTCATCATTCAACTCATATCTCACACCAGCAACAATGGCCCACAGACTATTGAGAATGGGCAGAGTAAGTGCTTCGTGAAGTGCCACACCATCTGGATGTTCTGTTGCTAAAGTTTCAACGTGCCTGACAAGAATTTGGGCTTCTTCTTGAATTATAACTTCCATGCTTCTTTTCCCAAAACCAAAGTCTCGTAAGTTACGTAAGAGAAATCTCCGTTGAATCTGCCAGAACTCCCCGTCTGTAGCAACTATACCTATAAGAAATTATAAGAAATTAGTAGTTTGATTGATTGGTGTTTCTGAGCACATCAACTGCTACAGTCATTTGTCTCGTTAGTGAAGTGATTGTTTTTATGCTTGCAGGTGACGGCGTTCCTCCTTCGCTCAACGGTGAGGTCCGGTACCGACCTGCAAAGTTGGCTTGCGAGGGATTGCCCCTCCAGGTATCTCTCCCAGAAGCCCCCCCACCCCGCAGTCGGACAAGCTGTAAGCTCCCGACTGGTCTCCTGACTGGTCCACTAGTATGGTTGTACACGTAGATGTATATATATATATATATATATATATATATATATATATATATATATATATATATATATATATATATATATATGTGTGTGTGTGTGTGTGTGTGTGTGTGTGTGTGTGTGTGTGTGCGTGCGTGCGTGCGTGTGTGTGTGTGTGAGGGGAGACGTTAGGGCACGGAAGAGAAAGGAAAGACCGCGCGCGGTCCGTAATCCGTTTGTTGGAGTTCTGCTTCGGCGTTCCCCTGGTGTTTTTCAGAGAAACCACGAAAAACTCTCGATCCGAGCACCCGTCCGCTAGAATTCTCCTCCAGACAGCGACTGAATTCGAACTAGCTATACAGCTAGCGTTTAAAATCCGCCACTGGCGGGACTCGGACTCTAGGACCTACCGGTCAGATTCGCTACGTAGACAGCGGTTAATTAGTACAAATAGTGGATGCTCACGAAAATTTAATATTTTTATTGTCGATCTCGAAAAGCCAAAAGCCAAAAATACCGGAAAGTCACAAACGTTTCATCTGCTTGATTTGCAGTCCTCCTCAATGCTACAAAACCCAAAATAATTCATTTCGTTCCAGAACAGAAAAAGAAAACAACAACACAGATGTGCAATGAGTAGTCGAAATAACAAAATTATCTTTAAGGGTGAAAAGTTAAAAAAATATCAAAAATAAAAGCAATAAAGCAACTAGAATCGTCAAAGAATTTGACATATATCACTTAAACATGTCCTTACAATATTTACATAGTTTTCAAAAAATATACAACATTTAAAGAAATGGTCCACTGTAACGGAGGTACAGAAAGATACGAGTACAACTAGTGCATACTTAACAGATTTAATAAAAAAAATCCGTAACAGATAAATTAAAAAATAACGTCGTAACAGACCAAATTAAAGCTAGCCCAACGAACTAAAGCTTGCGTGTAATAAATAACATTAAAACATCCATTTTACTTCAACCGGATTAATGTTTAGCCCTCGTCTGGGAGAAAATCGAGAGGCGAAACGAAGAGGGCGGAAAACACATAAGGTAAACACTTTAACTAGCGGTGCTTCGACAGCACATACTTTCTCGTGATGTTTGTAACACTCACCCAAAAGTGTTTCCACCCCGCAAAAGTAGTTTCCTTTGAAATTTACATCTTTCTATTAAATTTACAACTTCAATTTACATGTGTATTTTGTCACTTTAAAAATTGCCAATATTTATAAAATTGCATTGTCTTTTGGTTTCGTTCTTGTTAATACAGAACTATTAGTGCAGTCTATAACCCAATTGAGGCTTCCCCTTTTTTATCGCCTCCTACATCTTTGGAATTTTACAAAATTAGAATCTTGTTACTTACCTCGTCTCTCGCCCATTGTCCTTAATTTATTAATAAATCCGTCAGGGCGACCGTCCAAATCAGTGTTTGACAGTGCTTGATGTACCATTTCATAGCCCAATATGAAGACTGTGGGACAGCTTCCCAAATAAATGCCCACAATTCTTCCGTATTTTGCAGCTAGTTGATTGACCGCGAGATGAAAATGTCCAGTATCTTTGACAAGACGTTGGAATGTGAGGAGATTTCCTACAATAGGAAGTCGAGGGGGACCTGAAACATTAGGTGCATTTGAATAGGCCATTTCAAAAGTGACCGAAAGCTTATTTTAAATTGAGACACTAGTAATTTTTGGATCAGAGAAGGTACCGTCTGATGAATAATCACGATTAAGGTTTATTATTTAAATTATTCTTTGGATCGTAAGAAAATAAAAATATCGTTAATTTAAAAAATAAATCAGGTCAATGACATTGTTTTGAAAAGAAATAGTTTTTAAATTGCAAACATTAATGATTTTTCCTTTCTTGTATACGTACGTATATGCGGAGTATACACGTAGTATAAAATTATGTAATGCTGTCCCCCTGATACCGAAAAAGTGGGTTTTCTCAAAACATTCGTCTGTCCGTCCGTTCGTCCGTTCGTCCGTCTGTCCGTCCACTCCGTCTGTCCGGCGGTATGTTCGTCCGTCTGTGAAACGACAACCCCCTAAACCACATGTAAGATATTTTCCAAAATTGTTATTCCTCAGTCGTTCTGGCTCGGCTCGAGGCGCCGCTATTTTGAAAAATCTTTCTCTAAAATTTGAGGGGGAAACTTCGAAGCCCCCCGGACATTTTCAAAATTTTCTCAAAACGGCTCCAAATTTTTTCTTTAATTTTTTTTGTAAGAATAGAGTGAAATATACTCATAAAGGTGGTATAGATCCCATTTTCGCTATTAACTCTGAATTTTAGAAAATTGCAAAAGCTTCAATCCTTTTCGGCGTCTTCCTGTAACCACAAAATTAAAGATAGAGATTTTTCCTTCCAATAAATTTGTTCTCCACAGTGAGTTCTTTCATTTATGTCATGTACATTTTGTCGAAAATTTTAGTAGTTTTCACGCAATATTGCGAGCAATATATGCAATTTTAGGAAATTACAAAATCAAGATTTTCTCAAAAAGTTTCCCAATTTTTTCTTTAAACTTTTGGTAGGGATAATACCAAATGTAACCTGTAATATGATATAAACGTTATATTGCTCTATTTTTTTGTTTCTTCATAAATTACAAAAATGTAATTTGTTTGACTTTTCTCTCACGTCGTTAATATTTACATTAGCGGCAGTTTGTTCACATTATTGTATACATAGGTACATGTACATTAAATAATGTCATATGAAGTTTCTCGAAAACTTGACAGTTTTCTGTGAAAACTATCTCAAAATGTTTCATTTTCAGAAATGCTCGAATGCAATTTTCTCAAAAACGTCTCCAAATTTTTTCTTCAAACCTTTCGAACGGATAGTGCTAATTGCACTCTTTCATATGACATAAGTTCATTTTGGGGTATTTTTTGTTTTTCCAAAAATTACACAAATGTAATTTTTTTGAAAGGTCTCTCACATTGTTGATACGAACGTTTCCGGCAATCGTAAACATTATTATGTGTTAAAGTGCTTAAATCGATTTGTAATGAAGTCCCGTTGAGGTGGGTTGGTCCACGTCCTGACGGGGGGATGCAGAGAAGGCTCTCAAGTGTTCCTTTCTCCATTTTTTCATCGTCTTGAAGCGCCCTCTAAACCTTAATTAATCAATCAATCAATCTAATGAAGTTTTTCAAAAACTCAAAAAGTTTCTGTGAAAAAGAGGTATATATTTTGCATTTACAGTAGCGCTTAATGGCCATTTTCTTAAAAACGGCTCCAGGACGGCTTTAGGACGAGGTTTTACTGTACTTTAATATTCTTAAAAATATTTCTGTGCTTCTATTAGGAAACCGAAAAAATTAAGAAAATGTCAAAAAATATACTTTGGGCGGCGACAGATGGGAGATGGCAAGAGTATGTGGCAAGTCCGAGACCAGAGGCTCTGCAGTGACATCAGTGACCGATCAGAGGCTCTGCAGTGACATCAGTTAATGCTCTGAGCCACCTTTGCCGGTACTCTCGTCAATTAGAGAGAAGTTGGAAACTGTCGCAGTAAATACAAGACGTTTTCAGATTGTCAACATGAATTTTCAAAATCAAAATGTACGGTAACAGCCATATTTTCTTTTCATAAAGATGTAGCTTCATGAATGGGTCAAAATGAAGCATCTATTGGAATATTTGTACATCACAAAAGCTTTTGACGTCATTGATCAAAACTATTTGCTATGGAAATTTCTTTCGTATGGAATTCGTGGTATTGCTTCAGATTGGTTATGCTCGTACGCAATGATTTCTTCGGAGAGTAGAAATACCGTTGTAGAATGAAATTACATTATTTACTCATCTTTCCGATTATTTATTTATTTAAACGATTAAAAACTGAGAGTGTCGTACTAAGGGAGACGTGCAATCTGTCTACGTTTTCTTGAGCTCGGGGATTCCTACCTCAACTAATTTGCATATTGAACTGAACAATTACATGTATTTATTTATTTATTTATGTCAAAAACAGTTAAAAACTGCGTGTGACAAGCTATGGGGAGAAGTGAATTTTGTGCACGTTTTCATAATTCTGTGGTAATTCTTTCATAATGTAGCAAGTGTTCTTTTTCGCAAGAATTGATTAGAAAATATTCGCTCCCATGCAATAAAAAATATTTACAATGGCAAATCACTTATGGTACTTTGGCCCTTAATCCTTAGTTGCCCACGCGAAGAAATCGATTTACTACCGCGAGAATGTGGAGAACGATTGTGTGAATAACTTTATTCCTCATTGCAGCTTAGAAAAACGTGCACAGTTTAGGAAGCTACATTTATGTCTAGAAGCAAATTAAGAGGTCGTTTGAAACATTTGTTTCAAGGATTAGGGAATCTTCACGAAAAGTCTCATCGAGCCTCATTGACCAGAAACTGAGGTATAGAACCTCTTAGAGACATATTTAGTCTTTTAGAATTATACAAACAGGCTAAATTGTACCTAATACAATAAATACCATTGTTAAAATCAATATTATTTTACTTTTTCATACTCAGTACTGTCTCAAATATGAAAGACGATATTAAAGATTAACAGAGGTACTCAAGTCTTTTTTCTGCGGTTTTCTTGTCAATTCGTGCCAAAAACTTGCATTGCTACCTGGATTGACAATTCAACATATTATACATAGTGTATGGGCTACCGTAGGTATTCCAGAGGTAAAACTAGTGGTGCTAAAACAGCACGTACATTCTCGCCCGCATTTTTACGCAAAATTACGCGAAAAGTACTCAAATTTTCGGAACATTGTACATCACCTTATTTCAAAAACTATCTTTATGGAACAGATTTCATTGAGGAAGAAATCTATCTATTTAGTATTTTAGTTGTAGGAAGACTCCAAAATAATTTTGAACTTTTGCAATTTCAGAAAAATTAAAGTTTTCAACGATCATGAGACCTAAAAAACTCTCTTAAACGTCCTTCACAATATCCAACAACAAAATACTCGCTACTTCCGTAGCGAAAGTAAAAGTACACGAATTTCTCCCCCGTAGAGCGTCGTACACGTTTCACTGTTTTAGACGCTAAACAAATAAAGAAGTTAAAGACCAAAGGAAATAGAAAACTAATACGGGAAAGTCTGTGCCACTCTGTAACACCACTAGTTTATTTATGGGTTAATTTTTCTTTCTGAGCAAATATATTCATTTCGTTTGTAAGGAAAAAAAAAACAATTTACATGTTTCCAGTGTGTTTCTATGCTTTTGCAACGCAAAGTTTTCCTAGAAAACATTTTTTCAAACCTACATTTGAGTGCTTATTGCAGCTCAGCCATTTAGAATATCCAAGTAGTTTATTAGACAAAATATGCTTAAAATTGTCTTAAGAGCTTATTTTCCAATTTCGACGTTTCCTCCCCGAACATCCTGTATTGTTTACTTATATATTTGTCATCTCAACATTTTCCGCAATTTGCATATATTTAGTGTTTTTAATGCATATTAACTTAGATTTAGTCTCGAAACGATCTTTAGTTCTCTTAATATTCGATTAAGTTAAATTTTTTTCCTTTCCTGCATTTTTAGTGTAATCAAGACAAAATATTTCCTGCTAATATAGCTATCTATAACAATAACAGTTGTAGTAATCATATTCATCAGGAGTCAGTATTAGCCAGATCACTAAAAAAACTCATACAATACCTGTACATTAGTTTACAACGCACTGCCAGAAGACATTAAAGGATTAAAATCGATACAAAAGATCAAATGCCAAGTAAAATCTTTTTGCTGCTCCATTCCACTCTTTCCATACAATTTGAGACAATGCTGAGAATCAAAATGGAAAATAATATTTGTTTTAACAATGATGTCTAACGTATTAATTACCGTTTGATAAATTGGACTAAATAATTCTAAAAGGCTAAATACGAGTATGCCTGTAGCAAGTAGCTTCCTCAGCTTCTAGGTCTATGACCTCTATCTCGATCAAGTTTTTCGTCCATTTTCCCTGATCCTTTGAGCAAATGCTGAGATGGCTCCTTATTTTGCTACTGGACATAAATGAAGCTTCACTATCTATACACGTTTTCTTGAACTCTGTGGAGAATGTAGATATTAAAAAAATCGTTCTCCATTTTCTCGCTGCAGTAAGTCGAGTCCTTCACGTAGAACACTAGGGATTTAAGCAAAAATCCGTTGCTTATTTGCCTTCCCAATTAGTTTTTATTACACTGGAGGAAAAATGTTAATGCCAATTCAAGCCGAAACCGCTCGTTGCTATATGTATTCATAATTCATCTTAATATGAATGGGTTAGGCCAGAGATCCTAGAGCTCAAGATACCGTGCAAAGCTTGCACATTTCACCATTGTACGTCACAAAGTAATTAATTGTTTTTGACAGGAAATAAATAAATAAAACATACTGAATATGGTCGATGAGATGCATTGCTCTAACAAACTGAACTCCTTAATGGTAGTTAACGTTACTCTGATGAATAATATTAGTGTCTCCAGTCAATTAATCACTTACCTGGAGGAAATTTTTTTGGCTTTTGCAAGTATGTACAGAGAATTGCAACGATGAAAATGCACAACAATAAAGAGAACCACATTGTCCAGGGCCTTCAAGCACTTCGGTTCTGACACGCGGGGCACTCCGTTACAGACTACTTCAGAACTAAAGATATTTCCTCAACAAAGTTGTGACATGTGTTGTCATGTTTGTTTGCTATCGGAGAATTTTTTTTGAAACAAGGAACCAGATAACCGCATATAAACCTGCTCTATATGTAAGAAAACAAGGTGACGGTTGTTTCTAGCTCTTCTTGAAGTCGTTGCCCGATAACAGCCTTTACATTTTGTAAGAAAAGTGAAAATGCCTTTGATGACGACATTTATAATAAAGATAGTCATGCACACTATCAATTTCATTAGTTTTCTAAGATTGCCAGAACATGTCCCAAATAAAATCTCCAGAGTAAATTATACGATGTAATCTGATCATGATTTGTTTAAATGGCATGACTAAAATTAATTATCAGTAATGCTTTACACATCATGCAAAACAATTGATTTTATATACATTTATTTTCTCAAAGTAAAATTTTCTAATTTTTTACACTTAAATAACTGATATTAACAATCACAATAATATATATTGTTTAAAAATGAATTGTTTAAATTGAGCACGTCCAAGCATTGCTGATCTAGATATAATTGAAAATATTACTAGTTATGCTGTGTAGTGTATTCTAAATATTATGGTTTGAAGTATGAAGAATACTTGAAACATGTGTAAATAATAGCTAAAAGCTATTGAACTTTCTATAAGATAAAATGAAAATATTTTATTTTGTTCAGTCAAAAAAGTTGAAGTAATTATGTTCTTTATTTGCTTTTATATATCGTCATTTGCATTTTTAGCGATATGATATGATTCACCATAAATAAATATTCTGATATTGGTCATATTTTAAGCGAACGCTTACGTCGCGAGTCGAGAATCTGCTCGGCGCTATTTCACACTTGTTGTGCCATTTTATGCTGCCATTTTAAGACCTTTGGACAAAAAAGAGTGATTGGCAATATTGTAAATAAAACCACGAGCTTGGTGGTCGATTCGACGCGAATGACTGGTCTAGGAAGACGCTATAAAATAAATATTTTCGGTGCCCCGAGGTTAATGTAAGTAATTGCCTGAGTTTCTAAGAAACATTATTCACGGCATAATAAGTGAGTAAGGTCACCGATAGTTTCAAATTCTTAGGGTCAGAATTGTGACATTAATCTTGTTGAAAAAAATGCGCTCGTATTACGTGCACATTACATTGCGAAAATTTGTACGTCATTTTCAGAAGACATTTTATCAACGTTAAAGACATTGCATGTGTAATAAAAATGCTCGAGAATTTGTGTTAAAACGAAATACGCTACTTTCACAAACTGTTCCGCTTGCAATTTGTTTTAAATGTCATAGTTTCAAAATTCATCAATCTAGAAATAATTAAATATTTTATTACAATTTTGTTCAACATTGAAATACAAGCAAATACTGTAAGAAAAGTAACAAATGAATTCATTATAATAGAAATTGCACTTAGGAAAAAGGAAAAAAGCTTTTTATAGTCCATTTTCTCGATGTCCAAAAACCATCGAGAATAACACTACAATGCCCTTCTGTACAGAATGTTTCCCTTTCAGATATCGACAAAACCTTACATTTTCAATTTGCGATGTGAGCGTTGGAGAAGGTCACTAGATACAGAAAAGAGAAGTTGAATGTCGGGTCAAACTGTAAATTACAATACAGTACTTTCCTCGGGTTTTGACGCGCATTTAAGTACTTATTTTGATATTAAAAATATACTTTTCCCAAATATTCAATCCAATTAAACTGCGAGTACTAATCTAAAATGGGTATGCTAATATAGCGTGAAAGTTAAACGCCACTATTTTAAAAATTTCAGACTATAAACGCATTGAAGTTTAAATATTCAATCCTTTTTGTCTGAAGACTATTGACTTTGAGTGATAGTTATACATAGCTTTTTTATTTGTTTTTCGACAGAGATTAACATATTGCAAGCTTTCATGAAAGTATAGGGCAGTGTTGTCAAGGTTGATGCCACGAGCGGGAGTCCGTGGCACGAGTGCCACGACGAAATCGACTCTCCACGTAGTTCATAACCCTGCCGCAAGAGACAACGCCATCACTATTGTAAAACGGCGGGGTTACTAATAGTTTCCTCTCTCAACGCTAGTGGCGCAGAGAAGCTCGTGGCATGGCACGGTGCCGCGAGGTGTGCTACTGCCACCAGTAGGAGACCTTGACACCACTGGTATAGGGGCACACTGTATAAGCTGTTTCATTTTCTTGCAAAAGTTACTCCTCGGCGCGTAACCTTCCAGGTTCCTGCGTATTCCACTGGACGCGTTGAACACAACTCGTAGGCAAACACGTACACTCATATGTTACGTATTATGATTTTTACAATGAAATTCTGTTGTGAGGTATTGGCATAGAGATGTAGAGAAACAGCGTCGTGTTCAAGATGCCATAAAGGATATTTTGTATGGCGTATATTTCCTGATTTTTTTATCGCCTGTACATTTACACGCGATGATTTTATTACACCAGGGCTGGATTAAGATACTGTGGATCCCACAAGCACAAACTTGAATTGAGGCCTCTCCTCCAGATTTTCTGAGTAACAATTTATTCTTTCAATTGCCAAAATTACTATGTATGTGGACCAGGGCTGCTGGTACTCGAGATTCCTATGTAGGCTATGCAGCTTTTCATTAGCTCTAGCTTTGCGTCACGTATCCTTGAGGAGTTAAAGAACCTCCAGAGAAGTCTCCGTATGACCAGCGTAATGATAAAGGGACCATGATATCAAATAATTTTTAGAGCTTGTAGAATAATATCTTCTTATTTCATTAATTGTCTTCTGTAACACAGGAAAGGTTAAAAAACGATCAAAAAGTCCGTTAGATGTTGGAACCAGTTCTAACCTGTCTGCAAACCATCTCCACAAAATGAATCTAGAAAATGAATAGAAAAGTCTACGAAATAGACTAATAAAAGTGTCTATTGATTAATTCAAACTTCACAAAACTAAACCTGAGAAGCATATAAAAGCGAAAACTACTAACGGGTACCAACCAGCCCCTGTTAGAATTCCCTTCTTAATATGAGACTAATTTAAATTTTATCTAATATTTTGTTAATAATATTAATAATAACAACAACAACGCCGATCCCGTGGAGCAGTCGGTTGCGGCAAACGGAGGCTGCAGGTTCGAGACCTGTGTGGGCGTGGTCGAATTTGTGATTGTCCCTTCGCCTTTCATCACCTCATGATCCAAGGCATAACAACCTTGTCTTATCAAGAGAAACGTCCGAAAATAGCTGATTCCCATAATTACACGCGTTAATCTCTCTCAAGTATAGAATACAACTGGGACTCGGAAGAGAAGTGTAGCGTGGTCAGTAATGGACGATACGCAAATAATAATAATAATAATAATAATAATAATAATAATAATAATCTACATTTAATTTGACTTGTGTTCCTATGTTATTCAAATTTAAGTGGACCTGTGCTCTTATATGTAAATTTGATTTCATCTGTGTTCTGACTGTTATATAATACGTCTTGAATCTCAATTCCGACGTATTGTCTCATGTCCAACAGTGTTGAGATTTTGTATCTTATAATAATAATAATAATAATAATAATAATAATAATAAATATAACAACAACAACAAGAATAACAATAACGCCGATCCGAGTAGTCGTGATCGATAAAGCAGTAGTCTCATTGTGGCCGTGGATCCGAGAATGGCGGTTTCAGATCCCGCCTCGGGCATGGTTGTGTTCGTGTGTGTCTCTGTATGTTTGTAATTGTCCAACAATCACAAACGTTTTACATCCAGGGTTATCATCCTTCATCATTATTATCACTTCACCGCATCCCCCAAGGCTAACAATCCTGGGTGTAAAAACGGATTCAGCATGAAAATGCTGATCCCCCCTAAAAGTCACGAGCTCGATAAATATAACTATGCCCCTGTAGGTTGCACGTTCGCGTGGTCCCGAGACGACCAATTCGCGACCAAAATAATGATGATGATGATGATGATGATGATAATAATAATAATAATAATAACAACAACAACAACAACAACGACGACGACGACGACGACTGAATAAGGAGCAGACGGGCAGTACTCATGGTCGGCGATAAGGACACATTACGACCTTTCGTATTTGAGGCTGTTAGAACCAAAGGGGTGTAAGTGACAAAATTGAGAAATATAAGGTATCTCACTCACTTTGAAGCATGAAGTGGATTGTGTTTGTAGGCAAAGGCATGCAAGATCATTCATTGATTTGGGCTGCGTTTTAATGGTGTTTCTGAAAACTACTTAACAAAACGTCGTAAGCATTTGGCGGCAAAGGGATGTAAGTGCAGTTGCACCTCTTTAGCTCGAAGGAGCTTTACACTTTACGTGACGTGTCTTTAGCAATATTACTTAAAGTGGTATTTTTGTACATTTACAATGGAAGTTAGTGATGAGTTTGACAAAGAGGAACATAGTGAAGAAACAGGAAGCAGAAGTATTGATACATAAGGTAATATTACTTAATTTTGTACCCGAAAGAATCTGATTCTGAATGTAACCTTTCTCTTTTCCGGTCATCTATTATATGATTGTTCACATTATCAAATGCCAAATGAGGAATTAATAGTGTTTTATTTTACATGTAGATTCAGCAGATGGTACTGATAAGAAGACTTATAAGAGATAGAAAGAAGTAAAATAAATAAGAAATATCATTTGCGACAAGTAGAGAAAGCCAGAACAGCGAAAAGTAATGCTAAACAACTGGCAAAAGAGAACCCTACAAGAGTTAAAGCGATAGGTTTTGATTTGCAAAAAACATTGCCTACATCTATGTTAACAAGTAGCACACTCTATTACCTTCGACAGTTATGGACGTACAATTTCGCCATTCACGACCTTGCTAACGACAGTTCTACAATGTATATGTGGCTTGAGGGAGGGGGCTCAAGAGCATCTCAAGAAATGGGGTATTGTTTAGTTACGTGTATACAGCAACTTCCTGATTCTATAAATCATATAGTCGCTTTTAGTGATAATGCTGCAGGACAAAAAATAAAAAGGTATAGTAAAGGTATATAGGTAAAGTAGCTGTGTGCCCTTAACCCTCATCATGAAAGAATAATAATTTTTGCCGCGACAATATGGAAAACGATAATTTGAATTACTACATTTCCCACTGAAATTCAGAAGACGTGCACAAATAATGAAGTTACATTTATACATAATATTTAACATAATTTTAAAAAAAATGTTGATTAAGAAATGTAATGTATAAATAAATTTAGACATAAATGTAAATTATACATAAATTTATGCTTATAAATAAATGTTATGTATATATAAATTTATACATAACATTTATCACTATAGACATACAAAATGATCTCCTTCAATGCCAAAGATGTCTGGATTATGGCGATATAATAAAATATGTAATCCCTCCACAAGCAATGCGTTCTGTGCCGGGAACACTGATCTGGAACAAGAAGGACAAAACTTCCGTGTGCGCAAATTGCAATGGAGACCATAGGCCGACAAAGTGAATTCGAACTGCACCTACTACAAACAGATCTTAGATTTAAAAAAAAGTAACTTCACAAACAAAACTAATAGAAATGTATTCAACTCCAATTTTATTCCTCCCGATAACCAATCAAGAGGCCCTTTCCCACAACTGCTAGAAACCCATCCACTTCAAAACTACAACCTTATCACATACATGAACATTCCATCTCTCGTACACAGCAAAATACCCAAAATTCCAATCACCGTACGGCCTTTTCAAATTATACCCAATCTAACAACCCAATAATCACCACAACAATGAATTCCATCGCCAAATGCATTCATTATCTTCATCATCAACAATATTAACTCACTAATCCCATCTGAAATATACACTACTCAAAATTCTGTAGCCAAATACCTAAGTAACAACTGCAGATACAGTCCAAAACAACATTATCATCTTAAATTGGAATGCAAATTCTATCGCTAACAAAAAACTGAACTCATTCATTTTCTTCATCACTAAAACGTAGTTATCACCTGTATTACCGAAACCCACTGAGAAAAATATTTATTCCTATCTTTAATATACAGGAGGGTCACTTTACTTTAGCACCTTCTGCAATCTTTAAACGGTTGAAGTTATTGCAATGCAGTTTTCATAGAAGTGCATAAGGGAATAGGGCTAGTTTACACATTTCGATTTAATCACTTTTATTTTATGTGGTATTGAGGTAACTTTGTTTTTTTTCTCAAATAGATCTATACATATTTTTTAGTCTGTCATGACGAGCGTAAAAGACGAATCCAATGATATAAATATTATCATATGTTAGATAATAATTTTTTAGCAATTTGTTGTTTTATAACTCGTGTTTAACGGTTATTGTAACGCCCAGAGAGTGCGCTAGCGGGGAGAGCTTTGCGTGATCTTGGATGGTGGACTGTTACATTCAAAATATCTATTAAATACCAGTCAATACAGAATATATATTCTTCATTTTTTTAACTTTTCATTATGCATTTTTTATGACTTCTGATTCATACTCTTGTCAATGTTTAGATTATATCTTCTTTCTTTACTGTTTATAGCCTGAAGATGGGGAAAAATTAGTCCTCGAAACGTCGCTTTTTTAATGTCCATTATTGTACCTGCATATTGAAATAAACAATTTTTCGTCTGTTCTAAACAATCTGTGGCCAGATTCATTTAAGAAGTTATCATTCCAATGCCACGTGTTGTCATTATAGATGTTTGTATTGGATGAAAATACGCTCCCATCCTCTCGAGTATGCCAGCTTTCACAAAAACAAGCAGGTGTCGTTAGACGAATTGCGTAATTACACTCCGTGAGCTCACAGAAGTTAAGCAATTCGAGGCACCACGGATTCCTGTTCGGCTGACCGTCTGAGAATCCCAGCTACTAACGGCGCCACAGTACAACCAGTATGTTCACTTGCTCCAAAATCTAGTTTTGCGCTGGGTAGACCTTCGGCCATGTTCTTGGTTGTCAGCTAAAATAATTTCAGCAGATACATTCGGAAATCATACACCGTGTGACATATCACACGGTGTATATCACACGGTGACATATCACCGGTGACACGGTGACATATACACCGTGTGACACACACACTCAGTTCTCATAAGAACTGAGTATATGTGTTTAATTTTTTTCAGAGGACGTGGAATTTGAATAAAATGGATAGAGTAATAAAATGAATTGAACTAGTGAATAAAATAAATGTAAGAAAATCATTTTAAATGTAGTAATTATGCATTTCGCGCGCTGGGTGTTATACCAAGAACATGGCGGACGTCACGTGGTCGAAACAACTTTTTCAATGGGATTTGCCGCGAGTGAACATACTGGCTATACTGTGACGGCGCCGCGCCCCTTTCCGAAGGGATAAAAGTCAGTTACTGCCTGCGACGTGACGAGACAAAACGACAAAAAATTAACGGGGGATTATTCCAGATGCGCCCAATGCCCAAAATGAAGCAACGTGTTGCGAAAAAGACGCAACTAATAAAAAAAAAACCACACAAAATTCTAAATGGGCAAGACAATGCTACGATTCCTATGTTAATAATTAAGCTTGCAGTAAATACGTGAACAGAATTTGCTTATTATGCGGATAATTCTTTTGTGTAAAGTAAAAATCTAGGAAGTATTAAATTTCAAGTGTAATTTACAGGACATTCCCAAAATATCCGCAATAAGCTGAGTTGTGACGAAATTTAAAGAATTCTGAATGCGAAGCATAATAAACATAATTTGTTTTAAATTCGCCAAAATTATATTTTAAAATTTAACTGAAACTTGCCGGAATTTTTATACCCCAACATTAGTCGATTGCACATCATTTCCAATGAAGTCGTCGTCACTAGTCAAATTGTCACTCGAGAAATCGCGGGTTCTTTGATGTGTGACCCTGGGGATCTAACGGCGCCAAGCCCCTTGCCGAAGATAAAGAGGTTATGACTAAGACTGGCAATGACGATTAGGTTAAAGGAGGACAACTCCACTCCATGTTCAACACCAGTATTTAGTTTTAAATAGTCCATTAAGCTTTTGGGTAAAAATAGTGGTAGTTACATCCAATATTTTTCTTATAATTAATATTATGGTCAGTTATGACTCTCGATATAAATTCTTTAGCTTAGATTTTCTCCTGTTATTTATGTAAACAAACAGAAATATAATTGAAATGTATTTCATTGAAATGTAAAATATTAAGGTAGTTATTTTGTGTGTCTCACCTTCTACTACCGAGATCAAATGCACACAATTAACTACAAGATAAAATTCTCTCGAAATGTACACCCGAGGAAACATAAAATTTCGCGTCGAAAATGCCTTGGCCCGCGGGCTTGATGGCGATGGACATCCCTCACTGCCGAAAGCGACATCTAACGGTGGTTTGAAAACTACGCTCTCTCGACCGAACTATGAAGATGAAATTCATTTGATTGATTAATTCATTTGATTAATTAAGGAGTTTTCTGTAATTCGGGAGAGACCATATTTTCTAGTTTTCAAGTTTTGCTAACCTCGCTTTGCCAGAATTTCTATTAATCATTCATATATTTATGGTTAAAGGATGGGGAAGAGATTCTGGAGCTCAACAAAACGTGCACAGATTGTACTTTTAGCCTCAATGTCGCATATAGTTCTTAATGTTCTTTAAAGAAAATATTCCAATTGAGATGCCCTGATCTAAATCTTTTGATAGACATGGTTTACCGAGCTGAAATATTAACCTAATTGATGGGGAAATGTCATCATTCGCGCACATTCTCAGGGCTTTTTTTCAATATACATGTAATTTTCATAAATGTGCTCTATTTTCATCAGCTTGTTTGGTTCGGTCAAGTTCCCATATTAAATCAAAATTTAAATAATCTAAATCATCGATTTATTAACACAGTTTTGTACTTCGTATAGTTGTCCAACATTTTATTAGTAAACTTATTAACTTTTAAAACCTTTCGAGGAAAGTTCCTATAAAATAGTGTGAAAATTAATCACAATGGCAGGACAAATATACAAACCATAAAATATTTTCAATGCAAGTGTTGGGGAATAAGAAGAAAATATTATTTCCACAACTTTAAAATTTATTTCCCAGAATATTTTCGTACAGAAATTCTTGAATTAAATTGACATAATCTGCAAGTATCCTTCTTCATATTCTAGTTTAATAATTTTTCGTAAAGTACCATTCTAATATCAACAATATAATGATACGCATTCTACTTGCTTGAAGAGCATTGCAAGTAGAGCCGGATTAACCCTTGCGAGGGCCCAGGAGCGGTTTCATGTAGAGTCCCACAATAAAATACCCTTCTTCATTATTCAATATCGAGTTTTACGTAGAGAAGGGGGGGGGAATCTCAATTTGATTTTCTTCTGAAGAATTGATGGCAAACAATAATATTTAAGAAGACAATTTGATGTAACGTATACAGAGTGTCCGGGGAGGAAATGTCGAAACTTCGAAAATAAGCTTTTAAGACAATTCTAAGCAGGCGTGGCTCGTCATTAAAGGCTGTAAGGCGGAGCCTCTCCTAGATAAATCGCCCTCCAAAAGAAATTTATAAATATGTTTAAACATGTATTTATTTATTAATAATGGATTTCTGAGTTGTATTATGTAACAATCATATCAAACTTTTTCTTTGTCAGTTCGTTAACGGCCGTCCGTAACGCATTTGAAGCTGTTGACAGGGAAAATAGAAGCGTTAGGCTCCCACTTCATTCCGCCATAAGGCCTGTGTAAAACGAGGAGGCAGTGACGTCATATATTCACTGCACAGGCTTACCGGCGGACGAAAGGCTGCAGCGAGGCAGCCTTTAAGGGTGGGGGTCTAGGGTCTGAAGAAGGTCGTGCTCAGCAGATGGCATTACTATGCAGTTCAGTGACTATATAGCATTGCGCTTCAACTAGTTTTCCCGATATGCGGTAGGTGCGCTACTCCATTAAGTCGGTATCATTTATTAATAGAAATACAATACAGCCAATGCAATGCAATGCAATGTAATGTAATGCAATGCAATGCAATGCATTTGCAGCCTTCCCCGTTTATAAAACCACGAGCCGCGACTGATTCTAAGCATATTTTGTCTAATAAACTACGTGGATATTCCGAATGGTTGGTCCGCAATGAGCACTCAAAATTTGGATTGAGAAAAAGAATTGTTGTTTTTTTTTAATTTCTAGGCAAAAATTTGCATTATGGAAGCATAGAAACGCTCCAGAAACATGTAAATTGTTTATTATTTACAAAAGAAATCAATATATTAGTTCAGACAGAAAAATTAAGCGAGAAATAAAAAAGCAGTCGAATTGTGTAAATTGGGTGCTTTTTTATTTCTCGCTTAATTGTTCTTTCTGAAGGAATATATTAATTTCTCTTATAAATAATAAACAACTTATATGTTTATGGAGTGTTTCTATGCTTCTGTAATGCAAATTTTTGCCTAGAAATCAATGTTTCAAACCAACGTTTGAGTGCTTACTGCGGCTCAACCATTCGGAATATCCACGTAGTTTATGAGACAAAATATGCTTAGATGTGTCTTAATAGCTTATTTTCGAAGTTTCCTCCCCGGACATCCTGTACACCCATGGAAACATAAATCAAATCTCTCCCGAATTATAGAAGGACTTGAATTTTGAACGTTGAAGAGTGTGGAGCTTCGTGTCAGGGGAGTCCGCGCACTTCGGGAATTTTTCCCGAAACTGCTAAAATAAACGCCGAATTGGACAGTTATTGTCAATTAGAAAATTTCTTCTGTTGGCAGCAGCGCCCAGAAGTAAATTGATTTAATTTCACTCATAGAATTGGGGGCTGAATTGGGTTACCTCTGTTTTTGAGCCGTGCTTGGCCGTGAAAAGTGACTGTGAAATTCTCCTCATTATAACCAGGGCCGCTCAACCATTTGCTCCAAGGAGGAGCAGTCGGTTGCTCTCTCCTCTTCCGCCGCAGAAAGAGCAAATGACGTCATCAAATATCGATCGGTGGCGTGTGGCACAGTGGGTCGCGTCGTATTTCTACGGGGTATTTTACGTTGTTCGGAATGAAAAAGTCTCACTGCTCTGGGAAAGGATATTACGACAGAAAAAAACAGTAAAATACTTTTGTAACATTTATTGGAACAGTTACTAGATATAAACATATTAGTGTGATTTGAAAATTAAAAACACGACAATTTGCAATGCAGCATGGGAAGAAAAGTATCTTTTTGCAGATTGCGCCGGCAATGCCAAATGTTTAGTTGCAAAACAAGTGCTCAATAACATAAAGAAATTTAATAGCGGTGACATTACACAGTTTATCATGCTGCTGAATATGAAAAGTATTATAAAGGTTGCACAAAAAGTGTTATTAAATAAACTAGTAATACAAATACTAAAAGTAAAGGAAATTAACATAAAAAATGAAGTTGATTGCAAAATCAAATACTCTAATTACATCTTTTAAATATTTTTTTCGCAATATACTTTCTATATTTGGAAGAGATGGCATGGTGCTATTGAGCCGTAACATGCATTTCCGATTGTGATCTGTAATTGTACTTCTCATTCGAGATTTACAGATTTTCAAAGAAGCAAAAAATTGCTCACAGTTGTATGTTGATTCAAACGTACTTAACAATCGAGGAATATTCCGATGCAATTTTGGAAAACGGTTTTGTAGGAAGTTCTTTTCCTAAGTGCTTACGTTGTAGTATCGGTATGCAATGAAATTAAATTCTTTTGTATTGTGTTATTTTACTGCCAAAACAACATAAGAACATCAAAATACATCCAAAACTTACTTCTAGTGAGGCATTGTTTTTCAGAACACTGAAAATTTCCTTTTGTTCTTCTTCAGCGTACTTGTCATTTTCATCAGCATGATTTAATGTATAATGTCGTTGAAAATTAAACTTCTTTACGTGAAACCCTTTATGTCAACTAAACATTTGGCATAGCTGCCGTAGTCGGCGAAAAGATACTTTTCTTCCCATACTGCATTGAAAATTGTCGGTGTAGGTGCTCTTGTCTGTGAAGTGCTCGCGTGGACTTCCATGTTTCCGCGACTGGAGTTACCGGGACACTGTATCAGAAGTTATCGCCAGGCGCGCAACGCTCGGGCTCCGGTGTCCCGCTCTCGGCTGGCAACACGGCTCCGCGCTGCCGATTTGCTCTGCTTGAGCGGCCCTGATTATAACGAACTCGATCGAGACATTAAGCTGCCGTAACTTGGTGCAGTTTCATTCACGCGACGTGACCCAGAGCTTCGTCGCCGCCCGTCCCGACAGATATTCATGAGTCGACCCTGAGCCGTCGCCTCCGACCTAGCTGGCGAGTACCTGCGTGAAGAAAAGGGACTTCATTCACGTCTCTCCGCCCAGCGCGTCGCGGGTCGCAATCCAGCTGAACAGAAGCCATTGACCTTTGAGGGGGACGTTTCTTTCGAGCCAACCTGCGCCCGCAACTGCCCTTCTGGCGAGAAAACTTTTTCTTAATCAGAACATTGGATTGTCAAAATCCATAAAGTTTTCTCAATTGGTGTAATTTCAAAAGAACGGTTCGTGGCCGCGCTTTGGCCCTCAAGAGAACCAGCGAAAAGTTTGTTAAACAATTAGATTTAAGTGTCACTGTAATTGATATTTTGGGGGACACGAGCTCGTGAGGGAGGTCTCTTTTCGAGAAAATTTACATGTTTTTTTTCTAACTTTGAAATTAAATTCTATTTTTTATCAGACCTCAACTAACTTTTTTTATTTCATTCTTACGCAACGTCACGCCCCACCATCCATCAGTTTATTTCAGCCAAACCATCTGCCATTTGAGCTAGCCTGGCAGGTAAGTCCGCCGCTCCCGGTGTTGCGGAGAGCGACTGGCGTTGCAACACTCCGGTTTAAATATGTTTAAGAATATATGTAATATGTTATGCTGAACTTGAAGGTTACAAGCTGGAAGGATTTCAATTTTTGGTTTTGGAGCTCCAAGTTGGATAACAATGTCCCCTCTCCTTCCTTGTGACCTTGAAGTGCAGCTATGTTTAAATGTAAGTTTAGTGAAGCTACATTCATGGCCCCTGCGTACGGACGTTGCGTTGACATGCGATAAGTAACGCGCGTCGTAATAGCACTGTCTTATGCAAAACTGCACAGGACATAGATATAGTATCTTTATATTACGCACAGGAGCGCTTCGGCCTTTCCGCATAGAATAAGATAAGAATAGAATAGAATAAGTGTTTTTCAGCGCGCGTTACATATCGCGCGTTAACGTAATGTTCGTGTGACACAGGTCTTATGTCGCAAGCAAAACAAGGGAGGCATCTCGGAATTTGATAAATGGATCAGGAAAACTTGTTGTAATGATAATGGAGATGGGTGGTCATTGACCGTTAAGCACATTACTAGCTTACAGACATATCAAGTCTAAATTTTCAATACTTTTGAATGTATTTGTTTCAAATTTTCAATGTATTTGAACATAGAATGCGTTAGTTTTCATTTTTTTTATGAACTATTAGTATACTAGATTCAGCAATACAGCAGGAAAAATTTAACTGTGTATCTAAACTAATATCGACTTCAAGACCCGAGTCCCACGAGCGTTTTGTTGACGCGCGATAAGTAACGTGCGTCGTAGATTATCGCCATCTTAGGTGCAACAGCCAAAGTGCTCGTGTGCCGTTTCGCATCAGATAGCGTATTCTACGATACGCGTTACTTAGCGCGCGTCAACGCAACGCTCGTGTGCAGGGCCCTAGTTGTTTAATGTCAACTGACAATGCGTTTTACAGTAATGTGGATTACTTATGTAGCGGGCTGTTGATTCTGATATTAAAATCTATGATTTCCGATGAATTTAATAAAAGACCATTTTTTCTTTTAAATATTGTGGTTCGAATAATTTATGTTGCACATTCGAACTTAAACTTCTGCCGCCTCAAAGGGCACTCCCGGATAAGATGGTAAAAAGTTCCCTTCAACCAAAAGGACATACGAGTAGTTACACGTTAATTCTATCATAACATTTTTGAAAGGTTTATTAGCTCCCGTCTCACCACCCACACCCCTGTACAGCCAAGGTGTTTTTTTTCAATTTCTTTCAACTTCAATATTTTATCCGACTGAAAAACAGTATTTTTATCCTACCAGAAAATTTGATATTTCCTCAGGCCCAACTTCAAATATAAAAAGGTTTTTTTTAAAAAGTATTTACTTTCAATTCCTGGAACAGACTCAAAAAATCTCCAAGATGCTCTTAAAAGAAACTTCAGATTTTTTATTACTTGGCTGCAGTTAAAAAAATAAAACCCATTTTTCTGACTTCAAATCACCCGAATTTGAAATATAAGTGCATAGAACTGTTGCAAAGTATTTGTATTATACATTGTAGCACCCAGTAATATTTTGATTGGAAAGGTAGTTTCCAATTATTTTTAAAAAATACCTTTTTCTGCAACTAAAATGTAAGCTGCGGATTTTTGCCTATTTTTATCCTGCAAATATAAACGCAATATTTTAGGTTTCTTATTCATTTTGAAGCATTAGGTGTATTAAAGTAAATACCACTAACGCCTCAAAGGAATATGTAACCTACAGTACTGCATTTTTAATTGAAGGGTAAATATAGGCAAATAGGCAAAATCCGCATCTTACTAATATGTATAACTGATCAAAGAAAATTCAATTGGGAAGCGGTATAGACAACAGACCAATATTGAAGTTGTTTATTTACAGTTTTTTTTAAAAATACAATAAAACTTTTACAGTAAAATTAGTCGCTTCACAATATTGAAATCGCAAGTAAGGAAACCAATGTTTATACTAGTTTTAAAAACTAAACTTTTAAAACTTGCGGTCCTGCCGTTAAGTGAGCGAGCGCCGTTCGCAGCGCTTTGTCTAGTCTAGAGGCGCGAGTCCGCGCTATGGCGGGGCAGTCGAGGGACGGCGCCCTTGCTCTTGGCCTCGGCCACTCTGGTGCGAGCGGCCGCGTTGAACGCTACGTGGGCCGCTATGCTCGTCACGACGTTGGCCGCCGAGCTGGCCGCTGCGCGGAGCGCCGAGGATGGCGTTGGCTGTAGCGGCGCCGATGGCGCTGGGCGAACCGCCGAGCTGGTCAACGAGGTCGTGGAGGTGGCCACTGCCCGAGAGCCTTTGCTGGCCCCGGGGAGCGTGCCCCTGGGCGGCGCCGGGCCGCTCGGGCGGTGAGACACCGGCAGCGTGGAGGAGGCGATCGTCCTCCGGCGGCTCAGGCTGCCGCCGCTCTCGGACCCCTCCGACCCGCTGGGGGGGCGGCTCCCGCACCAACGCTGCCGTCCCTGCGAACCACATTTTCTTGCAGATTGTGTCGGATCCAGGGGGGGGGGGCATGGAGGCCATGGCCCCTTCAAAAGACCAAGGTTTTGTTTGTTACCTTCATTTATGACAATTTATGTAAATAAATTAAAATTATACAATAGTATTGTTCAAATAATTGCATATTGTCATTTATACACTACAATAATATACAATATAATAAATAAACTTATTTAACAAACATCTATGATGCCCCCCAATCTCTTGGATCCGCCTCTGCTTGCATATGAGGCATTTACCTTCAAAATCAGTCATTTTCTTAACGAAATTAAGATTAAGGGATGGTGCTCTTATTACAATTCGACACGAGCTCCGTAACCTTCACGTTGCATATAAGTTCATTCCATTTAAATGAAGTTTTATTGAGTTACGAAAGTACTGTAATTTCCCCACTTTCAGAACCCGATACTTTTTGTATTGAACTGGTTGCTTGCATATCAGACGAACTAATGTTTTGTAGTTTCCCCTGGAAATGCGTCTGACGAGACACTGCTATTGATGTCGGAATATGGTAGAACTACCATTAGCACCGAACCACCGTTGCAAGCGTCCACAGGCGCGGACATTTCCGGGTCGGAAAAAAATTATCAAATTAGCTTGCCGCCCCCTCTTAATTCAAAACACGTCGACTGCCACTGTCCTACAGCGGGGTTTGATTTAGGTTCTGCCGGGCTCCTAAATACAAAATAGTATCTCTTCCACTCCAATACAACATTTTATGACTTTTTGAATATTTAAAGATTTTTCAGAGCTTGCCGCCCCCACCCCGTGGATGGAAGTCTCTAAACAAGTGCTTATTTTGCTTTTAGGTAGCTCCATCCCTGCTTCCTTGGATAGTTGCTTGGACGTCTCTGCCGGTCTCACCAAAATTTTTGGGAATACGGGGTATTTTGGAGGAGTTGCACGGTCACGTGTACCGTGCGATATAAATATAGGGACCCCGTGGGCGAGTACTGGACCGAGAGGGAGGAGGACACTCGCCCAATCTGGAGTATGGTTACAACTTAAACGTTTGATACTGAAGCTCCGGATTGGATTACCCGTTTCCCCGGCCGTCCAGCTCACGACCTTTAAGTGACCGTATTCACATCGAGCAATACCTTCTCGATAGTGCGGCTTTTCTAACTCTGCCCCTCAAGCACCTATGGCCACGATAGAATATCACGTCATTTTGCGTCTTTCTCCGTCGCGCCGCGAGGATTCGCATGATTGCAAGCACTGATATGGACGCGATCATGCGATATCTGGCGGCACGACTGAACGTCGCGAAATACCTTGACATATTCCATTGTCAAGATAGGCCTTGAGGGGCAACGTTAGAAAAATCTCAGTATAATGAAACGCCCCCCCCCCTCGCCAACGATTTGGTGACTCGTGGATACCTGCGTGCTTGCTCGGGTCTTTTTTCTTCGGGCGCACGAAGGTCCGCGTGGGCACCGGCTCCACGACCGCCTTGGTGAGGAAGGTGTGCTTGCCGAAGCGGGACAACCGAGAGTACTGCGTGTCGCTGGCTCGCGCGGCCGGGCCCGGCGGTCTGGGGGTTCCCTCGCCGGCCGCCTTCGGTTTGGAACTCAAGGTAGGAAGAAGCTTCTTCCCGCCCTTCTTGCCGGAACCCTTCGAGGATTGTTTCTTCACAGATTCCTCTGAAGATTCGGATTCCGTCGTGTCATTTGCCGTCGTTTTCACCAAAGGCTCCGTCATCTCTTGCTGAAAAAATACAATTCAAAGTTTGCAATGATTATTTGAGGAAGTATCGTAATGAATCCTATTACATATACAGATTGGAAAATTGCTCAAAGATCGTAAGTTTACTGAATCAAAAACTACGTTTCTTTCTTATTTAATTTAACTATTGTACCTTCAGTAACTTAAGAATGAGCTCTTACTTTTAAACTATACTAATTTTAACTATATTTTAGTATGCCACTTTTACACTTACGAAAAGTTAGAGTAACGTCGAATTTTTTTTAATATTCCACTAATTTTCATATTAATTGTATTTTTCACATGAAAGACAAAGAATAAGCGATTTAGTAACTAGAGTTATTTATTAGTAAAATTTCAATATGAACTGTAATTAGGGTTTAGAGTTTAGTTTTAAAGAGTTAAAGGTAGAAGTAAAAAATAAAAGTTCTAAATAAGTTTCATTTGGGCGATGTAATTGTTATTAGTCTAAGAAAAGCATCTTACCTCCGCACCAGCAATCATCCATTTCTTGATAGACTGCATCAAGACACCAATTTGACGCATAGTCATCTCCGCTTTGGTGACAAAATCCGTCGCGTCATTAATAATCACTTTAGTACCCTTTGGTGATACTGCGATTAAAGGTCTGGTGGGGGTGGTTGAATGTCTTCGAGATTCTTTGGCCTCTTGCAGCGTTGTCAAAGATGGAGGTTCAGAGACTCCCCATTTCTTCGCAGCACTCGTGGGCGTGAAACGTCCAGAGGAGACGTCTATGTCGTTAACAGATTGAGATCTCGGTGGACCAAATCGGAAAAACTCCTGTTGCTGCAAAACGAGAAGAAATCTTTGCATTTTTTCTAGGAGTTAATACGTAAAGCAATGTTCTGCGAAGTCCAAACTGACTTTCAAAAATGTTCCTGCTATATTTTAATGCTTTTTATCGTTCTGAGAACAGGGAAAAATGTGTTATAAAATCAATCTCCGTACATGATCAGAATGGCATTCTATTTTTTTCCATTAGCTATCCCTTATCCATATACTAATGGGTGAAAAATCCATATACTAATAATATTAAAAAAATAATGATTATTCAACTTCTCCAAAGAATGAATAACAATAGCTCAAAGTCTACGAAAATATACTTGCCGAGCAATTGAATGCTTCAATAACTTCTAAACTGTTCACGAAATCTAAATGCAGTTCTCCGTCAACCATTCTCTGTTAGCGCGAATTCGATGCGGATTTAGTTTGGCGTCATTGTGCCAATAAATGTATATTCCCCGATAATTCTTCATTCCAGCCCAATTCATTCAGTCTTATCGCCCATTTTAGCAAACAATGGGCTACATCACATTTTCACCATGACGTGAGACCCCTGATAACTTTCTGTAGAGAAAGAATTATCAAAAACCGAAGGCTCTTATTTCCAAAATTATTTACTTTTCTCCCTACTTTTAAATAATATATTAAGACCCCTTCCCGGTATTACGCTGCCAAATCTTTTGTACGAAAGTTGCGTTTCTCTATGTTAAATTGTATCTGAAATCTCTAATTCTGTCTAGAACTAAAAGGCTCAATGTGAATACTTTCTCTTCCTGGACAATTGTGTTTGATGAAGATGTGTCACTTTGAAATTAATTTCAATTATAAGCGGACAAACACTCGCGACCCGTGAACTAAAGCAGTTTGAGAACTCCCGCCTTGACATCTGTTAGCGTCTTTAGATTTGTAGAAGATCAGATGAAATATTTAAACTCCAATATTCAATTTAATTTAATTTTACACGGGTTCCCAATACGTTTTGAACACGAACACACAAAAATTTGATGAATCTAAGAATTTAATAAAAGAAAATTTAAATATCTCAAAAGAAAATGCTAAATCCCTTGATATGATCACTTCAAGACGTATTCTCTTTTGTTTTGGGTTAAAAAGTTTCCGTTGCTTTATTTTGCGCCTACGCTCATATTTCTTCAGTTCGTGAGCAAGGCTAAACCTTTTACGGGTCTTTTCACTTATCGTAAGGAGTCTGCTCCGACATCACCGAGATCTGAATGAAAACGAACGAACGTCGGGAATGAGGGTATTCTCTTTCGTAGATCAAAGGAGAGTGGCAAGTTTTAATTACAAAATCTTTTTGCTAGTGTTGCGTAAGAAAGTATGCAACGGCCGAGCTCAAGGGTGTTTTAGATTAATTACTTTTTCGAAAGCCAAAGCCCTCATCATGAACATAGATACTGTCAGCGAAGCGGCAACGCCGGACCGAAGTTTAAGTTATTAAAGTACTTCGTAGTAAAATATATTGAACATTATCTGTTAAATAGACTCGAAAAGTTTATACTAATTGCATAGCTGAAGACCAGTCTCATCATAAACAGACACGCGTAGCGGAGTGTCAACTCAGGTCAAAACATTACTTCGTAATAAAACGGGTTGAAAATTAAGCTTTGAATAGGTTCAAGGATGTTTTACGTTAATCGTAGGCCAGTAGTGTCAAGGTTTGCTACTGGTGGCAGAGGCACGCCTCGCGGCACCGTGCCATGCCACGAACTTCTGTGTCACTAGCGTCGGGAGAGGCAACTCTTAGTATGAAAAAAAACCCGCCGTTTTACAGTAGTAATTGCGTTGTCTTGCGGCGGGGTTATGAACTGCGTGGAGAAGCGATTTCGTCGTGGAACTCTTGCCACGGACTCCCGCTCGTGGCATCTACCTTGACAACACTGGTGTAGGCTAAAGCCCAGAGACCGAATCCTCGTCTTGAAATCGGACCGGAAGGTAGAAAAGCGACAGCTCGCCTTAAAATTTTGAGGTTATAGGTACCATGCCATTCTGCTCGCGTACCCGTGATGTCTTTTGTTGTATTCTCGCGGAAGTGACCCAATTGCCTCGTGTCGTTTACGTTAAGAAAAAGAACCACTTTTACCCATCTCGATCAGGTTTTTCGTCCAGTTTCTCTGATAATTTCAGCAAATGCTGAGATGGCCTCTTGTTTTGCTTCTGGACATAAATTTAACTTCATTATTTGTGCAAGTCTTCTAAATTTCTGTGAGAAATATAGTTATTCAAATTATTGTTCTCCATAGTGTCGCGGCAAAAAGTTTATTCTTTCATGAAAAATAAGAGGGTTAAGGACACAAATTTATAGCTAATTTACCTTTGAAAATAGATATTATATAGGAGCGAATATTTTTGTCAACAAAACTGAAAAAAAAACGCTCCTTTTTCTATGTTCAAAATTTGAATAGAATGTGGCTTAGGAGAGATCACAGAATTATGGAAACGTGCACAGAATTCACTTTTCCCCATAGCTCGTCACACAGTTTTTAACCGTTTTTGACGTAAATTTTAAAAAGTACCTGTCGCATCTTCTCGGCCTTCATGGCCAAGTAATCGTCGAGGGTGCAGAGCCTGGAGCGGCGCGGGGGCACGGGCGGGGGCTCCTCCGAGCGCGAGCGCTGCGGGGACGGGAAGTGGCTGTGCGCCTGGCTGCGGGGCGGGGAGTGCGAGTGGCGGGGGCGGTGCAAGTGGCTCCGCTCGGGGACGTCCGGCGCCGGCAGCGGCGACCGCGAGTGCGGGGGCGTGGGGGTGGGCGACGTCGAGTACCCCCACGGAGACGCCAGGGGCGGCGTGGGCGTGCCGCGCGCCCCCGCAGCCAACCACTGCGCCGCGTCCAGCGAGAGGAAGTGCGGCCGCCGCTCGCTCAAGCGGCCGCCGACGCCTGTGGAAGGACACCCACACATTTATTACGCCATTTCACTTAAAGGCAAAATTATGTATTGTGTAATCGAACTGAGTTTTGATAGCTGATAGTTTTATAAAGTGCACTTTTTTTTTTTTTCGAGCTCCGGAAATTGTCCACCTCTTTACTATTTTTAATAGATGTATGAATGACTGTACAAAGGAACGTTTTGACTTTTATTATACTGAATGAACTTCTATATATCGACAGGTACTACAGTCAGTTTGCAACGCTTTTATGGAAATGCCTAGCTCTAAGAAGCGATTTGCGAATGGCAATGGCTTCGTATTCGTATTGTTTTGGAATATCCGATAAGCATTGAAAGACCAATTATCACTAACAATTAAAACAGTCTAATAATAGAAGACTTATCATAAATAATGAAACCCTTAAATTGTTACGAAGATGGAGCAAAAAACCTACGCTGAGATACGTCGCTGACTTTCCCCATTGGTACGCGCTGAACCCTGTAAACATTGAGAAGGAAATGCAAAACTTGTATAGTTTTTGTTTCCTTCATAATTTATTCGTTCCTGTTGATCACAATTTCGCGTTGTTTTATTTTCACATTTCCTCCGAAGTAGCTAATTATAAAGAGCAAGCAAATTTTGTGTAGAAATAATCAAAGGGCTACCGAATCAAAAATAAGTTTCTCGAAGACAAGGCAAAAAAAATTGCGAGGTATGGAAACAATTTTTACAAAACACATCAACAAAATAGTCTGTACAACCTGCATTTCAGAAGGAAAAGGGATTGACAATCATGTAACTTGATAAAATTTCAAATTATTAGTCTACAATAATTTTATAACTTATGTACATTTTATTAACAGGAGATAATTTAATACTGGCCCAGAAACTTTTTATAATCTGTTTCCATTACTGTCAAATTTAGAGTCCTAGAATGAAATCAAACCCGCGGGAATTTTTTTAACCTCCCCTTGGTCTCGCAATATATTTAACGTATGGTGAAGAAAGCGAGCATTACCGGCGGTACCCTCAACTGGAAACTACACATAAATAAAGTTCAGCAAGCCAAAATCAAAATTCTTCATCTGAAACCTCTCATAAATAAATCGTCTAAACTGTCATTAAAGAATGCCATTATCATTTACAAATCCATCATCAGACCCCTCCTCCTGTACGCCTGCCCAATATGGACAAATGCTGCCAAATACAACAAACAAAAATTGCAAGTCATCCAAAACTTTTAATATCCATCACCCAACCCCCTGGTTTATCCCCAACAAGCAACTACATACCGACTTAGACATCAAACGTATCACTCATCATATTGCCTATCTCGCCATTAACTTCTATTCGAACCTGCAATTGATCAACCAAATCTCAAACAGAGTAAATATACAGAACGTCAGACTAATAAAAAATATACCCGTTACATGCATTCTTGGAAATATTCAGCAATATATAATAAAAAATTTGAGGTGCTCTGTGAGCCCCCTCGCCACATGTACTTTAGTGTTAGTAGTAAGTTTAAGTTAGATTGTAAGCCATCAAACGCAAATTTAAAGTTAAACATTAACTGAACTTTTCCATTCAGAAAATAAATTTAAAAAAATTACCGGCGGTGGCGGCGTAGTGCGGGACGTCCTCCACGGACATGGGCCGGGGTGGCGGGGCCGGGGGCGGCGGCGCGGGCCGGCAGGGCGCGGGCAGCGGCGCCGGGTTGCTTGCTGCCCCCGGGGGCGCAGACGCCCGCGCCGACGGCCACTCGCGCAGGATGCGCACCGCGCACCGCACCGTCGATGCCACCACGTCCGACACGTCGCCCGGCACCGGCGGCAGCAGCGAGCTGCCCACGGCCTCCGAGTTCTCCTGCGGGCAGCGACGCGATGCATAGGCCGGGACACGTAAACCCGAGAGAGGTGGCGCGGGGTCTGTAGTCACCCCACCTATCTTTGCTTAGCTGCAGTTGCCTAAGTTTGCGGGTCAGAAGCTTTACATTTCACATATCTTTCACCACGTTCTTTAGCTTTTATCTGAAAGATTTTCAAAATTTTATCTGTAATTAATTTATGAATATTTGTGGAACCAACACAAACATCTTAAATTTCGTACTTTTTCTAAGTTTTGTTGATTAGCTTTGAAGTATTTTCAATAAATTGTTTTTATGCGAGACAATTTTAGAAAATGAAACTTACTGAATTTTCTGGTAACTGTCGTTGAAATATTCAGGAAAATATAAATAGTCACCACATAAAATGAAAGAAATGATAATTTTGCGCTATTATTTGTTTTAATTCCTAATTTGCATGTTTGTTTATAATAGTGCATTAAGTTAATACGTCCTTATAAATGATTGATTATTATGAAAATAACTACTTTCGCACTTATTTCTTGCTAACTATAATTTTATAAAGAAATATTGTAAGAATTTTATGAAGAAAGACCCTTTTAGGGTCAGAAATGACCCCACGCCACCTCTAACGTAACCCCGGCAACCACCACCTCCCCCGGATTAAACGAGTCAAAATAGAACGCTTAGCACAGTAGTGTCAAGGGCTCCTACTGGTGACAGTAGCGCGTCTCGCGGCACCGAGCCATGCCACGAGCTCCTCTACGCCACTAGCATCGGGAGAGGAAACCATTAGTAACACCGCCGTTTTACAATAGTGATGGCGTTGTCTCTTGCGGCGGGGTTATGAACTGCGTGGAGAGGCGATTTCGTCGTGGCACGCGTGCCACGGACTCCCGCACGTGGCATCGACCTTGACCACACTGGCTTAGCAAATGAACAACGCACTCCCTATTAGAGCTATTCGTGTTTACAGGTTGTGAGCTACTCATTACTGTATTGTATCGTTACGTCAAATTTACGACATGCCCATTTCTATTAGTATTTCTGTTTGGTTTTTTTAACGAGAGTCTTCCATGTTTTTGAGGGTAGATATTATTTGAATATTATCTTAACTTTCAGAATTAATGTTGACATTATGTGTAAAGCAGTCTTGAAAAACTACAATAAATAGTAAAACTCCTAGAACAATAAATCAAAATTAACCTAATTAGAGGAAGGCTTCGTTTTATTTTTTAATCTCCTTTTAATCACTACATTAGATTATACAATTTCATTTTTATACGAAGAAAAAAATTACCTTTGTATCTTTTGATTTTATGTACAATATCTGTGTTTGGTATATTTCGTATCAACCTCACTGGCTGTGTTTACGTTTATGTTCATGTTCATGGCCATTGTGAATGATCTTGTTTTATGATCGAAGTACGTGTTAATGTTCTCACATCTACGTTAGATTATTGTGAATGGACCTTAAAATATAACATCTATAGGCGCCTTCAAGATACTATTAAGCTCGAGAATCTCCAATACTAACGTATAAATCTGTCGCAAATCCCGAACGTATGTTGGTCCCTCTACAACAGTGACGTATCGACAAAAATTCAACGAGGGTTGGGGCGGCAATTTCATTTCAGATCTCCATAAATACATTTTTTTAAAAAGTCATTATTTTGGCATTTGCCCAAACTGGAGCTCCCACCCACTCGGGGTGTTGGGTTGATCCCGATTGTACGGTACCCCTCGCTGTCACGGACTCCTTAAAATGTCCGTAAGTATTGTACCGATTGGCGATTTTCATGGCTCAAAGTTTTGAGACTCCCTAATACGCTTTGTCCCTGCCGAATTACAATGCCAAATTACTTTCGAAGGCAAGTTTTCTCGTTTCGCTCGCCCGGATCCAAGTCACGGCGAGACTCAGGCCTATAAACAACGCGTTCACTATAAACATTGAGTATCCATCGCATAATTACCAATTCACTTTTATAAGAAATCACTTCAGTAAGCACATCATAAGAAAGCCTCTAGTATTCAAACTGCGCAGTGAATGATACTTACGAACGTATTAAGGAGGCCGTGACAGCGAGGGGTACCGTACAGTCGGGATCAGCCCCATGTTGATTTGATCAATCCCACCTGGCTGGAGACGACGCTCCACGTGGACGCGCTGTGGTCCTCGGCGGGCGTGTCGGGACAACGGCATTCCGCGGCGCCGGCAGACTCCATGGTGACGCCGAGCCCCGAGCGCGGGCACTTGATGGTGATCTGGCAGCCGGCCGCCAGGGACGCCAAGTTGGAGGTCGAGGCGCTGACGGATATCGTGGAGGAGTTGGCGCCCATGTCCACGGCGCTCAGTCGGTAGCCCGCGCCCCGCAGCAGCTCCACGAGGTCGGCCACGTCCGGGACAGCGTCCAGCCCCTGCGCCGCCCCCGATGGTACGGTAGGATAACAAATCACGCCTTTAGCAGTGAAGCCATATTCATTGTTCTCAATTTACACGTGCTAATGTCTTTACGTCCTTCATTAATTATATGGAAATTCAGTTTTGATCAATAAAAAAACGCTTTAAATTGCCAACGTTTCGGCTTTTCTTCAGCCTTCTTCAGTACATTTTACTCCGATCTCTCAGAATCTCTCGTTAGAATGTGGCTAGGTCCGAGAGATACAGAGTAAAATGCCCCGATGAAGGCAGAATGAAAGCAAAAAACGTTGGCAATTTAAAGTTTTTTTTATTGACCGAAACTCAAGAAAATTTCTAAATAATTATTGTGAATATTTGAAAAACCAATGGGGGGTTTAGACCACATTACAGTTCAGTTAGGTTTGATCTTTTGATTTTCACATTTATTTGAACAAGTTACGCAAAACAGATTTACTACTTCAAGCTCAGTGCAGTCCATTGTTACTGAGAAATCTTTTCTGAATGTCCATAAAGCATTTTTTTTTAATTCACCAAAATGCCAAATTTTCATTTTGAAAATTAGCAGTGTACATTTCAAACTTAATTGTTTTAAAAAAGATTTATGCCTTCATGGGCATTTTTAAAAGCCTTCCTTGCAACAATTGTATTGAACTTTAAAAGTTAAAAAGCTAAGTTTTGGGAAACATTCGCATAAATGTAAAAATTGAAATAACGTCAAACTGTTTCATTGTAATGTGAATTACCTTATAAGCCCTTCCACTTATTCAGAAAGTATCATGGTTTTCAGGCATTTTTTTCTCTAACTACATCTTTATTAGATTTCATTTAATACAATTTTAAAACAAACTTTCGAAGTGACCTCTGAAATTCTAAATATTTCTATTTCTTTAGTATATCTTTGATGCACAAAATCTATGCACCCCAAAAATTGACACCGAGCCAAGTGAAGTAAGTTTAAAAAACTTACACTAGTAAACATTTGCCTGCAAAAAATTCTTAATTTGTCACTTTCTGTGCATGTCTATATTTTAAACCGAGCTATTACAAGTAAAGAGTTGACAAAATAAAAGCGTGGGTATTAAGCAGTTTAAGTAAATGTTGTACGACTAGTACACGTTTTACCTTTCTAAATCAACTTTTTTAAAAAAAAGTTCAAAATATACATTTAGCTGGAAACAAAGAAAACAAATAACAAACTTACCAGAATATCTTAATAAAAAGTGGGATTTTATCGGGTCTTATCAAACTTTACCCTGCCGTAGCTGGATCGGAGAAGAATCGCTCAGAGAGACTAACTTACCAAAAGTTGTTGAATTTCGTATTTAATTCCGTAACAATGACCTAATACTTTGCGAGTCTGTTGCAAGTGTGTTTCAAGGAAGAGATATTTCAACACGCCCTTTTCGCTAAATTCGTTGAAGGCACAGTAAACCGTCATTAGCACGTACATCATGAAATTTATCGTAACAAAATTGGGTCCCAGCAAGGAAACCTGGAGTTCATACCATAGAGAATAAAATAATCTGAAAGCAATATTTTTTATAATCAGGAAAACCTGTCCTTTCTACCCCTTGAATTCGTGTTAATGAGGCTTATTGTAATTTTCTAAATTAATTTTCGGCAATTTTGCATTGCACTGGGTAAAAGTATTATTTGTCTTTTAAGGCCAGTAATGTGAAAAAATTCTTATTATGTTTTTAAATTAAGCCAACTAAGAAAGGGATCATACTTATTTACGTGAAGATCAATACACAAGGTTAGGAAGAAAAAGTTTAAAGTTTAAAGTTTAGAAAGTTTTATGTTAAGCGCGGAGGACGAAAGTCGGGGCCTCGCCCTCTAGGCTACCAAATTACGGTTTAATAGTTTTAAAACTAAATGGAAGGCAATTAAGCGAAGGCAGCACTTCATTATTTTTAACTACACCTAACAAAGTTTGGATCACAATTTCTTGTAACGTTTATTATGTTTTCAAAGTTTGCATTACGACTAACGAATTATTCATTATGCACAGCAAACAGTTGGGCCACTTCAAGGAAAATAACTTCCTGCGAAGTCATTGTAACGTTTTCCAAGAGTTTTAAAATGCAATTGGTATATTGGTAAAGTGATATTGTAGATACATCAGGTTGTTGTCGCCTTCGCCGTCTATTGCACTCAAATATTCGGCTTTTGACACGCTATCGGCCATTAGATCTACCTCATGCAAAATTAACCCCACGCGTTCGACCTGAAGATAGTGGTTTTCCATAGGAAAACGTGTTGAATGACATCTCAGTTACTTAACGGAGTTCATTCAAGTTTAAAACTGAAGTTTCTATTCACCTGAACGAGTCCGTCTAACGCGTCATCCCTGTAGATTTTCAAGAGCCATTGGTAGACCTTCCGCTTCACGGACGCGTAGTGCGTTAACTTGCTCTCCGTCATTTTGCCTCTCCACGCTGAGCCGCCGGAGCTAGACTGCTCAACTTACCCTCGCCGAGCACCACGAAGGGTCGTGACAGGGCGCACTTGCTGGCGAGCCAATGAGAAAGCCACCCCTGGTCACGCGTCACAAAGTAAGCACTCTGGCGAGATAAAATGAATACCATCTTCAATGCTAGTTTCTTAAAGTTATCGTTGTAAAAATAATTAATATCTCAAAAGGAGATTTTGTACCGTGTAAACAGAACTTAAAGAAAACTGGAGCGGTTGAAAAACTTGTTTGACTGAATAGCGCCATAGGCAAAATGAATGAAAACAAAAGACGGGAGAGACAACAGTAGTTAGCATGCAGTTACGTCTTTTAAAACTCATTTACACGAAACAAAAGAGGTAGCTCAAGTATCATAGTAATGGCCCCAAAAGTGTAAATATTGTGTCAAAAGAGGATGTTCGACAAATACGGTATAATATTCTCGAAATTAATGCAATTAAATCAGCACACAGAGCGACAGGTTGGACATTGTAAGTTCACACATCGATCGAAAATTAAGAGCCTGAACTTACATCACGGACTTGCCAACAGAGATGGGGGTGCTTTTTTTGGCGATAATTGTCAATATTCAGAGACGAAAGGTAAGTGATGTAAGAAGGTAATCAAAACCACATTGAAATCTACTTTGGATTCTTTGCAGAAGCTACGATATACGCCTTATTGAATATACGCTGTGTTGAACTGGCCATCATACTAAATTTAAATTTGTGACAAGAGGTCCCCAAAACATTGAACTCCATCTCATTGTGAATGTATGTAGTTGTGCAAGGAAAAGGAAAAAAATAAGAAAGGAGCATACGGAAAGGTCAAAGTTTTCAACTCATAGTCTTTGAAGAGTCAAGTGAATTCGTAAGCATTCACGAAACACAAGAATGAAAGCATAATACATGGGGAAGGGATAAAGGAAGTGGAGGAAAGTGGACTGGAAATTTCGGAGAGACGGTCAGTTTTTAATTAGAATTTTTACCTGTGTAGTAGATAGTGTCACATACTTTCTGATAGGGAAATGTGATGTGTCAGAATAAAAGAGATTATGTCACTCTTTAATTTTTTCACTAGTCGCAATATTTTGTAGTGTGTAAGGTCTACATCTGTTGTGTGAGATATACATCTGTTGCGTAAGTTATTATTTATACAACATTATCAACATTTTAGTGACTATTAATGTGCGATAATGCTCTAATTGCAAAAAAAAGGAACATTGTTCTGTATAAATTTCATCAGTTCAGAGCTAAAGAAACCATACACCCCAAAGAGAGCAGATACACAAAGAAAGAGTTTAAATTGTTACCTAGTGTTATTTTGCAGAGGCCATCAATAGTGTATTTAATGTTAGGCCAAGAATTTAGACATAGTCTTCTACAATAATAAAACAATAATTAATAAGTGGCATTTATTTGTTGGATCCTTATCGAGTTTACAAAACGCAATGGCGTGGAAGGGCATGTGTTCTATTCGAATGCTTTGTTTATTTTAGGATATTTATAAATGATTTGTTATACACACCAAGAAAGAGACCGTGCATTTGGACATACTAAGCCCATTCCACAGCAATCGTAAATATGTGGAAATTGTTCGTTATAAATATACTTTACGATGGAATAATACGAGGGGCTCTCTAGAGATAAGGCATATACAAATCTGAAAAGAGTCTATCATTTATATAGTATAATTATTTATTATAAATGCTTTAATGTATCCCATTGTTTCAGTAGCAGATGTTTATTGTTTTAATGCCACTTCCAAACAAGTGGTAATTGCAGAGCAATTTCATGATGAATTAATTTTTGCAAACATCTGTCAATAATTGAAAAACTAGTGAGGAACTGCTACGTAATATTGAAATATGACAATTTTTCGAAAAAAACGAGCAATATTCGAAAATGGGAGTAGCACCATATTTCTTACCAACCTTTATAACATAAGTGGAGAAATTTAAAAGAAAATTTGGAGCAGTTTTTGGGATTATTTTTGTAAATTCCTAAGCGCAAATTACGCAATAACTACTTGTTTTTAAAAAATTGTACGTGTCCCTTTTAATGAGCTAGTAATTGTACAACAGGTTTCGCCTGAGGCAAAAAATCTCTACATTCAATTTTATAGTTTAAACCTTTTTTTGGAATTTTCCAAAAAATAGGGGATTTCAACGAAAATGAGACCATCACCAGTTACTTAAAGTCCTTTGCACTATTCAACAACAAATTTAATCAAAAACGTGGAGCCAAATGTGAAACCGTCCGAGGGGCTTCATGTATCCCTCAAAATTAAAATATCGGTTCAAATTCCAGCCGCGACATCAGTCAAACAATTGGGGAATATCAATTTGGGAGAAAATCGGCTGAACGGCTTAGGTGCTAACGTTGACGACAGACGGACATGCGGATCGTTTGTCGTCAATCGATTTTATCGGTATCAATAGCTAACAAAAACACGGATTCTGGCTACACCACGTGTTAAAGGAAATTTTTTCTACATTTAGCAACTAGATTTATCAACTTTTTCGTTACCAGGGCCCGCCAATAAGAGTTTTTCTGGCAGAAATTCGCCGTTTTCTGGCGCACGATTACATAGCTTTCTCTTCTTAAGAAGTTCCTTCTTAAGGGAGAGAAAGTAAAATATATAAGATATACTGCTACGTGTATGTATGTATAGTGTTTTTATTATAAATTACATTATTCAGTGCAGTCCATAATGCCAAATGAACTCACTTTTCTGCACTAAATGTCTTTTCCCTGTTCGAATTTTTTTTTTCATTACACAATGGGAATGTGTGCTAAATGATTGATCAATCTCATTACATACATATGCCGTGGGTTTTGGCATATTGAGTTGTGAAATGTTGAGCTTCTTTTCAAGTGTTGTTTTTGTAACTATTGGAATTTTTATCAAACGTTTGCATCTAAACTAGCAGTATTTGGTTTGATCACTGCAAAGCTATAGAGGTCACTGTAGATTGGCGTTTGTTCTGGAATTTGTTTCTATAAAAAGAGGAATCCCAATAAGTAGCAGGTATTCTAAAAACGCAGTAGTACGTTCATAATCATATCTTTTAAAAAATTCTCTGATTCATTTTGGTTTAGGTTAGAGAGAATTAAAAAACATTTTGGTTTGACCGTTTCGGTATAGTGCGTAGTGTAATTCGATCTTTAGAGCTGTTATATAAAATAATGTGGTATCACATTTACCAGTATGCATAGTAGCAGCCAGTCAGAAGGTTTTACATCAATCCAAACTATTTGGCGGTATTTTCCAGTTGACGAGCAACAACATGATTGGAGCGCATGAACGAGGAAGAGTTCATTATGTTATACGTTTTGTTATCATTCAGTGCAGGGATTCCCAACTTTTTCCGTTCATCGA
>JAHLJT010008446.1:46595395-46683127 GCA_031308135.1 Acheta domesticus | reverse complement strand
GGAAGGAGGAGGACGGTTGCTTGCGAAGGTGGCATGTTAACTTCTGCGGCGCTGTATCCGAATTGGAACCTTGGAGTGGACTTGGTGTACTGTCGAAGTATTTCTAGTAGAGCCTGGTTTCTACGATCAACACCTGGAGAAGGTCGGAGCAGTAACCTAACAAAAAGGCAACAGACCGCGCGCGATCTTTCCTTCCTCTTCCTTGCCTATCCTCACCCCTTACGTATACATACTTACACTGACATGTACTACACTACCACACATGACGGGAAACTGGTCGGGAGCTTAGAGTTTCCCGGCTGGGGCGATGCCCCGCTGGTGGGAGATACCTGGTTGGAGAAAACACCGCTAGCCGAGAGAAGGTCTGCTCCGGATCTCGTCATCCAGCGAAGAAAGATCATCGCCACCTCCCGAGGAAAACATGCGCTACACTTACTGGACTAATGACCTTAGTAGGTAGACGCGCCCGGAATCATTATCAATCAATAAATCTTGCAGAGGATGAGGTATTAGAACATCCCCAGGCTATAAGGTCCTCTCAACTCGTTGGAACAGCATCAGAAAACATTCGCTGTTCCTGGCTCGTTTTAAGGTACTGCTCTGGCGTTCTCTTGGAATTATTCGGAGGGATCATTCATAAGATCCATCAGAAGAGCCGTCCACTGGATTTCATACGCTGCTAGAGTTGCGTCATCTAGCTAAGGAGGTAGCTGGTGGAAGAATATTTCGAAAGAATACTTGTTAAGTGGGCAATATGTGCTCACCGGACGCGTCTTCTAAGGCCAAGGACAGATTTTGTGGAGGAAGGGGACATTACACCTAATTACAGCCTTGGACTGACACAACATGTACGTGTCTTTCTGTATACAGTCTTCCTGTATAATGAAGATGGGCTCATGGCGGATCAGCGCTGCGTCCGACCCTAAGTAAGAGCGTGCAGTAAGAGTCATGGAAAAAAATCACTGGTGTTCCATGGCACTATACAGTATGTCTAGGAATAAATTTTAGAAACTATGTAACGTAGGACGGTCGAAAATGAAAACTTTTGTCAATGAACATGATGTGGGGAATCTCATAAAACGAAGTTTCAAATATGACATTTGTCCCTGTTTGCTATGCAAGTCGTCTTGCACTGATGTCTGGCAAATACGTAGATGAAACGTTGACTCATATTCCTTGACAATCTTCACAGCTATTAACCGATTTCACAATTTGTATTAGTGAACAGACAATTGTGACTAACCAAAAATTAATTTATTTGTCATTAAGGCTTCTTTTTTAAAAACTGTACTAATGAGAGTGAAAATTTCTAGTTATGTTAATCATGGTTTGTTACCTTTATTCATAAATTAACTATGTAAAGTAAAACCTAACACAACCACCAAACAACATGCTCAGATTATGATTCTCCTCTAAACGTCATAAACATTTATTACGATTTTTTGTCGATAAATAAATCAAATTAATTTATTCGACCGCCTACCAGACAAAAATGGTGCAGGATGAATGGAAAATAGATTCACATGCTTTCAAGAAAGAACTCCTGGTCGAATTCTGGAGAGTAGCACAACGGAGGAGAGCATATTTCTCTCTCTCTCTCTCTCTCTCCCTCCCTCCCTCCCTCCCTCTCCTCCCTCTCCCCTCTTCTGCCCCCTCTCTCTTCCCCCCTCTCCCTCTCTGCGTTTAACACAACTGAATAAATTCGAAGCGCCCTGTCATAGACCACCACGCACTCACCGAACAACACTAAACTTCCCGACTCCTGCAGAAGTCGCACGTTGCTAGCTAGAAATACAAGGTCAAAGGGGCATGCCGCGGGCCTCGGAGGCACGGCAGAGGGCGTGCGACAGGGCGTGCCGTCTTGGCGTGTCGCACGAGCCCTCTCGAGCACACGCGACGCCTCAGCGATGCAGCAACCACAGCGACCCTCCCCACAACCCTCCCCTCCCACATTCTTCCCCTCCAACCTTTCCTCCCACTCCCTCCCATCCCACACCCTCCCCTCCCACACCCTCCCCTCCCACTCTCTCCCCTCCCACTCTCTCCCCTCCCTCACGTCCCCTCCCACAACCCTCCTCTCTCATCCCAAACCCTCTCCTACCACATCTTCCCCTCCCACACCCTCTCCTCCCACAGCCTCCCCTCCCACACCCTCCCCTCCCACACCCACGCCTCCCAGCTTGAGCCATCAAATGGAAAGCCACAAACCTCACGGAACGCGGTGGCGGCGTCCTGCAGGGAAGCGCCCCGGGAAGATAAGTGGTTCACGACCTGAATTCATGCTTGGTAATTGCGTCGCGGTGTTGAAAGTTGTTTTTTAGACGCAAGGTAAAGGCATAAAAGAGAGTGAAATGGTTAAATAAGAGTAATTGTGTACGTGAACGTTGTTAATCTGTTGTTACAGGCCTGTTGTATTCCTAAATTCAATGTTCATGAGGTACGAACATTGAATTTTGATTTCAATAATCTTTAAAATACTGTCTTACGAATCAACCCTCCGGCATAAGATATGCCACACATTAGGGTAGTCCGGTCTATGAATGGTAGAAAAAAATGTTCATTTACGGTGTTAGCGAATACTCTTCAGTCAAATATTCAGAGCAGCCTAGGCCAGATCCACTGTGTATTTTTCTACACTCGTTTCAAATACAGTTACAATTATTGTCATGTGCGTTTTTTTCCTATTGACCAAGCCACGTTAACCTGACTCCAATGTGCGTAATGTAAATAATTACCGTATCTATAAGATGTTTAATAACAGCTAAAAGCTGTTTTAAAATTTAATTCACAAGTATTTATAATTAAGACCCAATTCAGTTTACATTATTTTGTCCCGTAGCCTTCGCCCTCACCCCTTTTGCCTCGTAGGCTACTTTGCCTCTCAATATTGTCTTGTAGTCCACTTCCACGGCGCTGTGTCGAGGTGCAGCGTCCAGGAGCGCGGAACGCCAACCGCGGAACGCGGAACCGCAGCGGGTTCGATTCCCACGCAAGGTATTGTTTTCACCCTGTCCTTGTGGCGCGGTTGGTTTCTTACACCACCAAGTATCACATTTGAACCATCATCCGGTCCGTTATTACCGGCTGAGGTGGCTCAGGGCATCAACTGATCTGAATAAAGTGCCTCACTTACCTACACTTGTATATTCAACAACATCAACGTCTCTAGGTCGTAAAACGTACCGAACACACACGAACATAAAAATACACCTGCTCTACACCGGACTTGTAGCACTTCCTGTGTCTTCGTTAGCACTCATAGCAACCAAGCAACTCATAGGATCGGCACGAAGAAGTCCACGCGGACAAGCTCTTACTACAAGGAAAGCGTATATTACACGTACACGGGCGGAAGGACCGAAGCCAGAATTTTCTTTCTATTTGGGTGGGGAGCACGAATATTTTAGCCATTTTTATTGAGCGAAACCTTATAAGGAAAGCTTGAAAACCAAACCACGAAAAAGATTGATTTTGATTATTTCGATTTCAGGCGCGTAAACTGCTATGGTCATTAGACCCGTTAGTGTAGCGCATGTTTTATCACCGGAGGTGGCTGTGATCTTCCTCTGCTGGATGGCAGGATCCAGCGCCGAACTACACGTCGTCTTGCGGGCTTTTCCCAATTCAGATATTTTTCATTGCCAGGTATTAATCCGAATATCTTGCAACGCCCCAGTCGGAACAAGCTGTAAGCTTAGGTATGCTTCACTGGTACCTATACCGTATTTTCCTAATATATCAGCTTTATTGCAGAATGAAGTTTAAATAAAAATTGAATATCAACGCTAAGAATTTGAATATGTCCTAGAAGCTGCGTCCCCCAAAATTAAAATAATGTCAAATTCGCTGAGCCTCGAGATTGGCCAAATTGATTGGGGAATATCCATTTTGAATACCCAAATTTTTTTCTGTACTACGTATACTAAACTTCGTATTTACTAGAATATTAGAAAGTAAAAATGAGTTATGAAATGCAAGACAACGGCTCTTGACTAACTGAAAAGTGTGACGCAGACACTTCTAGGATCGCCAAGGGACAGAAACCACAGTTTTCGGAAGCTTATGTACCCAAGATTCTGAGAGAATTTTTGATATTACTTTGAAATCATCATAGTTAATAAATGTATTTTTTGTGGCAAATAATCATATTCTCGTGAAAATAGACTACAGTACGTCGTCTTTGAACGCAACCGATTTGCTTGGAGACCGTCCATAAATTACATAAGGCAAATTTGGAACATTATAAATACCCTCTCTCGCCCTGTAGTGCACCTGGAACGCGAGCTTGAACACTCCCTAAATAATTACGTAACGCTTACGACACCCCTCTCCCATTTTCAATAAGTAAAAATAAATTATATAATAGTAAAAGCAATTTGTATTCATTTTTATTGTTTTATGTATTAAAATTAGTAAAAATGAATGCCAGAATTAGTTGGCAATGCTGACTGCGCATAACAAAAAGATGGGAAGGCAATTTTAACTGAAAGAAAGAAGCATAGGAGAGAAAATTTCTGAAAAGTGGACTTGCTGTCGTGAAGGACTTGGGTGCAAGAATCTACTTCGTCAATTGAATTGGATTCTAGAATATATTTTAAATCAGTTACAAATGTTTTTCTTGTAATCTAAGATTCAACCAATATACCATTGAAAACAATATGTTCAATTATTGTAAATATTTATTTATCATAACTTGCTAATTTATTTATATTTTAAATTTATTTTTAGTTTTGTAAATATTTTAGTGTAAAACCGAGGAAAAGGAATTGTTTCACCAAATGTTGAAAAAAACAACAATATCAGCGCAACGTAACACTAAACCAACACCCCTTTACCACCATATAATGCAGCCACATGCTATTTCAAACACCCCTCCTATAACCGATAATGGGCTAACAAACGCTCCGTGTTTCGCAGGTTTCTTCCAGCGGAGTGATCAGCCGAAGGCATGTGCGGCAGGCGTTCGCCAGCCTTGCCGGTCGGCGCGGCGCGGCGGTGCTCCGCGTCTGCAAGGCGACTCCCACGCCCTCCGCCAGCCTTGCTCCGAGCGGCCGCGACCCTGCGCGCCCGCCTCGCCCCCGCCCCGCCCTCGCTCCGCCCCCGCCCCGCCCTCGCTCCGCCCCCGCCCCGCCCTCGCTCCGCCCCCGCTCCGCCCCCGCCCGGGTTTTACGACCTCCCGTGGCGCCGCTACCGCCGTACAGGCGCTACGCAGGTGACTGGGCTACGCGATAAGCAGCCACTGCCAGCGGTGAAGTTGCTGAGATGTCTTCCGCTTTGAAGCGAGTGTTAGAAACAATTCGCTCTGGAATTATTTGAAATTAAAACACCATTTATTTTAACATTGAATCATGAATTTGAAGAAAAGATGAAATAGTTTTTCAGATCCTTTAACAAGTTTGTATTTTTTATATAAATTATATTTCAAAATTCTTAAAAGATTTTTTATTTATAACGTATCGATGTTGTTGAGCTTTAATAATCCCACTTACTATAACAGGGAACCCTCAACACTAATCAGTGAATTCTTTGAGCGAATGTTGAGATGGCATCTTGTTTTGCTTTTGGACATAAATGTAACTTCACTATTTGTGCACGTTTTTCTAGAGTTCAGTGTAAAACATAGTTATTCAAGTTATCGTTCTCCGTAATCAGAATCATTCGCCAGAAAGTCGATTCTTTCACCAAGGGCATGATGAGAGATAATAGCCAATATCTGTAGCTGATTTGTCTTTGCAATTTTTTTTCACCCGGGAGGAAATATTTTATCAATTCTTGGCAAAAACGCTCGTTTCGAACTGTATTTAGAATTCACCTTGTGTATGGGTTAGGATAAGGATCCCAGAATTTATGAACACATGCACAGAATACTCTTCTCCTACGTACGTCACACACTTTTTAACATTTTTTGTCGATCGATATATGATTAATAAATAAAATAGATCACCGTAGGGTTTGAAAATACTATTGCGTGTGAGATATTTGAAGGAATGGATACTAGGGGGCAATTTATTTATTCACTTCTTGATTTAAGAATTCACCAGTGTAGACCAAAGAAAACCGGTAATCCGTGGGAGGTCTTTCTTTACCCCGTCGCAGGATTCTACGCGTGGGCAACACTCCTGGTGTGAATGCGTTGGCGCCGGGTGCCTGTGGGGGAGAGCGTCTGTTGTACCCGCATGCGCGGCGCGTCACGTTGGATTCTGTGAGTGTGTCGACCGCGCAGAATTTGACCCAGATCCGTGAACATCCTCAGTAACCTACTATCGTCCCGTGGAACGGGTAGCAGCAGGAAGCCAGACTCCCTCAGTAGAAAACATGCCGTGTGCGCGAACTGGTAAAATGCACGGGGATTTATATTTCCTCCTAGGTAAGGAAATGAGCTCAATGTTAAACAAGTTTCAATGTTATTGTTTTTCTTCTACTTCTGCTTTGCAAATGGTTAACAAATATTTTGAATTGATCTCGAATTGAGGCACATTATACATCCTCCATCTCTAATTGCTTTAGACGTGGACTTTTTCTTTTGCGTATTGTTTTCGATCGCAGTGACTAAAAGCACATTAATCATAATTCGAATAATATTTGTAAAATAAGAAACGTGCTTATTGTTTTAACTTACTTTAATTATTAACATGTTCGTTACGCGTTTTTTCTTTACATTGTATGCATTTTTAAAGCGCTGTAGTAATTATTTTTAATAACACTTTTTAAAGTGGCATGTACTTTTTAAACACTATAATTATTTTATCACTTTTAAGTGTTATAAATACGGAAAATAAAATTGTATACGCCATATATATATATATATATATATATATATATATATATATATATATCAACATGATACAATAAAATTATTTTGTGGATGGATTTCTGGGGAAAAAGCACCCCTGAATTACAATATTGTAATTATGTAGGCAGTTTAAATGTATTGGATGATTCATTTTATTTAATAAATTACAGCGTATTTGATAACTTAAATACTTTTCCACATATCACACAGAATACAACAATATAAATGCGTATATAACTCGTTCCCATTAAACCTGTGAGTGTTTGCTAGAGAGCAGCATGTTAAAAATAAAAAAATGTAGAAGCATATTTTATGCTTTTCATTAAATAATACAATTTTAATAAACGTTTAAAGCCGACCCACATTAATCAGTGGTGAAAATCCTTTGTTGCACATTTCTTGATGTTTACTCCCACCTATTTAGAAGCACTACTAATTGTTCCCTGGTTGACTCATTGTCAGACAATTTAACGTATCATTGCGATCTCTGTCTGCATCCTCACGTCCAAGGCCCGGCGCGACTTCACACTCGATGATTCCAAACAAAGGAGAATTTTGCCGAACCAGCAGACACCTTACGCGTGAAGCGGAAGTCGCTTCCGACGATTCCTAAACGCGTTTCTTTCTGAGATTTTACACTCCTCGCGTCACCTATACTTGCACTTTCGATACTTAACTTTGTCAAACACTTGAAAGGGAAAATAAAATATTGACAAATCTGTATTTCTAGTTCATTTACGCATGTTTCCCCATCAGTATGCTTTCCATTTGTCTTATTGTCTTGTCTCAAAGGTTAGCTCTTAACATTTATAACTAAACTTTCCAGTTCTTGCAAGCGTGGCATCAAGCAAAAAAAAAATCTTAGAAGATGCGTTTAAAACTTCTGACTCGCTTATAATGGAAAGAAATAGGCGAGCGATTCAGCTAATCAGACGCGATAAATTTGCAAAGCACATGTATGTTATTGTATCAGCACAAAGAGCTCAAAACTCCGATTTATTCATGCTAATAGTTCATTGCTGTTAAATTTTTAGTTCATGCTATTACGCCATTAATATCCGTATATCCGAAAAATATATAATATTCGTAACATCCGTATTTCAGCAAATGAATGAATAATGTTTCTCTTATTTTATTTTAATAAAAGAGAATCGAAATGGAAGAATTTTTCACAAGCGGGGAGTTTTTTATTCGAGTCAAATTTAAATCGAATAAATTGAAATTTATTCGAGCCAAAACAAAAATCCGAATCATGTACATTTGGCACAAAATCAAATATGATAGCTTATTTCCATATATCTATTTATTTGTTAAGGAAATATTCCAATCATTATTATTTTACACCAGGATGCACGTGTTTGCATGCTGAAATGAATGTATTATGAAAATGTACGTTATTTGAATATATAACATAGATAGTTATATATAAAAGTCAGTTTCAATCGTATGTTAATGTTCGAAAACGGGAATTTTATACACAGACATGTATCGTAAATATTGCAGTCCTCAGCAACGATGAATACAGATGAAGTCCGAGCCTTCAATCCTGATCTTCTGTGCTTTGAAATCTACGTCGTCAAATTTTGCAATATATTCCTATGGGAAAGCGTGTAGATGCGTGTTCTAAAGAGAAGTATAATAAAAGCACTGCTGCCTATGGAAGGGTCATTTCCAAGTGTAATGTTATCCCGAGTGTCCCTTCTTCGCACCATACAATGCAAAGCGAGGTGGTAATTTAATTAAATGCAGCCGCACGTCCACACTCGACTCCTATTGTTCCCCTTAAATTTATGCACATTACAAAACAACCGCGCGAAATTGTTCAGGAATATCCGTTCGTATCTCCGCACTTGTGAAAAGGAATAGTAGATACTCGTAGGCGTGTGGTAGTGATTTTGCAGAACATTATCGTAGTTTCGGGATATTCTTGTATTGTATTTAGTGCAGTAGCTAGCTTAGTTCAGCATCTTATACAGCGCGCCATCCTTCCTTCCTCTCTTCTTTCCTTCCTCTCTTCCTTCCTTCCTCTCTTTCTTCCTTCCTTCTTAAATATGTTCCCTCTCAGCGCCAGGGGAAGGGCTGGGTTTCAACATGGCCCTTTCTCCCAAAAATAGAAAGACGCCAAAAGTACTTTCAGTGTACGGGTTCTGGCCAAGGTATGTATGGGCTGTAGAGCAATTGGAAATAATACGAAGAATTGTTTTATTAATGTTTTTAATGTGTCACCCAATAGATGAAGAGCAATAGTTACTTTATGTATTTATGTATCGCGGTCGAAATCAACTGGGAGGGGGGTAACTTCATACTAAGAAGATGGCTCCTGACTGCTAAAATTAGTTACTATTTTTAGTCTCAGTAGTAATATCTTCGTTTTCACGAAAGCTAGAGAGCAGCATTGCTAGAGATGCGGCGTGTTTTTGTTGACGCGCTCTCCATCGTGTGTTTGTAAAACGAAAATGAGACCTGCGCAATTTTTAAGCGTTCTCTATCCGATAAAAGTCCTAAAATTTGGGGCTTTTTGAGAAAAGGTGAAGCTTCATGTACCTCCAATCAAAATATCTGTTTCAAATTTGCAGGACCTTGAGTTCGGTTAAATCGATCGAGAAATATAAATTTTAGATGAAATAGTCTGAACGGTTTAGGAGCTGGCTCCTACCCTCACCAGATAGTAAGATATCTAGAAGAACCAGACTCATAAAAATGAGATGAAATAGGTTCCAAAAGATCTCGTTTTGTAGATTACGGCGTGTGGTACATGAAACCATAGGTCTCGAAAACCAGACGCGCTGAGATGGCTCAGGACATCAATTGATGTCAATGCAGAGCCTAAGTCCAGAGGATCTTCGGTTTCAAGTCTCAATGGTGGCAGGATTTTCGACATGCTTGTCAGCTGGATCGAATTCAGTCGCTGTCTGGAGGAGAATTCTAGCGGTCGGCTACTCTGATCGGTAGTTTTCCGTGGTTTCTCCGATCAACATCACGCGAATGCCGGAGCAGTACCCTAACAACCGGACAACGGAACGAATGCAATAGATAGATATATATTTATTATTTGCACATGTAGTTTTATGCAACCTGGTGGCGGAACAGGTGGAACAGGGCGGAACAGGCGATCTTTCCTTCCTCATCCCTATCGTCCTATCCTCACCCTTACTTTCCTCACACTTTTACATTCACTGTTCTACCACCCTTGTCGGGGGCTTAGAGCGTGTCCCGGCTGGGGCGGTACCCCGATGGCAGAGATACCTGGCTGGAGAAACCCACAAACCGATATGTAGGTAGAAATAAAAACTTTGGACATCGGTATCCAGCTGGGGAAGAACATCGCCAACTCCCGTGATAAAATCATGCATCACACTTACGGAACTAATGACCATACACAGTAAATGCGTCCGGAAACACTAAATAATCAGTCATTAGAAAATCCGGTTTCCTACAACGCAATGTTGTTTAGCTACACATGACTGATGTTGAGACAACGTCAAGGGGGCAATCCGCCAGGAATTGCATGGAAGTGTCAGAGATTTTAATGAAAATAAGTCTTCTACTATATTTGTATGCGATTATTGTGTTCTATTTAATAAAAAATAAACAAACTCGGAGATTTTTTGAGAAATTCTGAAAATGTCCCACAGGCGTCATGTAATATACGCTGAAAAAGTAAAAGAAACTATTCAAATTCGCTTTATAAAAAACATCTTTTCGGTTTCAGGCAGTCGTAAAACGAGTATTTCCGGCAAAATCACAACATCGATTTTTACAATCTTTCATAACATTTTGTATTCTTATATAAATGAGAAAGTAATTAATAATTACTCAAATTTTAATTTTTTAATAGTGTGGTTTTCATTGAGGATGGTGTCTTATGCTATTAACTTTAAAAACTTTCTTCAATTCTTATTTTTTTTTCAAATCTGATTCGTTCCTCGTTGTTTTCTACATATATAAATAATTCATCTGAATTATTAGAATTCGCTTCACAAGAGTGCATCTTCCATATTCATTACAAACTGACATTGAAAATTTAACATTGGCCTTTAACATCGTGCAGCGCCTAATTATGTGTGAAAAGTCTCGCATGCTACTTGCGTTATGACCATGTGAATTGAAGACTATAACTTGCCCCAAAACCAAATATACAGTCGAAGCCAATGTTGTGGCCACAAGATAACAGTTCAGTCTCCAGTACAAGCGTATGACAACTGTTGACCGTGTAGAACAACAGCCGCTCTCGCTCTGAGCACCGGAAAGGCTGGCTGATGAATAGTCAGGGGAAACTAAGGGGACTTAATCCAAAACAAATTTTTATTATTATAATTTATGTATTATTTAGTAACTTAAATTAGCTTAACATTAATAGATTGAATTTAATTTGGAATTTCTGTTACTAGTTATTGAAATGTTGGAGTACGTTTTGTATATACCAGTTACGATTTTTATGTCAAAACTGTAAAACATACATCAGCTAGTATCTTTCTGTACTTCATTTACAATGTCCATTTACGTGAATCTGTCATATTTTTGGTGTCTATATTTATACTATATTATTTGTAAATTATATATAATTTATAATTAATGTGATATATTATTGTTTTGTATATTAATAACGTTAAGTCAAAATATATATTACAATATATAAATGTGATGTGTGACAATGTCTGAGACGATGTTAGGTGTTTCATTTTAGTGTTTCATTCCTTTGTTTCAGTTTTTTCTAAATTTATCCAAATGGTAAATTTTCTTCTTCACTATTAATTTCATTGAGTTTGTGATTGTTTGTGCAAAACTTAATGCCTCTTTTTTTGACTTGTTGGAATTGAGATTAAAAACTTGAAATATTAAAAATGTAATACTTTAGTGATTATTATTACATCAACAAATTTGAACATATAAGTTTCAAATATATCCAAAATTAAATTTACCGCGAGAATCCGCTCCCAAAATTTGATGCCGCAGCAAAAACCCTTTGGAGCTCTGCCTTTCGGATTGCAATTGCTCTTTCAGTGGTCCACGTGTACAGTATCGGCAGGGTATAAGCGACTCTGACAGTTAAGTGCCCTGTTAGCACACATTGCTACGCACATGGCACCACCTACATGACAGATAAATGGAATCTCAAAACATTAACATTTACTGACAGGTTATGAGCCGCCTTGATATCATGTTCATAACTTTTGTCAAAGTCGAACCTTATCGCCTCCGCGACTTCGTGTGAGTTGGATGAGCGGTAACGCTGAACCCTGGCTCTGAGAAAGTAAACAAATCTTCACAAGCTGATTGCCTCAGAACACGTCACTTGACGTACCACAGCACGTGGCGACAGAACTGTCAGAGTCGCTTATACGCTGCCGGTACTGTTACTGCAATTTTTCTAACTTTGCCTCTCAAGGCCTGTCTTCACGACGGAATACATCACGGTATTTCGCGCCTTTCTCAGTCGTGCCGCTAGATATCGCATGATCGCGACCTATCAAGCAGTGCCTGCGAGCATGCGACTTGTAGCGGCCGGGCCGAGAAAGACGCGAAATGCCATGTGATATTCCATCGTGGTCATAGGGGCTTGAGAGGCAGAGTTAGAAAAATCGCACTGTAGCGATGAGAGTCTCGTCGTACGTCGTCGTTGGGCCCGCCCTGTAAGCGCGTTGGGGCGGCCGCAACGCGAGCGGGCGACGGGGGCGGAGCTGGCGGCGGCGGCGCAGGTGAGGATGACGGCAGGATTTCTCATTACACGCGCAGCGGGCCGTGCGCGGAGGTCGTCTGTTCTCACTGAGCGCGGACAGCGGTGGGCGGCGGCGCCGCGGCGCGTGTGTGCAAACTCGGCGTTCCGCCTTTGCGTCCCGCCGCCGCCACCGCCGCCCGTACACCGGTCTGAACCGAGCCAAAACGAGCGAAAAGGTAAAAAAAAAGTATATTTTAAATATAATTTTTTATTGACAGTGGCGTATCTGGAGGGGGCTCGTGTAGCTCCCCCCTCGAAGCAATTGATTCATATTCAAATTTATTTTAATACATCAGTGTTGAGGTTATAATTATTAACTATTGTTCAATAGATAAAAGTACATTTTTATATTCAGCATACACGAAAAATTCTTTATATGAAAACAACGAGTTGACTACTTGTCCCCCCTGCCGAGAAAAATCCAGGGTGATTGATAAAAAATCAATGGGAGAAACTTCAAAAGACGAATTATAAGAATAGATTTTTAATTTTTAAGTCGTCTTGAATTCTAAACATTTCTGTTGAATAATAAATCCAAATGTACCACAAACTCTCGACATATTTTATTGTTTACAATTCTTTTGTGTAAGGAAATGTTCAATTTTTATTAATTATGTATTTTATTGTAATATGTAATGTATTATAACTTTGAAGGGACATTTTACATTGTTCTTTAATTAATGAAGGCATTTTCAACTACAATCTGTCACAACTTTGAGATGTTTCATGTAAATAAACTTTCAGAGCCCAATTTAAATAGAGCACTAAAGAACGCCTTCGCAGAACTATGGCACCAGAAAAATAATGAATATAGTCCTGTTGAGATCGAGTCTCACCACCGGACGTGGAGGGTTCGATAAAAATAAACCTCTAAATTGAAGAATCTATATTTTAAAATAAAATAGCTTTCTGCCTTAATTCATTGTATTTTACAAAATCTTTAAAGAAAAAATAACAAACATTATTTTTCCATGTTCGAGGCTAAGAATCTCGAGGCAAGAGACATTTCCCGATGCTATGGAATCATAAGAGAAACAGGTTATTTAAAAGCTTTAATTGTTTCTTAATCGTGTGCGGAAACTAACGCATTATACCTAAAAACTGCGAAATAAACTAATACCTAAAAAGTTGTACATGAAAAGATTTAAAGTTAGATAGATATTTTATAGAGGAATAGTATACAATTTATAAAAAGTAATACAAAAGAAGAAGAAGAATAGAGGAACTTTTACAATTTTGGAAAATTCAGAACTTTTACTTAATATCAGACCTGTAGTATGTTTTAAAGCATACATAGACAAATGTGAGGAATGTTTGTTTATTTTAACCATTTTTAAAAAATTTCAATTAAATAGAAGTTTCATGTAAAGTATCCCCCAAAATTAAAAGTTCATTTCAAATTTAAGGACTCGGGTCATAAATCGGGGCCTCCAATTTGTTTCGTCTTAATTCGGAGAATTAATTCATCGAAGAATACCCATTTAGGTGAAAATTGTGTGTACGATTTGGACGCTAGTGTTGCCCAGAGAAGATGTACAGACCGGCAGACATTTTCACCTACATTTATGCGCATTTTAACCTGCCTTTCGAATTTTCTCATGTCACAAGGCCTGGCTCCCCTTTAATTTGTATACTCGGAGTTTGACTATACTTCAAGTCCATTCTTTTGTTGGCTTCTGCCTTACCCACGCTCCCTATCGATCATCGGCTTTCATCGAGTGTCGTTGCATTCATTTGGCTGCAGCGTTTATGTTCTGTTTCACATTATTCTCCTCTGACATCGCCACGTTCATCTCTCGACTTCCTCTGCCTGCATCCGATACCTGTTTGAATATTCTCTCCGCCCTCTCCTCCAATGACATCCATGTGTTCCATGCCCCTTCCCACTGAAGTTTTAAAAAACAATGCCCATATTCCTGTTTTGTGTTAGAGAAACCGTATTCTTTGCCTTTAACTATACACTTGAATTTATTCGCATTTTAAACTCGTTCGAACTCATAATCGTAACAACAGAAGGGCCGAGAAGTATGTTTTAATTAATATATTATTTTTCAATCATCCTTTATAAATGATTAACAATAACATTTTAAAATGATATTATATAAGTGGCTAAATTATCTGTTACGTTTCCGAAATCTCGTTTAGCAGAACTTTCTTGGCTTTCATTAATTTATTTTATTGTTCATATCTTAAGTAACCTACTTTCTCGTTTAATTTTCATCTTACTTTGTTACTCGTTAATTGATATTGGAAAGGAAGTTGTATAAAATGTGGATATTCATCTTATTATTATAAAAATACTTAGTGGAAATGTGTGTTATTTACAATTCGTAAAACTTTTACCTGAAAAATGAAAACGAAAAATTTCCAAAATCTCGTAACTGATACAACACATGTTTTAACCATGTGATTGTCTATAATTTATAAAGACAGATTGATCAGTAATGTACCAATTAAATCTGAAGCAAGACAATCAGCTATATTCTTTCATCCTGAAGTATGTATTTAAATGAAAACGAAAGTAATAAAAATACGAGCATCATATGATTTCCTTTTTCTGTGACCATATTGAGCAAGTTACGTATTGGGCACTTAGTGACTTGCAGAAGAAACCATGAAATTATTTCCAGTAGAAAAATATAATTAACCTGATCTCTAGCTTGCAAGTACATTACGTAAAGGGAATAATGTATTGTGTACATCTGAGGCATATTTTGTCTTAGAAGTGACGAACATAAGTAATTACGTGGCTCTTCGTGGAACTGTAATTACGTGTTCACTATTCGTTTGTTATCCAACTTCACGCAAATTAGAGTGGTTAATGCGATACCGGTGCTCTTACGCTGCAGTACTTAACGGATGAGTCATTCTCGCTTTGAGACGAATCTCAGAAACATTTTTGTCCAGAAGGTATCCATATTTGTTTCATAGGAAACGGTTGGGGCTATAATTTTTTCCCACAAACTTTAGTTCCTACCGATCTAAATTTGTTTCTTAAGCAATCAAAGCCGTTTTACACCTCAATTCCGAAATGTCTCAAAAATAAAATAACTACATCGTTTATTTATTTATTTACGTTAAAAACAGTTTAATACTGTGTGTGACGAGCTATGGGGAGAAGTAAATCAATACTACATTGAATTATACAAACTGACATGTTTTTACATGTATTATTAATTATATGTAAAATATATAACTACTAAATCAACATACTAAATCAACGATTTAAACATAATTTTTTTGTGATCTGATGACTCAATGGAAAAAATTTCTCAACTCTTTTCGTTAATAACAGCAGTAGGTGAAATGTGTATGAGTTGTAACACATTTTTACCTTAAATTTTCGTCATTTCAAATAACGTATGTAGTTCGTTTGTTATTTAACTCTGATGTGGTTATGTAAATAGAAACACAGTAATATAATTCAAAATTACGTTTAAAAATGTATTAGTAAACATGAGTAGAGGTCAAAATAAAATTCTTCATGCAACTTTGCGCTTCAACTTTTCTTTGTTGCCTTAGTCATACGAATGATTATATCGTTTCATTCCCAAACCATAACTTGCAGAACTTACTCAAATTCACCTAAAGTATTTTTCAGTACGTTAATTTGCAGTTCTGGAGTTGCGTTTAGAATATATCCACTGATGTGTTGCACACATCGAAAACAAATGAATTAACTGTGTTTATGGTCGCTTTTTAACAGCTTGGTTATATAACGACCACTGATTTATCTCATTGGGATAACTGTACAGGGAACATATAAGGGCAACGTGAACCCGCGACCCTTCGAGTTAGACACGGCCCTTCATCCTCATTGACTTCGGGTATCCAGGCCGGTTGACTGTATTTTATGGACGGAGAACCTTACACAATTGTGTGTCGTGTGCTTGAATGTGCGATGAAACTCACCTGGTAGAGGCATCGGTGAAATTGTGACAGGCTGTCCAAAGTTGCTCACCACAAGAAGCATCAAGACCACACGCCACTTGAGAGAGATGAAAAAGGAAATTAGTGCCGGCACCTCACCAAAAACATCCTTACCCACATTCGTAAAACGTATGAAGAGATGTTAATCAAGGCATCAAACCGAAACTGAAACCGAAAGCGTAACTGCTAAAAATCTTTTCATTAATGAGACCGAAACCGTTTTATTAAGCATATTGCCGGAACAGTAACCGAATGAAACGGTCCTGGTTTCGGTTTTAAAAATACATTCATAAATGCGTGCAATTTGTTACGTTGAGTCCATGTTTCAAGAAGTTACTGATAGTGTACACAATAAGTGTCTCAGTTTTCAGGCTTTTCAGGTACCCCTAATATAGAAGATAATCCCCAATAACTGCTGTAGAAGCTGAATAGACTGACAGTTTGGTCATATTTAGTTCAAACAAGGTAATAAATAAAAAATAATATACTAGGTTTTAAATAGACACTAGACGACTGCTTGGAACCAGAAGGTTTTGTTATCCAAAAACCGAAACCTAAATATTGCACTAATTGAAACTGGAATGTTATTTGAAACGATTTAATGCCTTGATTTAGATACATAAACACTGTGCATACAGTAAATTATTTAATTTATTCAGTCTTTAAAGTTTATGCTATATACCAAACAATGTGTTTACAACAATGTCAAAGCGTTATTATTGAAATAGAAAATAAATCACTAAAAATTATTAAAAAATCAAAATGAAATTATCTCTACAATGCAATATTCTAGGTAAAATAATATTATTACTACACAGAAATATAATTTTGTTTTAAAAATAAAAATGAAAATATCCCTATAAAGAGTCTATTTTGACATTTCGTGGGATAACAATAGAAAATTGTGTATCAAAATGTCTGTATTAAAATCAATCTTGAATAATATACCTTCAAAATCAATGGTGCGAACCAAGGAATTAAAAAAATTATACAATCAATAATCGGAAAGTTTATACTAATTATTAAAAGTGTATCATGTCTGAGAAGTCTTACAAGACTGACTTGTATCGAATTTATAAGTCAAATAAGTCAATGAATACATTGTACTCGAAGCGCTTTATATCGATGTTTTATTAGAGATTTTACATTTAACATATTTGCATGCACCACAATACACTCATTTACATTTCACTGACGTGATTATTGTTCACACTCTTTCATACAAAGATGTAATATTTATTTTTCATTTCTTTCTTATGCACTGCAAATAAATAGGTTTGAACATATTTTACTAATAATTTTCAAAATGCATGTCATTGTTTCTCGCGCTGGAATTAAAATTAAAAACATTCGAATTGTGAATATTGGTATATTGCACAATAACAAATATAAGTGACTTCATTTTCTCTTCAGCTACATTATCTACATTTTCACGTCAACCAGCAAAGTATTCAACTAGAAACAGTCCATTATCAATATTTTCGAACATTCGACTCGTTATATTAATATTCGAATGAACGAAGAGAATGAACACTTTAGGATTTTTTTTTCACTGTAAGCACCCACTCGCAGCAACGATCAGCAACCTCACTCGTCAAATCGTCGCGAACATCGGCCGATGGAGTACGCGGATCACCCAACCAGGGCTGACACTGAAGCGCTTGCCCGCTCTTGCTCCACTTGCAACCGCTGCGTCCTCGCACTCACAACAGCGCGTGCGCCACGTACCTTGTGGAGCAGCATGATCCCCGTCTGCGTCCGCGTCCTCATGGTGGAGTTCACCCACAGTGCGCGGCGCCGTCCTCCAACACGCTTTTTTATACAGCGGCGAGGATCCCGCGGTAGCGAGGACGCCTGCCTGCGAACGCCCGCCTAAGATCCCCTCTTCTCGCTTTCCCGCCCCTCCCCCCCCCAAACCGCGGGTCTGCTCGTCGGGGTCTTCCTATCGGGCGAACACGGCCCTCCCGCGCCGCCACGCCCCCCCCCCCGGCTGACCACCCCCGCGCGGAAACGGCCTAAACGCGACATTGTTCCCGCAGATATTATCTGAGCGTTTTATTAATTGCTGTTTCCACATCTCCCTTTCTCGGCGGTGGATGTCCCGCCGCCCGCGGACGTCGTCATGCCCGGTGTCATCAAGGTCCTTTCCCGACACTCCTCGGCCCTGCCGGGCGACAAGAAACGCTGACACGTATACCACACCCCTGGGGTACTCTGATGTAAATACTCATTGTATACTCGGCCGCCAGTTGCGTTATGCTGGAAATCCAGGAAGGTCGCCGGGGAACAATGACTCGAAGCGCGAAGTTTGAGGACCGGAGAGCATTAGACACGCCAAAACGTGGTTTTCGCTTATGAAATGTTTGCCCGTTCTGTTTTTAGGGGCTTCTATGTTCGCACGCTGGTTTTTCGTTCGATGGTAAACCACTTTTCACCATGTCCTGGGGAAGCGATTTGTAATAGTAAGCCGCTAACTCGTTATAGAACAATTACGAAAAATTGTCGCAAGATTTCGAATGTTTCGTTCTCAGCTCTATCTACGAGATATACTTTTCAGTAAGAGTGAATGAAATGCATTTGTTCCCTAAGCAATGAAGGACGGAGGAAGCAGGAAGAAGTGGGGGAAAAGGATAAGATGATGCCGGAAAGGGAAATTTGCCTGGTACAAGAAACGAGATCTGCGATGGTACAAACGAGGAGCGCAACGATGCACACAGGTAGTTATTTCCCCCGACATCCTGGCAATATGTTTTTCTTGTAATTAACTGTAAAGAATAGATAGGGTCTTTAGTTGTAACAATTATGCGAAGTAGTTTTTTAATAATTTGAAATATGACGAGTGTTGAAGAGGAACATTGTAAAAAATATTGATGAATACAACGGTTAATGAAACAAATGATGGTGTAACAATTTTAACGATCGTGTAACTAATGTTTAACGAATGTTTACTTGATAGTGTCTACATTCTACAGAAGAGTGCCCTCAGCTGACCTCGGAACGCTGCGTAATATCATTTTCCTTATGTCATGCAATATACATATTAATACATTTTTTATTAACGCAATGAAGTCTCGATAATATACGTTGGTTTACACCTTACCTTGAACAAAAGCGTATTTCGAATGGAACTCTGATATCTTAGTTGCCTACTTCTTGGTTACAGTTGAGATTTTTCTGCTTCGTGAAAAGAAAAATTTTGCACTTCTGAGTTGTAAGAGTTTACATATATAAACTTTTGAATTTACAAGTATTTCGTATGAAATTAATTTTGAAGTTTTATAGGTTCGAATGAAGTGATGAGGCAAGTCAGCCAGTCTTGCCTGTCTCAATGCCTGAGAAGATCAGATCAGTTAATAATAATAATAATAATAATAATAATAATAATAATAATAATAATAATAGTGTTAGTAGTAGTATTAGATCAGTACATGAAATCGCAGTCGTCTGTTGTATTAGCCGAATTTTATACGTTACACCCTCGTGTACACCGTTCGTGTTGCTGTGATCCCAGCTTCTCTGTTTACATTAGTTGGGATACCGAGAACAAGAAGGAGGAGCAAGAGGAAAAGGAAGAGGAGAAGGAAGAAACGGAAGAGAAGAAGAAAGAGGTGGAGGAAGAAGAAAGAGAGAAGAAGGAAGAAAAGGAAGAGGAGAAGAAAAGACGAGAAGGAGGAGGAGGAGGAAGGTAGGAGAAGGGCCAGAAGAAGGAGGAGGAGAAGAAAAAGACGAGGAGAATTCCCCAATTCTCTGAATATATTTATTCTTAACGTTTCACGTATACTGCATATTTGTATTTCCCACCTATGAAACCCTTCTATAGCAGGGACCCTGTCTATTATTTTGATAGGATTATGCTGATACACTAATCATTATGCTCTCTTTAGAGCGTCTAAGTAACTAGCTATAAACTTCGGACATTTGCGTTGAAAAATTACTTGAAATATTTTATTTTAGGAATTAACTGTCTATAAAACCCTCAAAATAACTTTTACTCAAATTTCCCACCTGGTACAACTTAATTAAATTTTACTGAAAATAATAATTGCATCCTTTCTTTAAGTCGCTATTTGTTTTTCATTTCCTGGAATAAGAATGTGTAGTCTGGGATAAATCTTTAATTTATTTAGATTAATTGTCTAGTTTGAACTACACATTGACACTTAACAAGACACTTAAAAGATCAAAATGAAAACATTACGAATATCGTGAATGAACAAAATTACGATTGACCCTATTCACACGATTTCTCGTTGTAGAGTGGAGAAAAGCATAAAAAAGTTGGCAAGCTGCATCAACGCATTTATTAGTGAGATCAAACTGATATGAGATTCTACTAATTTGTGTAAATCTCCAGCGAAAACTTAAATTTCTATGAACCACGAGCATAATTAAATGCTAATGACGTGAAGAATTGTGTGTATTTAACAGTATGCGTTGCTTTTTCAGCTGTATGGAAGTGAGTCCTACTTTAGTCTTAACGTCGTTGTAGCGAGTCGGGAAAGGTGGTCGAATTGTAATTACTTAGTTTCCCACAATATTTTCACTCGGGATCATTTTGCCTTCCAATTGAATGATATTCAGATTGAATTGAGTGATTTTCAGAACAATCTGATATAAGCACATTTCCTATGAGAGCGCCGTAACACATATGTTTTGCATATTGCTCCATTCACGCTTTAGAGTACTTTGAATTTGTATCATTGGTGTACGTTCATATTTTACCTTCCTGAAACCTTTAATATGTTGAGCATTTTGTACGAATTTGACTAAAGACTGGTTTACAAGATTCCCTGAAAATATAACTGCGTTATTGTTAAAACTCCTAACATTTTTTCTTAGTTTATTCCTTCGCGTGTCAGTGAATTTATTTGGAAGAAACATGAAATGTGTCCCCATGTCGATCAACGGTGTGTTGAGGGTTAAGAAGATTTCTGTGTGATGTGAGGTCCGCTTCTACACGTAGAGGGGCGACTGAAAAGTCTTGAAAAAATATATTCACACGGACTACCTTTACGCAGACGACGATGCATTCGCCGCGACCAACAATGGACTTCGGACTGCACTGACGAAACTCCAACGCAACGCAGACTTATTGACACAGTGGGCCACAGAACTACAGACTGACGATCAACACGACTAATACAAACGCCATCATTTTTCGACCGCCATTACTGCTCATCACGTTCCTCCCATTACTATCAACAACATACCCATTCCATGGAGCGAGACCGTAAAATACTTAGGATTGACTTTTGACCGAAAACTGTATGGGACCGACCACGTAAAACTCACAGTTAACAAAGCTCATCGAATCATTAGCTCACTACGCCCCTCATCTCTCATTCAAACTAGACAATAAGACGAAGACGTACATACACAATATCTATATCAAATCGACCTTACTTCTCCGATGCGAGACGTGAGCCACAACTTCTTTCACCAACTATGACCGACCTGAAAAAACTTGAGAATCGCTTCATCAGACTATTCATTTCGACCACCTTTCCCGACTCGCTACAACTTGCTTATTGACGTTAAGACTAAAGTTGGACTAACTCCCATACAGACTGACATTTGCAACAACGCCAGGACTCGAGTTAACAAAGCCCTTAGCAACCCCAACTTCATTCCTTTTCTTCATCCACACACACATATCCTTAATAATCCACCCGTCCATAGAATACACCATCATCCATTAGACATTCTTCAGCTCCCCCCACCTCGGACGTAATGACCAAACTCCCTCACTACGACAATTCACGCACACAAATGGGAAATCAAAGACTGTGACAGCTACGGACGTGACGTAGACAGTAGACCAACAAAGAAAACACCAAACATCCAAAGAACAGAAATGAAAAGAAAGCCCTAATAAAGAAAATAAATAAAAATAAAACCAAAAATCAATTCCGAATTTTCACTACCTTCCCCATAAGCATTTCCACTTTCAAGCTATTACTTTTTCCTACCCTCCCATGTCACATCCCTTCCCATTCCTTCCCATCCCCTTCTCGTCGGTCACCATGAATATGGGGGAAGACAGGAGGCATCATATGTCCCCATTCTGTACAATGCTCACCCTGGGCGGATAAATATATGGCCTGCTCTCTGTCAGCCGCAAAAAAACTTACCTTCTGGATGCACTATAAAGATATTGAAAAAACAATGGACGCAAAGTTGCAATGATATACATGAACAATATTTTGTTGTTAACCATGATTACCTTAGTATAGTGGAGATGGTACAATGTTATATTACTCTTTAACAAATACACTCATTTTTCAGACATTTCAGGCGAATTGTGTAATGAGATCTTGAAACAAGGGTCAGAAGAAAATAACAAGAATGTACAATATTGCGTGATAGTTTTTTCGTTCGAATTGTTTTTATTCACTCAAATGATCATACATTTCACATGGATAGTGAAGTATGTAACTTTTCTACATAAAACACTTGATTTAAAAATGATTGTGTTAGTGACAATTTACAATATCATTAAACGAGAGTGAATATGCTTCAAAGCAGCATCTTTATAAGCAAAAATATAACAAATTAATAAACAAGTAATAAATGTGAAATAACAACGGGAAAAGATAAGAATATTTTTAACATGGATGTTGTAACTATAATGAAGAGATAGAATATGGTACTATAAAATACTGGCGAAAGTATTTGACCTTCTACAGATTTTACAGTTCCTTTAACTCAGCTTGAAATTGTCCAAATGGTGAACACTTTCACTTTTAACATGGAAATGTTGCCCCCGTTCAGGAACACGAATTCAAACCATATTCTTGAATTCCATATAGCAAAAAAGTTTTAAAAGTGAATCCAAAATTCGTTTTTCTTTTTTCCACGAGACAGTTCCAAGATGAAATATGGAAATAAAGCAATGACAGTACCATCGCCATTGACACCAGGACGTGCGAAAAACTTGACACAGTCGTCTGAATTGAGAATAAAAATACATTATTTTCTGTACAATATATCAGATGATGGCATTTTCTACTTTCTTCGTGCCACAGACACCAGTCGTAGTGACTTGTACTCTACTAGTACGTTCTGCTTTGCAATAAATGAATTTTCTCAGATTTAATAAGACAACGAAATATCGTCACGTTCGTCGAGTAATTTTGCGCACGACAGCCGTGTGGGAATGTCTATCGATAATATGTTAATTAGCAAATATAACATAAAATAAATATATTCTACTTACATAGGAGATATAACCGATATGTCTGACAATATTTTTTATATTTTTACGAGTACATATGTCCTTTTTAGTATGAAGTTACAAGTTACATGAAGTTACATGAAGAATCAAGAGATGACAACGACCAAAGAATTTAACCAAAGGTGCATGTGTTTGATTTTCCTGCTTCATTTGGAACACGTTCCAATTTCTATAAATGTTCCATAAATTGATAAAAAAACACATGTAGATCATTACTGTGACACGAACTACAATAATGTAATTACAATAGTTAAATGGGAGAACGTTGCAACTCACAAATGTTCAGTGTTCGCACAAACCGTTGATCACAATCGTTTGCTGCTTTGCACTAAAACATTAATATTAGGTCAAACTGGCAATCTCATAGCTCATTCTCATATCTTTCCCGTTTATGTAACTTGAAAGAAGCTCATTTCATGTGGATGAAATCGACATATGATTTATCTGTGAGACTGGGATCACGTGACTTAAGTTATTCCGCTGGAACGTTTCTTTCCCGTTTCTACGCAGTTTCAACGATTTTTCAGTGAGAAATGTACGAATGCATCAGACGATTTTATACAGATTATTGGAATGTTTCCTTTTGAAAGATGTTTCAGCGTTGTGATGAATAGTTTGTTCATAAATTCATTCTACGATGTAATTTTATCGAGCAATGCATCTTACTACTCGGTACGTATAGTGCCTGCTGTGTTAAATAAACCATTTATTTCACTTGGTGACTGGTGCATGGAGAAAAATTTCTTATAAGAGTAGTGACCTGGGACTAATGATCGATAACGAGAACCCATCAGGTGAGCAATGACCATCGTAATATTAACTGCATGATTTAAAAATAAGATATGGCGTTTGTAGATTTTACTGAGGTTACTACTAAAAATGTCCAATCGTTTAACAAAGAATCATAAAATGAAAGAGTTTACATTCTTGAGATAATTGACAACTGCGCATTTACGAAGTAACAGACGTTGAACTCAACATAGCACAAAGTGCACTTATGACGGCTGTTTCTCTTATTGTAATGTTGTTCAATCTGCAGGAAAAATACCTAATTGATTTTCATATGAGTGCTTTTGTATTTAAAATTTAACTATTTCAACATTTTTATAGAGTATCATCTCGTAGATTTGCATTGTTTCCATTGGGGATAATAACATTTTATTATTGTTCCAATCTATCTGAAATCGGCGCATATTTTAATTATGACTCTGATTCTGTTTTCAATTCCTCTTTCATGAATCACTCATTCAATTCAATTACTTCTTATTTTCTTTGAAGATTGAACGATATTCCAATATTTGCACACCTTAGTACGGTTTGGTGTTTGTTGATTGTTTAGTGATGATTTAAAGTACACACTGATGTATCAAATAGAAAAGGAGTTCATCTTTTAATATAGTTTTTTGGTGTATGGTAAAATGGAAAAAGTTAAAACAATAGTGAAGGGGAAAAAAATGAATTTCTTGAGCACTTCGAAAATCTAAACATTCACAGTATACAATGGTATATTTCATATTCTTGAGTAATTCGAATCGTTTAAAGCCGATTCTTACACATCCATATACAAAGCGCTTAATAAGTTAACCGTGATATCATCGATTGGCATAGAGGAACTCTTTAATATTAGATTTAAAATTATAATTGAATTTCAAAATTCCATCTCAAAACAGTATGCACAATGTTCACTGTCTTTGGAAATAATTGTATATGAGAAAATCGAAGAGTAAGAACGTCAATCTTATGTAATGTGTAATTGAAGTTTGGAAGTTACGCTATTAAGCACGATATATGAGTAAAATGTACATCTGAAATTTTTGTTAGCTGCATGACTATTTTTTTCATTTACACTCTTTTGACCAGATATTTCGACGGCTTCAAGTAGAGTCATTGTAATTCTGTTTTTTGAGGGGATTAGTGTTAATTATCTCTTTCATCCGGAATGTTTTTCCCTTTCATTTAGTTGTGATATGTAAATTAGTAATTGAAGATTCTTTCAAATCAATACCTGGTATTATTCGCTGAATTGAGGCAGATTTCGAATTTTTGAAACGCTATATTCCGAAGCATTAATGGCGCCTGCATAAATTACACATGATAGTTCACAATAAATGCTACAAACTTGTTGAGTAGTTATATAGAAAGGTCTAAGTTGGTCACTTTCCTCTGTATCATTTTGGATAAAATTAATTTTGAAAAATAATAGTTTTTTATGCTCTGTTAATTTTCCAAGGGGCCATGATTTCCCTCTTTCCTTGAAGGGGGCTCTAGCGAAACATAACGTTGTGAGATTCAATGGTACTTCTTGGGACCGTGCAATTGCCACTTCGAACGTATTTCAGTCGATCATATTTCAGTTCATCAGTTCATATTTCAGTATATTTTTTTCATATTGTCATTTTCCATTTGTGAATATACATATCTCTCTCATTAGGTTCTAACACTGAAATCGAGATAGACTCCATAACGCAAAAAATATGGTGATAGCGAAACCACACAAATACGTATAATAGTTTCGAAAGCAGAATAACCAAGATGCGTAAGATCCAGATAAATCACATAGATTTAAATTAAATCACATAGATTTAAAACCATCGGTTGATTCGAGCCAGATACGTACATCATAGCTTTGTTACAAAACTAAATATATCATATGACATTGTTGTATCTCATACACCACAAAAATGTTGTTTTTAAGTAATATTTCTACAATATTGGAATTTGATCTAGCCTTCCGAATGTAGCGTGCCAAAAGAAGCATGAGTCCGAACAATGAGACAAGAATTACCTTTAGCAGAACAGGAATTTACAAAGTCCCTTGATATATCAAAGGATACGTGTTGGCATTCTCTATCGTGTCTTAGGTTGTTTAATCTATAAAGATTACTATAAGAAGGGACCGCATTGACAGTTACTTCTTGGCCATTGGTGGAAATATCACTGCAAGTTACGTCCGAAGAATCATTTTGTCAGTGTGTTCGTTTATAGTAAGCTCATTTGTAAACGGCTTCATCACTATCTCTTGCAATGTCATCGCCTGTATGGCGTTCATTAGTTCCCCTACCTGTTAAAGTGGTCCCTTCTTACAGTAAATCCTCTATATGAATATGGCTAGAGAAGTTCGATTTAGTTAAATTAACAGAGTTAAAACTCTAATTCAACAATGGGACACATATAAACAAGAATCCATTAGTACCATTTCTCCTACGTAGGCCGTCGCTGTTCATACAACTTATACATACAACTGTACATACAACAATACGATGCTTATTTTGTTTGTGTTACTTGCCAAAAAAGAGATATTTATTATTGGAACCATTCTGATTGCGCAAGTTTGAGTGCAACGAACCACAACGAGGTTGTAGAGTGTGTGCAGCACGATTTGAGATTTTTGTTTATGCTGTTTTCATTCCGTCTGCTCAACGCACTTGTCCCGTTGCTCAGTCGCACGCTTCAACTCGAGAAAAAAATTCATAAACAATGCGTAAATTCCTGTCCCCTGAAAAATTAAAAAAACAAAAACAGAAAAAAACAAGCGATGTAACTAGACGACTCGTTTCCTTCCATCCCCAATCAAAACGTGACTCGAACTGACGAGTATGCCCAGTTTTTCGCACGCCCCCGCTCCAGCCCGTCGCGTCCCTCGGGGGCGTCAGCGCAGCAACTCCATGAGCGTCCGCGGCAGCAGGAGCAGCAGCGCCAGCTGCAGGACAATGGCGGCGGGGCCGGCGACGGGGCCGGGGCAAGGCGGGCCGCCGCTCACGGCGCTGATCTTGTGGTCGAGGTCGTTGGCGCTGGTCTCGTAGGTGGCGCCTCCCGGGCCGTCGTAGCGGTACGTGGTCTTCCACCCGCCGCCCGGCGCCGCCACGCGCGTGCGCTCCTGCGCACAGCAAATTGATATAGTAATACACAAAACCTAGCAAGCACAGCACAGCAAAAAAATATAGTAATGCAAAACCTAGTGGTGCGAAAACAGCACGTACTTTCTCGCCCGTATTTTCATGCAAAATTACGCGAAAAGTAGTCAAATTTTCGAAAAATTGTACAGGAACTTGTTTCTTTATCTATCTTTAAGAAACATATTTCATTAAGGAAAAAATCTCTATCTTCATAATTGAAGTTGTAGGAAGATGTCGAAAAAATTTTGAATTTTTGCAATTTTCGAAAATTCAGTTTTCAAAGAACATGAGACCTGCGCATATCTCCTAAACGTCCTTGAGACTATCCAACAACAAAATGTAATTAACAACGATGGAGCCATTTTTTGAAATTTTGGAAAAGGTCCCAAGGGCTTCATGTAAAGTAACCTAAAAAAATAAAATATCAGTTTCAAATTCAAGGGACCAGGTCATCTCTCAGATCGATTATGGAATATCGAATTTTGGATAAAATCGGCTGAACGGTTTAGGCGCTAGCATTGTTCACAGATGGACAGATAGACTTTTGCCGTCAATCGATTTTCGGCATCAAGGACCCCCAAAAAAAGTAATAGATATAGTAATGATAAATGCAGTAATGAAGAATATTATGTAATCGGGGCTATTTGTAGAATTAAATATTATTTGCGGTAATAGTATTAATACATTTTAATGTTAACTCATTTTTTTCAGCAGATGTAGTTGTTAAATACTATAATATGATTTAAGCAATCATTACCTACTTTCAGACGTCTGATGAATAATTTTTATTTCAGTTAAGACATTTTTTTAAATTTACTCTTTCGATTACACTTCGTATAAATCTATGATTAGCTCCGAAGGTTTCTGAACATTGACCATAATATAGTCCAGGAAGATTAATAATGAATTTGTTTTAGTCGTCCCTGGAGTTTCATCAGTTTTCACTCCAAGCTTCAAAGCATCCATGGCATTCATGATGTTGGCTACTAACAAGAGTTAGGCTACTAATGATACGTCATAATGTAGACTTTTAACTCTTGTTAGTACATCATGACGTATCATATCGAAAACCGCCTCAATTTTTTTGAAGTGATGGTTGGGGTCAAATGTAGTTCAGATGCTAAGTTTTTGCTGCTGACACAAACGGGATGTCACTCAATAAAACAAATGAATTATGCAGTGTTACAATTAGTGCGAACAGTGGGTGGTGTTCTTTTCTGAGCACGGTCCAATTCTTCACTGTAAGCGCCGCTCGAAATAATCTCGATTCACCAATAAGTGTTACTTTGGAGTCATTTATAGCTTGCTTCAGTAAATACAATTTTCTACAAGAATCACATGTAATCTTAACTATAACTGAAAAAAATTCTAGAAGTGTTTCTTACGACACGACAAACCATTCCTTGTAAGTGAAAAGGTAAGGTTCTTGCCCCAAAGCTTCTCTCTAAAAAGGTGAGTATTACTTACTAGATGAATTTGATGTATAAGAAATAAACAATATTAGTGAAATATTTTTCAAAAAGAACTGCAAACCATTCACACATGCAAAGCTTATAATCGCGAACCGAATAAGAAGCAAGCCTGCACTTTTGACTTGGTCTAGCAGAGTAACAAATTCGGCTTGCCATCAGATAATGTGCTATTACGCACTCTTCAACCATCGACGTCTCTAAACCGCCTGTTGGCATTGCGTTGCCGCATCCTTACCTGGTGGAAGCCCCGATGGTCGTACGACTCTTGGCGCTTGATGTTGGTGGCGAACTCATACGTCTTGACGTTCTCCTCCTCCGCCGGCGCGCCGCCGCCCGCACCTGCGCCCACGCCCGCGCCGCCAGACGTGCCACCGCTGCGGAAGTTGTTGATGTCCTGCGCAGGGAAATGGGTCAGAGATGGCAAGCCGACGTGTAGGCTGGCGCCAGATCTCACGTTCTAACGGGGGAGGAGCAGCCACCTTCCGTGATATAATTACTTCACGAATTGATCTAAAGCCACAGACAACCAAATGTAGTAAAACTTGCTCAAAGCGGAATCTCAAGGGACTAGAATTTTTTTGCCGTATTATACAAGATTCCGCTTTATGCAATGTAATACTTTAGTACTTGTGATTGGCAGGGCCGCGATTTAAGTTCACGTTAGACAGCTTTCCGTATTATCCCGTTCCGCATTGAGCAAGTTTTACCATAATAAGCGATAATTCCAGTCACAAATTAAAAATTCTATATTTAGTAATAGACGTTTTAATCACATATGTCAGATCCTCTTCGGTATCTCAAAATAATATTACAACAATAATTTTTAACAATAGTTTTAACAGTCAAATATAAATGTTTAAAATCCTCAAGTTTCATAATCTGTTTACTATAAATAAGTTGTTAGAGGATTGCCAAAACTATTTAAGGTTTTGTCACCCATGTTGGATATTTTGTCATTGATGTTAAGATCAACAATTTGGAAAACAACCTCTTACATCAGTTTTTTTTTTTGTTTGGAACAATGTGAATCAAACTTGATGTAAGAGGCTTTTATCCGAAATACTAATCATAACATCCATGACAAAATATTCAAAATGGGTGATATAACCTTCAATATTTATATGTAATCCGCTAACAACATATTTATAGTTAACATAGATTTTACACTGTTTACACTATAAACATTTTAAACATATAAATTTGACTTTTAAAACTACGTTAAAAATATTTTTGTAACAATGTATTTTCAGATACTGAAGAGTACTCACTTATGAGATTAAAAATTCTATATTTAATGGAAGACGTTTCAATTTGTGACTGAAGTCATCATTTGTGACTAGAGTCATTTGATTATATTAGTCCAGTGATCGTTGAACTTTTTAGTGAACAAAGCAGTTGACGCGGCCGGGAACACCAATGAAGGCCAGGCGCGAGCGACCTACCTGGAGGTTGCCGAAGCCCGTGTCGATGCCGGTCTTGGGCACGCCGAGGCTGCTGCCGCCGCCTCCGAAGGGCGGGTTGTGGGTGGGCAGGTGCAGCTTGGGGGGGGTCGTGCATGCCGCCGAAGTCGGAGGGCACGCTGGGCACGCTAGGGATGTCGAGGTGGGGCGTGTCGTGCAGGTCACCGAAGCCCGTGTCGAGGCGCGGGGGCGAGAAGTCCTGGCCCAAGGAGATGTCGGCGCTGCCTCCGCCCCCGTACTGCGGCCCCATGTCGTGAGACAGGTGCGGCAGGTCGATGTCGGGGCTCGTGTCCACGCTGCCGCCCGAGTACTCCTTCAGCTTGGCGTCGGGCAGCGTGTCGGAGTCCGACACCGACGTCACCACCACGCAGTTCGTGTCGCGGCTGTGCCGCTGCTGCAGGGTCTCGATCACGTCCTCCTGCAGGGCACGTTGCGGCAGGCACTCTCACACACAGCAACAGCGCGGTATATCTTGCAACTTGCAAATTTGTACCGTGCAAATATATACCGATGTTTAAAATTCTCAAATGCATAATCTCTTAGCTATAAATATACTCTCCGAGAGTGAACAAGAGAATTATTCGCAATGAAAAGTTAAGACTAATTTATTATATTCTGTAAAATGAGCAAGTTCAATGTTAGAACACAGTAATAAGTTCAGTTGAATCATCATTGTCCGGAGTTTGATTATCTAACGTAAAATATATAGGTACATTTTAAAAATTATGTACGTACGTAATACTTTGTACTTTGGTATAAAGCAGCTGTTAAAAATGTAGGCTTTTGCTAAGTGAAAGTATGAGTGAGACAGTTTAAATGAGTTCAGTGTGAATAGGGAACAATTTTTAAAGTAAATCTTATTTATTTTACATAATAATTCCGCTTTTGTAATTTAAAATGCTTCAGATTAAAAATTACAGTAGTTAAAATACTTATGTTACGCTCACATCATTTACATTTCACTTACTGTTTTTTCTATCAAACACTTTCTTTGATAATTAACAAGTAATTACACTGAACAAGGAGCAAAAAAGTAAAATAAAAACACCTAATGTCTCACAATTTATAGAATATAAGGTGGGTCTCCCACATTAAATGTGGTCTCCCACATTTCATTCTGATTTCGCGTTTACGGAAGTAACAATTCAAACAAATGTCAATTCTGCCTGGCGTATTTAACCCTAAGGAAAATTAATTGACACTAACCACGTGACAAAAGGTGCTGACGAAAAGACGTGTTTTGAAGTGGAACTTTTCTCCAAGTTAGCTTTTTACAGTTTCGAATGCTGAAAGCACCGGGTATCTTAAATTACATTGTATACAGACTTCGCGTTAGTACTACATTGACGTCATCACAATGTTTACGTTCCGGATTGAACCCAAGATCTAACACAATATGGTGTTACAAATTTGACATTTCCAAACGCAAACTCCTTCATTTACGGTAAATTATGAAATTAATAAAGGGAAAGTGGGTTAAAATTAATTTCTCCGACAATTCTCTCAAACATTCATTTGTAGGCTTCTCATTAACTTAGATAATTTTACAATTTCAATTTTTAATGTGAAAAACTCTTAGTGTAACTGTGTTAATATTATTTAAAAGGATCTTCTGAAATGAAACTGCTATCTACTCAATTATCTCAATGTAATAATTTAGCTCTTAGCGTATAAGTAGAAGCATACATTTAAAAACATTAAAATATCTAATTGTTTGGCGTTGTGTTCACTCATTTACTCACCACTCCTTGATTTTCTAATTCTAAAACCCATATTCTGATATTTGAATTTGCGACGAGCTCTTAGCTAACGCTTCGGCCCAAACCCAGGCTCCCCTCGTGACACGCAAAACTTGAAACACATTCAATTCGTCGAAGCCCCTTGCGGAAGGCGCGCGCCAGCACCCGCGCCCCCCTTCACCCCGCCGTCTTCAAATACGGATACGGACTGTGATGAACTCCTTCCAGGGATCTCCCAGGGCAAGCCGCCCCGCCGCGCGGTCCAGCATTGTTAACATCACTAATACAAGGGTATTTTGCTTCTAATGTTCTCTTATCAAGAAAACAAAACGTTTGAACAAAAAACTTATTTCAGCGGTCATTAAATTTCAGCTAAAAATTCTCAGCTGAATATTCATAATAAGTTATTTTATCATAAAAAAACGAAAAGAAAAAGTTCTATTAACCCATTAGTGCATGTGATCCGATAAATCGGATGCTAAGAAAAACGTCAACCATGCCTGTCATTGGAGACTTATCTGTTTGAGATACACACGAATCAACGCTCGCATTGTTGGAAAGTCATAAATTAAATGTATACGCTGTAACTTTCAGAAGTTTTAGATTTAGAGCGATTAGAGTGCAAGATGGCGCATTACAGTCTTGTTGTTTTACGTAGCTGGTAAGTTTTAATTTAATTATAATATCTAACATTGATTGATAAGAACAAATTTTACATGAAATGAAATGATGAAGGTTCATGTTTTCCATTTGAATTGGTTTTCTAATAAAATAATTATAAATAACTAAACTATTTCAAATTAATTTTTGTGATCCGAAATATCGGATCACATGCACAGGGGACACTCTTCACTGCAATATATTAGAATGGCTACGTTTTTTCTCTCTACGTTTCCACCAACTGCTTCTAAATGAAAAAGTATTGTCAGCCTATCTGTTGCTGAAATTTTGAACATGTTAGAAGAAGAACACACAAAAGGCGCTAACAATTGCGAGCAATGATTTTCGCTCGTCTGCAGAAATTATGCTTGTTAGATGGGAAGGCAATGATGATGTATTTTGCCACAAATCATGAAGGAAACGAAATGGAAAGTTATGCGCGTTGGTCGAAAGAGAAAAAAATGTAAAATTAATTTTCGACAGCTAGTAGTTTTTAGTTCGTGCAATAAAAGAATGGGTGGAGTGGTTTTGATGGACCAAATTATGGCGAACTACATAACTAGAATGCAACAAAGAAAATAGTATTGGCATATATTTGCTTATTTTTGGATACTTTGGTTGTAAATACCTGGCTCCTGATAAAAAAATATGGCCAAATGATGAGAAGTCCCATTGTTTTTCGAAATGCCGAAGAGATATTTGCCTGAGCTTGTTCAACATTCATGAAACATCACCAAGAAAAGAAAAACAGCCAAATGACCCAAATACTGACATTCGTTTTGACGGCAAAAACCACTGGATAATTCCTGATTCTACAGAAAAGAAACTTCGCCACTGTCATGGTAAAAGAAAATTCATGTGCCAAAACTATGATATGGGATTGCAATTCAAATGCTTCAAAGATTTTCATGCATATTATAATATGAAAGGAAAGAATTTCATTGTATCTCTTACGAATAAACATATTTTTCAGAATCGAAATATTTTCATTTGTTTGCCCAGTAACATAAATATAACGTAAAAATTAGTCTGGGCATCAAAATAGACCAAAAGATTAAAATATAATTTATTTTTGGTGTAATAAATGACTTGATACACGGGAATTTCACCAGTGTCCTTATTACTGAAAACATAACCGGGCAGGCCCACAGCTGAACTTAAGAGTACTGTATGCATGTGATCCGATTTATCGGATCACGTTTTTCTTGGAAACGGTGCAGAATAGAATTTTGATAATTCACATAGTATGTCGTTTAGATGTATAATACATGGATATATAATCTTTTCCCAAAAAAATAAGCCAGGAAACTTCATGCACATTAGTGCAGAAGTTAGGGTTAAGCGGTCACCATATTTAACATATCTAATACAAAGTTATTTTGCTTCTAATGTTCTGTTATCAAGATAACAAAAATTATGAACAAAAACCTCTATTCAGCGGTTATTGTATTTCAGCTAACAAATTCTCAACCAAATTTTCATAATCAGTTCTTTTATCAAAGGAACAAAATACGAAAAGAAAAACCTCTATTAAGCGGTCACCATATTTAACATAACTAATTTGTTTAAGGGGTCACCATATTTAACAGGATAAAGACCTTTGTAGGTGATCTTTATTTCACACTTCTAATATTCTGTTATCAAGAAAACAAAACTTATGCATAAAAACCTTTATTCAGCGATCAATTAATTCGGCTAACAAATTGTCAGGTAAATTTTCATACTAAGTTCCTTAATCAAAAGAAAAAAACACGAAAAGAAAAACCTCTATTAAGCAAACCTATTACAAAGTTATTTTTCTTCTAATGTTCAGTTATCAAGAAAACAAAACTTTCGAACAAAAACCTTTATCAAGCGGCCATTAAATTTCAGCAAACAAATTCTCGAAAAAAATATCATACTCAGTTCCTTAATCAGAAGAAAAAAGCACATTAAGAAAAATCTCTATTCAGCGGTCACCCTATGTAACATATCTAATACAAAGTTATTTTGCTTCTAATGTTCCCTTATCAAGAAAACAAAACTTATCAAAAAAAACCTTTTCTCAGCGGACTATTAATTTCAGCTAACAAATTTTCGGCCAAATTTTTATAATCAGTTTTTGTACCAAAGGAACACGAAAAGAAAAACCTCTATTCGCCCTATTTAACATATCTAATACAAAGTTATTTTGCTACTTATGTTCCCTTATCAAGAAAACAAAACTAAAGAACAGAAAACTTTTATTCACCGGTCATTGAATTTCAGCTATCAAATTTTCATAATCAGTACTTTTATCAAAGGAACAAAACAAAAAACTCTATTAAGCATTCACCATATTCTATTATTTACATTTAACATAACAAATACAACGGTATTTTGCTTCTAATGTTCTCTTCCAAAAAACAAACTTATGAACAAAAATCATACTCAGTTCTTCTTTCAAAGGAACAAAATACGAAAAAAAACTATTATAAGCGGTCACTATTTTTCACATAATTAATACAAAGGTATCTTGCTTCTAATGTTATCTTGTCATAACAAATATGAAGAAAACATAATTCAGCTATAAATCATAACTCTGCTAAATATTCATGAAAAGTTGTTTTATCAAATGAACAAAACACGGACAAAACACTATTAAGCAATCACCATATTTCACGTAACTAATACAAAAAATTTTGCAAAAACAATTAAAAAACAAAAAACCTTTATTCAGCGATCATTAAATTTCAGCTAACAAATTACCGGATGAATTTTAATAAAGCGAATGAAGTCCCAAGTTGATAAAGTCCGCAAAGGATTAAGTCTGAAGTGGATAAAGACAGAAGTGGATAGAGTCCAAAGTGGATAAAGACCGAAGTGGATAGATACCCAAGTGGATAAAGTCTGAAGTGAAAAAAGTCCGAAGTGAATAAAGTCCAAAGTGGATAAAGTCCGAAGTGGATAAAGTACGAAGTGGATAAAGTCCGAAGTGGATAAACTCCGAAGTGGATAAAGTCCGAAGTGATAAACTCCGAAGTGGATAAAGACCGTAGTGAATAGAGACCGTAGTGAATAAAGTCCGAAGTGGATAAAACCGAAATGGATAGTCCAAAGTGGATAAAGTCCGAAGTGGATAAAGTTTGAAGTGAATAAAGTCCGAAGTGGATAAAGTCAAAAGTGGATAATGTCCGATGTGGATAAAGTCCGAAGTGGATAAAGTCCGAAGTGGATAAAGACCGTAGTGAATAAAGACCGTAGTGAATAAAGTCCGAAGTAGATAAAAACCGAAATCGATTGTCCAAAGTAGATAAAGTCCGAAGTGGATAAAATCCGAAGGGGTTAAAGTCCAAAGTGGATAAAGACCGAAGCAAATAAAGTCCGAATTGGATAAAGACTGAAGCGGATAAAGACCGAACTGGATACAGTCCAAAGTAGATAAAGCCCAATGTAAATAAAATCCCAAGTGGATAAACTCCGAAGTGGATAAAGGCCGAAGTAAATAAAGTCCGAAAAAGATACAGACTGAAGTGGATAAAGACCGAACTGGTCACAGTTCAAAGTGGATAAAGTCCAATATGGATAAAATCCGAGGTGGATAAAGTCCGAAGTGGATAAAGTCCAAAGAGGATAAAGACGTAGTGAATATAGACCGTAGTGAATAAAGTCCGAAGTGGATAAAAAACGACATGGATAGTCCAAAGTGGATAAAGTCCGAAGTGGATAAAGTCCGAAGTGCATAAAGTCCAAGGTGGATAAAATCCGAAGTGGATAAAGTCCGAAGTGGAAAAAGTCCAAAGTGGATAAAGTCCGAAATGGATCAAGTCCCGAAGTGAATAAATTCCGAAGTGGATAAAGACCGTAGTGAATAACGACCGTAGTGAATAAAGTCCGAAGTGGATAAAAACCGAAATGGATAGTCCAAAGTGGATAAAGTCCGAAGTGGATAAAGTCCAATGTGGATAAAGTCCGAAGTGGATAAAGTCCGAAGACGATATAGTCCGAAGTGGATAAAGACCCGAAGTGGATAAAGTCCGAAATGGATAAAGTCCGAAGTAAATAAAAACCGATATGGATAGTCTAAAGTGGATAGAGTCCGAAGTGGATAAAATCCGAAGTGGATAAAGTCCGAAGTGAATAAGGACCGTGGTAAATAAAGACCGTTGTGGATAAAGTCGGAATTGAATTAAGTCCGAAGTCGATAAAGTCCGAAGTTGATAATGTCCGAAGTGGATAAAATCCGAAATGAATAAAGTCCGAAGTGGATAAAGACCGTGGTAAATAAAGACCGTCGTGGATAAACTCGGAATTGAATAAAGACCGAAGTAAATAAAGTCCGAAGTTGATAAATGCCGTAGTGAATAGTGTTCAATGTGTATAAATTCTGAAGTGGATGAAGTCCGAAGTGGATTAATTACGAAGTGGTTAAGTCCGAAGCTAAGAAAGTCCGAAGTGGTTAAAGACAGAAATGGATAAGTCCAAATTGGATGAAGTCCGACCGACGTGGATAAAGCCCGAAGTGAATAAGTCCGAAGTGGATGAAATCCGAAGTGGATTAAGTCCGAAAGAGTTAATGTTCGAACGGATAAAGTCCGAAGTGAATAAAAAGCGAAATACATAGTCTAAAGTGAATAGAGTCCGAAGAGGATATAATCCGAAGTGGATAAAGTCCGAAGTGGATAAAGACAGTTGTGAATAAAGACCGTAATGAATAAAGTCCGAAGTGGATAAAAACCGAAATGCATAGTCCAAAGTGGATAAAGTCCGAGGTGGATAAAGGCCGAAGTAAATAAAGTCCGAATTGGATAAAGACTGAAGTGGATAAAGACCGAACTAGTCACAGTCCAAAGTGTATAAAGTCCAATGTGGATAAAATCCGAAGTGGATTAAGTCCGAAGAGGATAAAGTCCGAAGTGGATAAAGTCCTAAATGGATAAAGTCCTAAGTGGATAAAGTCCCAAGGGGATAAAGTCCGAAGTGGATAATGTCCGAAGTGGATAAAGTCCGAAGTGGATAAAGTCCGTAGTGGATAAAGTCCGAAGTGGATAAAGATCGTTGTGAATAAAGACCGTAGTGAATAAAGTCCGAATTGGACAAAAACCGAAATGGATAGTCCAAAGTGGATAGAGTCCGAAGTGGATAAAGTCCAAAGTGGATGAAAACTGAAGTGGATAAAGTCCAAAGTGGATGAAAACTGAAGTGGATAAAGTCCGAAGTGGATAAAGTCGGAAGTGGATAAAGGCCGAAGTAAATCAAGTCCGTATTAGATAAAGACTGAAGTGGATATAGACCGAACTGGTCCAAAGTGGATAAAGTCCAATGTGGTTAAAATCCGAAGTGGATTAATTCCAAAGAAAAAGTCCGAAGTGGATAAAGTCCGAAGTGGATTAACTCCAAAGTGGATAAAGACCGTAGTGAATGAAGACCGTAGTGAATAAAGTCCGAAGTGGATAAAACCGAAATGGACGGTGCAAAGTGGATAAAGTCCGAAGTGGATAAAGTCCAAGGTGCATAAAGACCGAAGTGGATAAGTCCGAAGTTGATAAAGTCCGAACTGGAAAAAGTCCGAAGACGATAAATCCGAAGTGGATAAAGTCCAAAGTGGTAAAGTCCGAAGTGGATAAAGTCCGAAGTGGATAAAGTCCGAAATGGATAAAGTCCGAAGTAGATAACAACCAAATGGATAGTCTAAAGTGGATAGAGGCGAAGTGGATAAAATCCGAAGTGGATAATGTCCCAAGTGGATAAAGACCGTGGTGAATAAAGACCGTGGTGAATAAAGACCGTTGTGGATAAAGTCCGAAAAGGATAAAGTCGGAATTAGATAAAGTCCCAAGTGGGTAATGTCCAAAATGGATAAAATCAGAAATGGATTTTATAATTTTATATTATTATTAATATTAATATTAATTAATAATATAATAATTAACTAATAATAATAACTAATAATAATAATTATTAATAATATTTATTTGGATAAAGTCCGAAGTGGATAAAGACCGAAGTGGATAAAGTCCGAAATGGATAAAGTCCGAAGTAAATAAAAACCGAAATGGATAGTCTAAAGTAGATAGAGTCCGAAGTGGATAAAATCCGATGTGGATAAAGTCCGAAGTGGATTAAGACAGTGGTGAATAAAGACCGTTGTGGATAAAGTCCGAAGTGGATAAAGTCCGAAGAGGATAAAGACCGAAGTAAATAAAGTCAGAAGAGGAGAAAGTCAGAAGTGGATAAAGTCCGAAGTGGATAATGTCCGAAGTGAACAAAATCCGAAGTGGATAAAGTCGGAAGTGGATAAAGTCCGGAGTAGTTAACGTCCGAAGAGGATAAAGACCGAAGTAATAAAGTCAGAAGAGGAGAAAGTCAGAAGTGGATAAAGTCCGAAGTGGATAATGTCCGAAGTGAACAAAATCCGAAGTGGATAAAGTCCGAAATGGATAAAGACCGAAGTAACTAAAGTCCGAAGTTGATATATGCCGTAGTGAATCAAGTCCGAAGTGGATAATGTCCAAAGTAGATAAATTCGGAAGAGGATAAAGTCCGAAATTGATTAATTTCGAAGTGGTTTAAGTCCGAAGCGAAGAAAGTCCGAAGTGGATAGAGACCGAAATGGATACAGACCAAATTGGATGAAGTCCGACGTGGATAAAGTCCGAAGTGAACAAAATCCGAAGTGGATAAAGTCCAATGTGGATAAAGTCGGAAGTGGATAAAGTCCGGAGTAGTTAACGTCCGAATGGATAAAGTCCGAAGTAAATAAAAACCGAAATAAATAGTCTAACGTGGATAGAGTCCGATGTGGATATAATCCGAAGTGGATTAAGTCCGAAGAGGATAAAGTCCGAAATGGATAAGGTCCGAAGTGAATAATGTCCGAAGTGGATAAAATCCGGAGTGGATAAAGTCCGTAGTCAATAAAGTCCGAAGTGAATAAAAACCGAAATGGATAGTCCAATGTGGATAAAGTCCGAAGTGGATAAAATCCAAAGTGGATACAGTCCGAAGTGGATAAAGTCCGAAGTGAATAAAGACCGTAGTGAATAATGTCCGAAGAAGATAAAAACCGAAATGGACAGTCTAAAGTGGATAAAGTCCGAAGTAGATAAAGTCCAAAGTGGATAAAGTCCGAAGTGGATAAAGTCCGAAGACGATATAGTCCGAAGGCGATAAAGTCCGAAGTGGATAAAGTCCGAAGTGGATAAAGTCCGAAGTGGATAAAAACCGAAATGGATAGTCTAAAGTGAATAGAGTCCGAAGTGGATAAAGTCCGAAGTAGATAAAGTCCGAAGTGAATAATGTCCGAAGTGGATAAAATCCGGAGTGGATAAAGTCCGAATTGGATAAAGACCGAAGTATATCAAGTCCGAAGTTGCTAAATGCCGTAGTGAATAGAGTTCAAGTGGATAAAGTGGATGTGGATGAAGTCGAAGAGGATAAAGTCCGAAGTGGATAAAGTCCCAAGTGGATAGTGTCCAAAGTAGATAAATTCCGAAGTGGTTTAAGTCCGAAGTGGATAAAGACCAAAATGGATACAGTCCAAATTGGATGAAGTCCGACGTGGATAAAGTCCGAAGTGTACAAAATCCGAAGTGGATAGAGTCCGAAGTGGATATAATCCGAAGTGGATAAAGTCCGAAGTGGATAAACACCGTTGTGAATAAAGACCGTAGTGAATTAAGTCCGAAGTGGATAAAAACCGAAATGGATAGTCCAAAGTGGATAAAGTCCGAAGTGGATAAAGTCCGAAGTGGATAAAAACTGAAGTGGATAAAGTTCGAAGTGGATAAAGTCGGAAGTGAATAAAGGCCGAAATAAATAAAGTCCGAATTGGATAAAAACTGAAGTGGATAAAGACCGAACTGGTTACAGTCCAAAGTGGATAAAGTCCAATGTCGATAAAATCCGAAGTGGATTAAGTCCGAAGAGGATAAAGTCCGAAGTGGATAAAGTCCGAAGTTGATAAACTCCGAAGTAGACAAAGACCGTAGTGAATGAAGACCGCAGTGAATAAAGTCCGAAGTGGATAAAAACCGAAATGGATAGTCCAAAGTGGATAAAGTCCAAAGTGGATAGAGACCGAAGTGGATAAAAACCGAAATGGATAGTCCAAGTGGATAAAGTCCGAAGACGATAAAGTACGAAGTGGAAAAAGTACGAAGTATAAAAATTCCGAAGTGGATTAAGTCCGAAGTGGATAAAACCGAAATGGATAGTCCAAAGTGGATAAAGTCCGAAGTGGATAAAGTCCAATGTGGATAAAGTCCGAAGTGGATAAAGTCCGAAGACGATATAGTCCGAAGTGGATAAAGACCGAAGTGGATAAAGTCCGAAATGGATAAAGTCCGAAGTAAATAAAAACCGATATGGATAGTATAAAGTGGATAGAGTCCGAAGTGGATAAAATCCGAAGTGGATAAAGTCCGAAGTGAATAAGGACCGTGGTAAATAAAGACCGTTGTGGATAAAGTCGGAATTAAAGTCGATAATGTCCGAAGTCGATAATGTCCGAAATTGATAATGTCCGAAGTGGATAAAATCCGAAATGAATAAAGTCCGAAGTGGCTAAACACCGTGGTAAATAAAGACCGTCGTGGATAAAAACGGAATTGAATAAAGACCGAAGTAAATAAGGTCCGAAGTTGATAAATGCCGTAGTGAATAGTGTTCAATGTGTATAAATTCGGAAGTGGATAAAGTCCGAAATGGATTAAATACGAAGTGGTTTAAGTCCGAAGCGAAGAAAGTCCGAAGTGGTTAAAGACCGAAATGGATACAGTCCAAATTGGATGAAGTCTGACGTGGATAAAGCCCGAAGTGAATAAAGTCCGAAGTGGATAAAATCCGAAGTGGATAAAGTCGGAAGTAGATAAAGTCCGAAAGAGTTAATGTTCGAATGGATAAAGTCCGAAGTGAATAAAAAGCGAAATACATAGTCTAAAGTGAATAGAGTCCGAAGAGGATATAATCCGAAGTGGATAAAGTCCGAAGTGGATAAAGACAGTTGTGAATAAAGACCTAATGAATAAAGTCCGAAGTGGATAAAAACCGAAATGCATAGTCCAAAGTGGATAAAGTCCGAAGTGGATAAAGGCCGAAGTAAATAAAGTCAGAATTGGATAAAGACTGAAGTGCATAAAGACCGAACTAGTCACAGTCCAAAGTGTATAAAGTCCAATGTGGATAAAATCTGAAGTGGATTAAGTCCGAAGAGGATAAAGTCCGAAGTGGATAAAAACCGAAATGGATAGTCCAAAGTGGATAGTGTCAAAAGTGGATAAAGTCCGAAGTGGATAAAGTCCGATGTGGATAAAATCCGAAGTGGATAAAGTCCGAAGTGGATAAACTCCGAAGTGGATAAAGACCGTAGTGAATGAAGACCGTAGTGAATAAAGTCCGAAGTGGATAGAAACCGTAATGGTTAGTCCAATGTGGATAAAGTCCGAAGTGGATAAAGTCCGAAGTGGATAAAGTCCGAAGTGGATAAAGTCCTAAGTGGATATAGTCCGAAGTGGATAAAGTCCGAAGTGGATAAACTCCGAAGTGGATAAAGACCGTAGTGAATAAAGACCGTAGTGAATAAAGTCCGAAGTGGATAAAAACCGAAATGGATAGTCCAAAGTGGATAAAGTCCGAAGTGGATAAAGTCCTAAGTGGATATAGTCCGAAGTGGATAAAGTCCGAAGTGGATAAACTCCGAAGTGGATAATGACCGTAGTGAATAAAGACCGTAGTGAATAAAGTCCGAAGTGGATAAAACCGATATGGATAGTCCAAAGTGGATAAAGTCCGAAGTGGATAAAGTCCGAAATGGATAAAGTCCGAAGTGGATAAAGTTCGAAGTGGATAAAGTCCTAAGTGGATAAAGTCCGAAGTTGATAAAGTCCGAAGTGGATAAACTCCGAAGTGGATAAAGACCGTAGTGAATAAAGACCGTAGTGAATAAAGTCCGAAGTGGATAAAAACCGAAATGGATAGTCCAAAGTGGATAAAGTCCGAAGTGGATAAAGTCTGAAGTGGATAAAGTCCGAAGTGGATAAAGTCCTAAGTGGATTAAGTCCGAAGTGGATAAAGTCCGAAGTGGATAATCTGCGAAGTGGATAAAGACCGTAGTGAATAAAGACCGTAGTGAATAAAGTCCGAAGTGGATAAAAACCGAAATGGATAGTCCATAGTGGATAAAGTCCGAAGTGGATAAAGTCCGAAGTGGATAAAGTCCGAAGTGGATAAAGTCCGAAGACGATATAGTCCGAAGTGGATAAAGTCCGAAGTGGATAATGTCCGAAGTGGATAGTGTCCAAAGTAGATAAATTCGGAAGTGGATAAAGTCCGAAATGGATTAATTTCGAAGTGGTTTAAGTCCGAAGCGAAGGAAGTCCGAAGTGGATAAAGACCGAAATGGATACAGTCCAATTGGATAACGTCCGAAGTGGATAAAATCGGAAGTAGATAACGTCCGAATGGATAAAGTCCGAAGTGAATAAAAACCGAAATAAATAGTCTAAAGTGGATAGAGTCCGAAGTGGATATAATCCGAAGTGGATAAAGTCCGAAATGGATAAAGACCGTTGTGAATAAAGACCGTAGTGAATAAAGTCCGAAGTGGATAAAAACCGAAATGAATAGTCCAAAGTGGATAAAGTCCGAAGTGGATAAAGTCCGAAGTGGAGAAAGTCTGAAGTGGATAAATTCCGAAGTGGATAAATTCCGAAGTGGAAAGGTCTGGAAACAAAATATCGCGTCGAAAATGCCTTGGCCCGTGTGTTTGAGGGCGATGGACTTCCCTGATCGCTGACAGCGATATCTATCGTCGGGTTTGAAGTAGTTCTAAACCGAACTACGAAGATTAAATTTATATGGTTAGAGAGCTTATGAAAAATTTAAAGCCCATGGAGAGCTCACGGTAGTATTACAGAGGTAAAAAACTTCTGCGATTCCTACCTTAAAAATAAATTTATATTAACTTTTGTATGCTTTATCTTACAGTCAAATTTCATGAATTAAAAATGAGTTGTTATAGGAAAGCCACGCTAGTATTGACTGTACAGCTCAGTGCCAAAGTGTTGTTCCAGAATTGGAAAAAGTTGTAGGTTCGATTCCGGTCTAGGGAAACGAAACTTGAATTTTTTTCATTCTACATTGCTACAAGATCGTCTAAATTACATTCTACATTTGTCTTGCCAATGTTCTGCATAAAAGATCCAAAATTTGCATTCGCAAACAAGATGAATATTGAATTCTCAAAAAATTACATATTTGACGAAAAAATTACGAATAAGCAAAGCGTCTTTCACCAGACTCGAGCCTGCTGCCTAAGGAGCCGGAAGAAAGCTTTCTATCATTGAGCCAAACGAATACAGTTATGTTACAATTCATCAGATTGCTTATTGTACCACACTTTGGTCAATGTTTCAAAATCCTTCGAGATATTTAGACATTTATAAATAATGCTGATGTGTGGCATGTTGTTTCCTTAAACGAAATTAAATATAGAGAGATTTAGGGATTTTTTATTTCAATATTCTGAGTATATTCTTCCTTCAAAAACGACGATTGGGTGACGGGTGCTAGATCTTGGAAATTAATTCATATTCAAGTGGCTAGAATTCTTTCTTGTTAAGTGATTCCCTTCCCGAGGTATTATTTTGTTTTGATGTTGTTTAAAATAAGAAAAATCTTTAAAAACGGAAAGCAATCTCCGGTGCATTTAATGCTATTGAAATAACGCTGAATTGATCTAACATTGCAAGTATCGGCGGGTTAAGTGTTAACATTAAATTTTTGTTAGTATGTTGATTGTTTCACGTCATTTGAGGAACTTTTTCTGTTTCACTTTTAAACAGAAACAATTTGTTAATGCTTTGGGATTTTTTGGTCCTGCTTATGCTGGCTGAACTCTTTTTTAGAAATCTCCAAAAAGCCAAGGACGGTTAAAACTCTGCGATGCTAGCTGAACCGTTATAAAAAAATGTGCGCGCGGTGCAGCGTTAAAATCTATTATTGTTATCTTCACACTATATTACGAATATTTTTCATTTCAATTACAAGCGATCAATGTTCTAATTTCTTCAGAATTCATATATTCGCCTTCTTCGCGAAAGCGAAGACTCATTGTCAAGAAACATGTAGAATGTTGTAATTTAGACTATCTTTTGGCAATGTAGAATGAGTAAAATATCTTCCTAGACGCGGAATCGAACCCATCACATCATAACACATATCCCCAATCCAGGAATAACACTTTGGCACTGAGCTGTCTATTGCTGCTTCAATGCTCTTCTTATAACAGCAGATTTTACATTAACGAAACTTGAATGTAAGATTTCATATACAAAAATTGTCAATTTAGATTCATGGTTATTAATCATGGAAGTCCGAAGTGGATAAAGTCCGAAGTCGGTAAAGACCGAAGTGGATAAAGACCGAAGTGGATAAAGCCCGAGGTGGATAAAGTCCGAAAAGGATATAGTCCGAAATGGATAAAGTCTAAAGCAGTTAAAGTCCACAGTGGCTTACGTCCTACGCGGATAAATTCCGCAGTGGAAAATGTCCGAATTAGGTAAAGTCAAAGTGGATTGAGTCCGAAGTGGATAAAGTACGAAGTAGATAAGGTCCGAAAAAGGATAAAGTCCAAAGTGGATAAAGAACAAGGTGGATAAGGTCCAAAGTGAATAAATTCCGAAGATGATTAATTCCGAAGTTGATAAAGTCCGAAGAGGATAAAGTCCGAAGTAGATAAAACAGAAGTGGATAAAGTCCGAAGTGGATAAAGTTCGAAGTGAATTAAGTCCGAAGTGAAAAAAGTCCGGACAAGATAAGTCCGAACAGGATTAAGTCCGAAGTGGATAAAGTCCGAAGTGAATAATGTCCGAAGTGGACAAAGTCAGAAGTGGATATAGTCCAAAGTAGAATGAGCCGAAGAAGTAAACTCAGAAATAATGTCCGAAGAGGATAAGGTACGAAGTGGATGAAGTCCGAAGTGGATGCAGTCCGAAGTAATTATTTACAAATCGGTCGGAAGAGAATAAAGTATGAAATGGATAAAGTGCCAAGTGAATATAGTCCGATGCGGATCAAGTCCGAAGTGGATAAAGTCCGAAATAGATAAAGTCCAAGAAGGATAGTGTTTGAAGTAAATTAGTGACAATTAGACAATTAGACGGTAAATTAGACGGTAAAATAGACGGTCAAATGAAAAGTCAAATAGACGGTCAAGTAGACGGTCAAATAGTCAAATAGACGATTAAATAGACGGTCAAAAACACGATCAAAAAAGCCGCCAAAAAGGCGGTCTAAAAGCCGGTCAAAAAGGCAAACAAAAAAGGGATCAAAAAGACGGTCTATAGGACGATCAAAAAATGATAAAAAATACGGTCAAATAGTCAAATATACTGTCAAATAGACGGCTAAATAGGTCAAACAGACGGTCAAATAGACGGTCAAAAAGACAGTCAAAACGACGGTTAAAATAACGGTCAAAAAGACAGTCGAATAGACCGTCAAATAGACCGTCGAATACACGGACAAATGGTCAAATAGACGTGTATTTGACCGTGTATTTGACCGACTATCTGGCCGTCTTTACGACCGTCTATTTAACCGTCTATTTGACCGTCTTTTCGGCAGACTTTTTGACCTTCTTGACCGCCTTTTTGGACGTTTTTTGACCGTCTTTTTGTCCGTTAATTTGACCGTCTACTTGACCGTTTTTTGACCGCCTTTGTAACCGTCTTTTTGCCTGTCATTTCAACGTCTTTTTGACCGCCTATTAACCGTCTTTTGTAACGTCATTTTTTCGTCATTCTGGCCGCTTTTTGGAACGTTTCTTTTAACATCTTTTTGACAGTTCATTTGACAGAACTTTTGACTGCTTTTTTAATCGCCTTTTTGTCCCCTTTTATGACAGCCTTTTTGAGCGCCTTCTTGACCGTGTTTTCGACCGTCTTCTGAACGTCTTTTTAACTGTGTTTTTGATCATTTCGACCGTCTTTTCACCTATTTTTGACCGGTCGAATAGACGGTGAAATAAACGGTGAAATAAACGGTCACATAGTCAAATAGACGATAAAATATACGGTCAAATAAACTGTCAAGTAGACGGTCAAAAAGGCGGTCAAGAGGACGGTAAAAAGGCGGTCACAAAGACAATCAAAAACGATCAAAACGACGGTCAAATAGACGGTCAAATAGACAGTCAAGAAACAATCAAATGGGCAGATAGACGGTCAAAGAGTCGGTCAGAAAGACGGTCAAAATGACGTTCATAAAGACGCTCAAAAGACGGTCAAAAATGCGGTCAAAAGGACGGTAAAAAGGCGGTCATATAGACGGTGAAACACACAATCAAATGGACTGTCAAATAAACGGTCAAATAGACGATCAGATTGATGGTCAAAAATACGTTCAAAAGACGGTCCAAATACAGTCTTAAAGACGTTTTAAAAAAGGTGTAAAAGACGGTCAAAAAGACTGTCTAAAAGACTATTAAAAAGGCGAACAAAAAAGTGGTCAAGAAGACGGTCAAAAAGGTGGTCAAAACACAGTAAAAAGACGGTCAAATAGACAGTCAAATAGACGGTCATATAGACGGTCAACTAGACGGCCAAAAAGACTGTCAAATAAACGGTCAAAGAGACAGTAAAAAAACACGATTAGAGAGACAGTCAAAAAAACGGTCAGAAAGTGAAAAAGGCGGTCAAAACTATGGTCAAAAAGTCATCAAAAAGACGTCCAAAAGGGCGGTCAAAAAGACGGTCAAAAGGCGGTCATCATGACGGACAAATAAACAGTCAAAAACACGGTCAAATAGACGGTCAAATAGACGGTGAAATAAACGGTCAAATAGACGGTAAAATAGACGGTCAAATAGGCGGTCAAAAGACAGTCAAAACGTCTGTAAAAGGCGATCAACAAGGCTGTCAAAAAAGCGGTAAAATGCGGCCATAAAGACGGTCAAATAAACAAAAGATTGTCAAAAAGATGGTTTAAAAATGGTCTAAACGACTATCCAAAAGACGTCCAAACAGGCGTTCAAGAAACGGTCAAAAAGATGCTCAAAAGACGGTCAAAATTGTGGTCAAAAGGACGGTAAAAAGGCGGTCAAATAGACGGTGAAACAATCAAATGGACTGTCAAATAAACGGTCAAATAGACGATCAGATAGACGGTCAAATAGACGGTCAGAAAGATGGTCAAAAGAACGGACAAGAAGACGGTAAAAAGGACTGCCAAAAACGGTCAAAAACGTTTAAGTATACGGTCAAATAGACGGTTAGAAAGACGTCAACAGTACGGTAAAAAGACAAGACAGAAGTCAGAAAACTGTCAAAATGACGATCAATAAGAAAGTCAAATAGACGGTCAGAAAGACGGTCAGAAAAACCGTAAAAAACTGTCAGAAAGACGGTGAAAAGGACGGTCAAAAACCGGTCAAAAGACAGACGGTTAAAAAGGCGGTCAAAAAGGTAGTCAAGAAGACGGTAAAAAAGGCGGTGAAAAAGACGGTCAGAAGGCGGTCACAAAACGGTCAAAAAGATGGTCAAAAAGTTTGTGAACAAGACGGTGAAAAAAGCTGTTAAAAGGCGGTCAAAAAGGCGGTCTAAAAAGTGGTTAAAAACGCTGTCACATACACGGTCAAAAAGACGGTCAAAAGCGGTAAAAAGGATGGTCAAAAAGACTATCAAAAGACTGTCAAAAAGACGGTCACATGCACGGTCAAAACACTGTCAAAAAGGCAGTCAAAAACAGTCGACAGCAAATGGACTGTCGAAAAAGTTGTCTAAAAAGCCGTCAAAAAGTGTCAAAAAGAGGTCAAAAAGGGTCAACAAAGCTCTCAAAAACACGGTAAATATATGGTGAAAAAGACATTCAAAATTAGGAGCAAAAGACGGTAGAAAGGACGTTAAAAACGGTCAAATAGACGATCAAATGTACGGTCAAATAGACTGTCAAAAAACAGTCAAATAGACCTTCAGATAGACGGTCCAAAAGACGGTCCAAAAGACGGTCAGAAAGACGATGTCAAGACGGTCGAAAACACGATCGAAAAGACGGTCAAAAAGACGATCAAAAGACGATCAAAAAGACATTCATAAGACGGTCAAAAAGACGGTCAAAAAGGCGGTAAAAACGACGGTAAAAAGGCGATCAAATAGACGATCAAGCAGACAGTCAAATAGACGGACAAATAGACAAACAATTGACTTTCAAAGAAACAGTCAAATAGACGATCAGATAGACGGTCAGAAAGACGGTCAGAACAACGGTCAGAAAGACGGTAAAAAAACGGTCTAAAAGAATTAAAAAAGGCGACCAAAAAGGTGGTCAAGAAGACGGTCAAAAAGGCGGTAAAAACGCGGTCAAATAGATGGTCAAATAGACGGTGAAACAGACGGTCGAATAAAAGGTCCAGTCAACTTTCAGATAGTCAAAAGGACGGTCAGAATGACGGTCAGTAAGACTGTCAGAAAGACCGTTAAAAAGACGGTCAAAGACTGTCAAAAAGACGGGAAAAAGCTGTCAAAAGACGATAAAAAGACGACAAAAAAGGCTATCAAAAGACAAATCAAAAAGGCGGCCAAAAAACGTCAAAACACGGTCAAATAGATCGTCAAAAAACGGTCAAATAGACTCTCAAATAGACGGTCAAATAGCTAGTTAGAAAGACGGTCGGAAAGACCGTCAAGAAGACGGACCAAAAAGACGGGCAAATGCGGTTACAAAGACGATTAAAAAGGCGTTTAAAAAGACGGTACAAAAGGTGGTCAAAAACGGTCAAAAGGCGGTCAAAAACAGTTAAAAAGTTGGTCAACAAGACGGTGAAAAAGGCAGTCAAAAGGTGGTCAAAAAGGTGGTCAAATACGCAGTGAAATAGACGGTCAAAAGGTGGTCAAAAGGCGGTCAAAAAGGCGGTCAAAAAGGCGGTCAAAAAGGCGGTCTAAAAGGTGGACAAAAGAGCTGTCAAATAGACGGTGAAAAAGACGGTCAAAAAGGCAATCAAAAAACAGTCAAATGGACTGTCCAAAAAGTGGCCAAAAAGCGGTCAAAAAGGCGGTAAAAAAGACGGTCAATAAACGGTCCAATAGACGGTCAGATAGACGGTGAAAAGGACGGACGGAAAGATAAGAAAGACGGTAAATAGGTGGTCAAAAAACGTTCAAAATGACAGGCAAATGACGGTCGAAAAGATGGTCGAAAAAACTGTCAAAAACGGTCAAACAGACGAACAAATTGACGGTCAAATTGAGGTCAAATAGACAGTCAAAAACGGGCAAATAGACCATCAAAAAGACGGTCAGAAAGACGGTGATAAGACGGTCGAAAACACGGTCGAAAAGACGATCAAAAGACGATCATAATACGGTCAAAAAGACGGTCAAAAAGGCGGTAAACGACGGTAAAAAGGCGATCAAATAGACGGTCAAGCAGACAGTGATATACACGGTCAAATTGACGATCAAATTGACTGTCAAAGAAACGGTCAAATAGACAATCAGATAGACGGTCAAAAAGACGTTGAAAAGACGGTTTGAAAAGTCTGTAAAAAAGACGGTCAAAACTAAGTTTAAAAGACGGTCAAAATTACGGTGTAAAGACGGTTTAGAAACGGTCAAAAAGACACTCAAAAGACGGTCTAAAGAAAATCAAAAAAGGCGACCAGAAAGACGGTCAAAAAGACGGTCAAAAGGGCGGTCAAAAACACGATCAATTAGACGATCAAATAGATGGTCAAATACACAGTCAAATAGACGGTCAAACAGACGGCCAAATAAACGGTCGAATAGACGGTCAGACAGACGGTCAAAAGGACGGACAGAATGACGGTCAGAAGTCTTTCTGGCGGTCAAAGAAGACGTGGTGAGAAAGACGGTCAGAAAGACCGTCCAAAAGACGGTCAAACAGACGGTAAAAAAGGCGGTCGAAAAGACGATCAAGAAGACAAATCAAAAGGATGTCAAAACACTGACAAATAGACGGTCAAAAAAGAGTCAAATAGCCGGTGAGGAAAACGGTCAGAAACACCGTCGAAAAGACGGTCAAAAGGCGTTTAAAAAGACGGTAAAATGACGGTAAAAATGAGGTCAAAAAGACGGTTAAAAGGTGGTCAAAAAGATCAAAAAGACGGTCAAAAAGGCGGTCAAATGGACTGTCAAAAAGATGTCAAAAAGACAGTGAATAGGCGGTCTAAAAGACGATCAAAATGACGGGCAAAAGACCTTTGATTAGACCGTCGAAAAACGGTCAAATAGACGGAAGTCAAAAGTACGGTACAAAGGCGGTCAAAAAGACCGTCAAATAGACGATCATATAGATAGTTAAATGGACTGTCAAGGAACGGTCAAAAACACGGTCAAAAGGCGGTCAAAATGACGGTAAGAAAGAAGTTAGAAAAACGGCCAAAAAGGCGGTCAAAAGGACGGTAAAAAGGCGGTCAAACAGACAGTCAAAAGGACTGCCAAATAGACGCTCAAACAGACGGTCAAATGGACTGTCAAATAAACGGTCAAATAGACGATCAGATAGACGGTCAAAAAGACGGTCAGAAAGACAGTGAAAAGACGGTCAAAATACGGTCAGACGTTTTAAAAAAAGGTCAAAAACACGGTCTAAAAGACGATCAAAAATGCGACCAAAAAAGGTCAAGAAGACGGTCAACAAGGCGGTCAAAAACACTGCAAATAAACGGTCAAATAGACGGTTAAATAAATGGCCAATAGACAGTCAAATAGACTGTCAATAGACGGTCATGAAGATGGTCAAATAGACAGTAAAAAACACGGTCAGAAAGACAGTCAAAAAGACGGTCAGAAAGGCTGTCTAAAAAGAGGTCAAAATGCGGTCAAAAAGACGGTCAAATAGACGGACAAAAGATTGTCAAAAAGATGGTCTGAAACCGTTAAAAAAGACGGTCTAAACGACGATCCAAAAGGCGATCAACATCGCGGTCATGAAAACGGTTAAAATGCGGTCAATATGACGGTCAAAAGGACGGTCAAAGAGGCGGTCAAAATGGCAGTCAAATAGACGGTCAGAAAGACGGTCAGAAAAACGGTCAGATAGACGGTCAGAAAGACCGTCAAAAAGACGGTCAAAAGGACGGACAAAAAGGTGGTCACAAGGACGGTCAAAAAACGGTAAAATAGACCGTCAAATAGACGGTCAAACAGACGGGCAGAAAGACGATCAGATAGACCGTCAAAAAGACGGTAAAAAAGACGGTCAAATAGATCGTCGAATACACGGTCAGATAGAATGTTAGAAGTAGGGTCAGAACCACGGACAGAAAGACGGTCAAAAAGACGGTAAAAATCTGACAAAATAACGATTAAGAGGACGGATAAGAAGATGGTCAGAAAGACGATAAGTAAAACTGTCAAAAAGACGGCCATAAAGACGGTCAAAATGACGGTCAAAATACGGTCAAAAGGACGGTCAAATAGACCGTCAAATAGATCGCCAAATAGACGGTCAAATAGACGGTCAGAAAGACAGTCAGGGAGACGGTCAATAAGATGGTCAGTAAGACGGTCAGAAAGGCGGTCAAAAAGACGGTAAAAAGACGGTCAAAATAACGGTCAAAAACTATCATATAGACGGTCACATTGACTGTCAAATAAACGGTCAAATAGACGATCAGATAGACGGTCAGAAAGAAGGTCTAAAAGACGGTTCAAAAATGGTCAAAAAGACGGTCAAAAAGAGGGTCTAAAAGACGAACAAAAAGACGACCAAAATGGCGGTCAAAAAGAGTCAAAATGACAGTCAAAAAGGCGGTGAAAACACGGTCAAATAGACTGTCAAATAGATGGTTAAATAGACTGTCAAATAAACGGTCAAATAGACGGTCAGATAGACGGCCAAAAGACGGGCAGAAAGACGGTGAAGACATGTAAATAAAGTCGGAAGAGAATAAAGTCTGAAGTGGATAAAGTCCGAAGTGGACAAAGTCAGAAGTGGATAAAGGCCGAAGTGGTTAAGTGTGAAGTAGCTAAAGTCCGAAGTGGATAAAGTCCGAAGTGCATAAAGTCTAAGTTGAATAAAGTCCGAAGTAGTTAAAGTCCGAAAAGGATAGAGTTTGAAGTGAATTAAGTCCAAATTGGATAAAGATTGATGTAGATTAAATCCAAATTGGTTAAAGTCCGAAGTGGATAGAGTCCGAAATGGAGAAAGTTTCTAGTGGATAAAATCCGAAATAGGTGAAGACCGAAGTGGATAAATTCCAAAGAGGATAAAGTTTGAAGTGGATAAAGTCCGAAGTGCATAAAGTTTAAAGTTGATAAAGTCCGAAATGATTAAAGACGGAAGTGGATAATGTCTGAAGCGGATAGTCAGGAAGTAGGTAAAGTTCCAAGTGGATAAAATCCGAAGTGCATAAAGTCTAAGGTGGATAAAGTCCGAAGTTGATAAAGTACGAAGTGGATAAATTCCGAAGTGGATCAAGTCCAAATAAGGTGAAGTCCGAAGTGGATAAAATCCAAAGTGCATAAAGTGGATAATGTCCGAAGTGGAGAGAAACCGAAGTGGATAAATTCCGAAGTGGATAAAGACCGAAGTGGATAAAGTCGGATGTGGATAAAGTCCGAAATGGATAATGTCCGAAGCGAATGAAGTCCAAAGTGGATAAAGTCCGAAGTGGATAAAGTCGGAAGAGAATTAAGTCCGAAATGGATAAAAACCGAAGTGGATATAGTCTGATGTGGATCAATTCCGAAGTGGATAAAGTCCTAAGTAGATAAATCCGAAGTGAATAAAGTCCAAAAATAATAAAGTTTCGAGTGGATCGTCAAAATTGGATAAAGTTTGAAATGGGTCAAGTTCAAATTGGATAAAGTTCAAAGTGGATAGAGTCCGAAGATGATAAGTTATGATGTGAATAAAATCAGAAGTGAATAAAGTCCGAAGTGGATAAAGAAAGAAGTGGATAAAGTCCCATATGATTAAAGTCCGAAGTGGATTAAGTCCGAAGTAGAAAAAGTCCGAAGTGGATAAAAGCGAAGTAGATAAAGTTCGAAGTGGATAACGTCCGAAGTAGATAAAGTCCGAGGTGGATAAAGTCCGAAGTGGATATATATTCCGAAATGGATAAAGTCCGAAGTGGATCTATTCCGACGTGAATTAACTCCGAAGTGGGTGTAGTTCAAAGTGGATAAAGTCCAAAGTGGATGAGTCCAAAATGGATAAAGTCCGAAGTGAATAATGTCCGAAGTAAATAAAGTCTGAAGTGGAGAAAGTTCGAAGTGCTTTAGTTCTATGTTGGATAAAGTCCAAAGTGGTTAACGACCGAAGTGGATAATTTCCGAAGGGAATAAATTCCGAAAGGGATAAAGTTCGAAGTGGATTAAGTCCAAAGTAGGTATAGTCCGAAGTGGCTAGAGTTCGAAGTGGATAAAGTCTGAAATAAATCAATTTAGAAGTGAATCAAGACCGAAGTGGATAAAGTGAGAAGTGGATTAAGTCCGATGTGGAAAGATTCCGAAGTGGATAAAGTCAGAAGTGGAGAAAGGCCGAAGAGGTTAAGTCCGTAGTAGCTAAAGTCCGAAGTGGATAAAGTCCGAAGTGCATAAAGTGTAAGGTGAATAAAGTCCGAAGTGGATAAAGACCGAAGTATTATAAGTTCGAAGTGGATAAAGTCCGAAGTGGATAAATTCCGGTCCTGCATAGAGTGCATAGTGGATAAAGTCTGATGTAGGTAAAGTCCGAAGTAGAGAAAGTCCGAAGTCTAAGGTGGGTAAAGTTCTAAGTGGAAAAAGTCCGAAGTGGACAGAGTTCGAAGTGGATAAATTCCTAAATAAATCCATTTGGAACTGGATAAATTTCGAAGTGGATAAAATCCGAAGTGCATAAAGTCTAATTTGTATAAAGTCCGAAGTCGATAAAGTCCGAAGTGCATAAAGTGTAAGGTGAATAAAGTCCAAAGTGGATAAAGACCGAAGTATTATAAGTTCGAAGTGGATAAAGTCCGAAGTGGATAAATTCCGATCTGCATAGAGTGCATAGTGGATAAAGTCTGATGTAGGTAAAGTCCGAAGTAGAGAAAGTCCGAAGTCTAAGGTGGGTAAAGTTCTAAGTGGAAAAAGTCCGAAGTGGATAAAGTCCGAAGTGGAAGTTTTGAACAAAAGACATTTAAAAATAACACAAAAAGAAAAACCTCTATTAAACGGTCACCATATTTAACATAATGTTTAAAAAGGTATTTTTCCTCGAATATTCTCTTATCAAGAAACTAAAACTTTTGAACAAAAAGCTTTATTAAGGGGTCATTGAATTTCCTCAAACAAATTCTCGACTAAATTTTCATACTAAGTTCTTTAATCAAACGAAAAGAGCACATAAAGAAAAACCTCTATTCAGCGGTCACCCTATATTACACATCTAATACAAAGTTATTTTGCTTCTGATGTTCCCTTATCAAGAAAACAAAACTTATGAACCAAAACCTTTATTCAGCGGTCATTAATTTTCGGTTAATAAATTCTCAGCTTTTTTTGAATAATGAGTTCTTGTACCAAAAAAACAAAACACAGGAAGAAAAACCTCTATTAAACGGTCACCATATTTAACATAACTAATACAAAGGTATTTTGCTTCTATTGTTGTCTTATCAAGAAAACAAAACTTATGAACAAAATCCTTGATTCAGTGGCCATTAAATTGCAGGTAACAAATTCTGGGATAAATTTTCATGAGTTCTTTTATCAAAAGAACAAATCACGAAAAGAAAAACTTCAATTAAGCGGTCACCACATTTAACGTAACTAATACAAAAGTACTTTGCTTCTAATGTTCTCTGATGAAAAATACAAAACATTTGAACAAAAACCTTTATTCAGCAGGCATTAAATTTCAGCTAACAAATTATCGGCTTAATTTTCATAATACGTTCTTGTATCTAAAGAACAAATTACAAAAAAAACTCTATTAAACGGTTACCATATGTTACATAACTAATACAAAGGTACTATGCTTCTAAGGTTCTCTTATCATGAAAACAAAACTTGTGAACAAAAACCTTCATTCAGCGGTCATTAAATTTCAGCTAACAAATTCTAGGATTAATTTTCGCAATAAGTTCTTTAATTAAAAGAACAAATCATGAAAAGAAAAACGTCTATTAAACTCACCATTTTTAACATAATTAATTCAAAGGTATTTTGCCTCAAATGTTATTATATCAAGAAAATAAAACTTATAAACAAAAACATTTATTCAGCGGTCATTAAAGTTTAGCTAACAAATTTTCAGCTAAAGTTTCATACTAAGTTCTTTAATAAATAGAAAAAAAACACGAAAAGGAAACCTCTATTAAACGGTCACCCTATTTAATAAAACTAATACAAAGGTATTCTGATTCGAATTTTCTCTTATCAAGAAAATAAAACTTATGAACAAAAAACATAATTCTGCGGTTATTGAATTTCAGATAATAAATTCTCCGTCAAATTTTCATAATCAGTTTTATCAGTCAACGAAGAGAAGAACGTCTATTAAGCGGTCACCATACTTAACATAACTAATACAAAGTTATTTTGTTTCTAAAGTTCTCTTATCAAGGAAACAAAACTTATGAACAAGAACCTTTATTCAGAGGTCATTAAATTTTTGCTAACAAATTTTCGAATAAATTTTCATAATGAGTTCTTTTTTCAAAAGAACAAACACAAAAAGAAAAACCTCTATTAAGCACTCACCATATTTATACTGCGATTTTTCTAACTTCGTCCCTCAAGGCCACTCAAATCCCATCTTCGCGATGGAATTCCGCACACGTCCCTCAATGGCCACGCAAATCCCATCGTCACGACATTTCGCGTCTTTCTCAGTCGTTCCGCTAGATTTCGCACGATCGCGACCATATGAAGCAGTGCTTGCGATCATGCGACTTTACCGGCAAGACCGAGAAAAGAGGCGAAATGCCGTGACATATTCCATCGCGAAGATGGGATTTGAGTGGCCTTGAGGGACGAAGTTTGAGAAATCGCAGTATAACGTAACTAATTCAAAGGTATTTTGCTTCTAATATTCTTGTATCAAGAAAACAAAACTTATAAACGAAAACCTTTATTCAGAGGTCATTAAATTTCAGCTAACAAATTCAGGCTAAACTTTCATAATCAGTGCTTTTATCAAAAGAACAGAACACGAAAAGAAAATCCTCTATTAAACTGTCACCTTATTTAACAAAAGCACCGGAACTATTCATTTAGGTGGCTCTCCCAGCGTCCGCGTAAGAAACTCCCCAAAACATCATTAGGCGTCAGAAGGGCGGCTGGGTGGTCCTGCTTTGTCTGTTTCTGCGGCACGGACAAAATCTCACATAACAAAGAGAGCCAATGGGATGCCCAGAAAATGACATCACCCTAAGAAGTGCCATATTAGCTTCCGACTTGAGTCGAATCATTGCATTGCATTGGAAATTGCAATCACGTGAAGGAGCAGCGCTGTCATGCAAGAAAAGAGTGGGGGATGCGTGGCAGAGGCTTGCGAGAGAACACAAACTTCAGATAGAACAAAAACTTGAGAGAGAACAGAAACGTTTCCAGAACATAAAACATCTTCAGAGAGAATATTCAGAGAAAGCATCGGTAAAATTTTAACTTTTAAAAAATTCACGTCGAGGAGTGGTCGACAACGACAAGCAGTGTTAATTGACCGACTCCGTACTGACTGTCCGGACACCATACTTTGAAATTTATTCCACTCGGCGGACCAGCAGAGATCAATAGGGATCTAAATAATCAATGTGGCTGCATTGATACGGGTAAAGTGGCGTTTGACAGCTTTAACCCTCTATTCATCACCCGTGGCTATTCTCTACAACTTCTGGTCGGCGAGAGGCGAATTCCCAGCTACTAGAGCTGTGGATCCTGCGACGCCCGTCCTGAATGCTACACATAGGACGGCGGCATCCGACCGTCAACCTGCCTCTGACAACGCCAGTCGGAACGACAACCGGTGTGCAATTCGTCGACTCGAGGTACGAATCTACCACTTGCATATGTCATTTGTCATGTCACTTGCCATGTTAAAGACAGTTTAAGACACAATCAGAAATTTGAGCAAGTGTCAAGTTAGAGTAAATTTTAAATAATAAGTGGTTTAAGAAACAAGAAGAGAGTAAAGTGTAATCTAAAAGCAACAATAAACGTGTTTTCGCCCTTCAAGCGAACAACACATTGAAGGAAATTCAAAAAGCTTGTTTCTGTCAACCCTGTGGATTGTAACAGAAATTGTTGTAACAGAGTGCTCACCCCTGATGTGCTCATAAGCTGGTGCCGGTTGTCAGGTAAGTGCCCGTTTCGCGCCCATTAACTTACAAATTCAACGAGCACATCTGTCTTCCGAATACCGGCACCCTTCGGTGTAACGGTGCTTTCCCTTCCTTTTTTGTGTTTGAGCATGGGTTCATCACAATATATAATGCATTTTATTGACGAAAATAGGTAGATTCACTTCCAACATGATAGTTTACTCTTATTGGCAATGAAAAGACTAATTCATTATATTCCGTAAAATGAGCAAAGTTTAATGTTACGTCCCAGTAATATATTCAGTTGGACCTTAATTGTCCAGAGTTTGATTATCTGGGAATTCTGTTATCCAGGATGTCTTATGACGTAAATGAATAAATTGAAAAGTATGTGAGTGACTGGGCTCTAACCTCCAATATCGGAATGCTTTAATTAATTAAATTGATTTGTGAATCAATTTTGAATTGATCACAGGGCAGGAGAACAGAACTGTAAAAAAGAATACTAAAAAAGCTAGCGGGGCCTACAACAGTTCGTACTCTCTAGCATTATTTGTAACGATTACGTAACATCATAATTCAGCTTGAATATTCATTTCGTAATGTTACACAACGGGTTACGATAACAAATTTACAATATATAAGAACAAGAACTATCCACATTTTCGGTATCAGGGTCCTTTTTTATTCTGTAGAATAAACAAAACGCACTCTATACTATCCAAGAGAATAAGATATATAATTTCTGCAAAAAATGTTGTAATAGGTATTAAATGGTAAATTACGATGTAAATTTCTTAATATCTCTGATGTAATCTAATAAATTATATTTTTTACAAATTTCTTCATAATTAACAAATTTGAACAAAAAAATTATTTCGATTCTGGGTTTTTCGATTCTCTTTGGAGCCCCTTCCCCGTCATTTCGTGGAATAATGGAGGTTTTACCGTAATTTTTTTCAGTTTTCTAACTTATTTCCCGAAAATTATGATTTTACCTTAGTTTTACCACCACGTTTATCAAAACAGATACTGTTTCCCAGTTTACAATTGAAGCTTTGACAAGAGTTGAAATCTACTCCTAACCCTTAAGTTAAGAGGTGTTTTGCGTTTTATATGCCAATCAGGGGCTGAATTTAGGCACGACGAAACTGTGGGATACGCAAATAACAATATCATAGTGAACATGTATAATGTAAAAAAATATAAATACAAACTCTATTCATTGTAACTCAGAAAATTAATATTAAAAATCTTTTGCAAATTTACGAAATAATTTGATTAAAAAAATTATTGACACGTTGCTTGGTGAGCGTGTGCATTCATCAACCCCTGACGCCACTCCACCATATACTCACATCCTTCCGTATTTTCTCGATCTCGTAGTTCTTGCCGTCGTCCTTCTTGATATTCTCCTTGTAGCAGCGCACAGTCTTCTGTTTGGTGAGAGGCAGCGGCGTGCCTTGAAGGGACGCCGCGTCGGCCAGCTCGCCGGTAGAAATCAAGGACGACATTCACCGTGATAACACATTAGCACTCACACACGCCCCCTCGGCACGCCTCAGCAGAGGGTAGCGCCGTTTGCGCTTGCAACTTAATTAGTAGGTAATACTATAAACTACTAATAATCGAGGAATTTTCGCGAGGAATAACAAGGAATACAAGATTTAATGAGTCTCCTACATTCATGAGAAACGTTAAGAAGAACGATGAGTGATGAACTATTTGTTTAATAATGTTGTCTAATAAATTTGTTGTCTAATTAATAATATTGTTGTCTAATAAATTTAATTCTTTAAAATGTTCATTGCCCGCACCACAGAGGGTGAACGATTAGTTTATTTATTGGCCGTTCATCCACAGGTACAATTACGGACGAGCTGCGTGGGTAAGGGCAAAATATTCAGATCAAATGTACGGCATGGTCCAGTGAAGTATTGGATTTGCGATATTAAAAATGATTATATGGCTAAAGGCCGCCCAGCAAAATTTTGTAACCCTTCAACAATTCTGAATTCTCCAGCCAGGGAACAAGCCATGTTATCCAGATCATTTTAACTGAGCCCGTTGTGGCGGTCCCTGTAAGGGAAATGTTACTAAGCAGTTTGTATTACAAAACTGGTTGGTAAGGCTGGGACCCGATAGATATCAAAATAAATGTTTCAGTTCTATGCAGTGACACAACACTATCAATTATTAGGTACTATGAGTGCACATTTTACACGCACACGGAAGGTAGAATCGTATGCACTATACATATAGGGGCCAACGGTACTTTTATTGGCGGCATCAGCCAACATCGCCGAAAATACTATTGATGTGCCTACTGCAACATGCGGAATAACGTTTCACTCAAGCTGCACCGAGCACCAAAGAACTCCTGGCACACGCATTGGAGTATAGGGGTTGTTGTCGAGATTGTGAAATATCGCATTTTCGAACGCAAGCCCTCATTCTGTCTAAAAATGGAAGTGGGGCACGAGAATCTCGAAATGAAGCGAAATACTTTTTCAAAAATTCTTTTATTTTTCAAAAAATGTTCCACACAACGAGACGTTTTATTTCTAACATCCCACCTGCAGTTTTCTTGGGACCTGCTGACAATGAAAATTGCAGGGTATTAGCACTTTTTTAAACGGTATTACTGCAACGAATATAATTTGAAGTACACACCGTAGTTTTCCGAAATGTTCATCCAAAAACTGAGGGTTGCTGTATTCGAGAAAATATGGTACTATCTTTTCCAAGCGTGAACTCCGCGCATCTTGACCGCGAAGCTGACCGCAATACAAAGAGAATGAGTACACCACATTCACCACCGCTGCGCGCGTGCCGAAAACATTGGGGAGTGGAAGCATTAAGACATGTACAGTAATACGTTGCCATAAGCGCGAAGAGCGTTTTGAACACGTGCTCTGAAAGCTGCATGCTGCAGCTGAGGAAGTAATAAAGATGATAATGTTATTCTCGTTATAGGCAAATGGACGATTATTCTTTTCTAGGGCTTTTATCCGGCCGACAGCCGGTTTGTCTTAACGTCCCTACGGGGCGCTTGTTTTACCATACACTACGAAATCCGCCATATTCACCGGACTTAGCCCCGAGTGATTTCTTTCTATTCCCCAATTTGAAAATTTGGCTTGGTGCAAAAATTTTCATCAAATGAGGAAGTGATTGTTGCTGTAAACGGGTATTTCGCAGAGTTTGACAATTCCTATTTTTCCGGTGGGATGAATATATCGGAAACACGCTGCGCAAGGTGTACAGATTGAGGAGGAGGCTACGTTGAAAAATAAGGTGAGATTTTTTCTTAAAAAAAACTTTTTCTTCCATTTTTACCAAACTTATCAAACAGCCTCATAGGCATCTTACACTTTCGGGCTCCTCTGGTCTGGGGTCAGTAGAACGATAGGCCCTCCGTGACAACACATACATGAGAGACAAGGGACAAACAACCATGCCCAAAGCGAGACTCGTGTGGAAGGTGGAAACAACCAACCAACTCGAACCCGCGACAGTTTAGACCGAAGCGCTGAGTCGGCACACGATCTTAGCCACCTCGGCCATCGGGGTCGGCCGATTAGTTTGTCAGGTTGTAAGAAAATGGAGCTTCGCCGAGGTCCTCGTCGTTTCGCCGATATTATTTCGCAAGCCATGCGTACGAGTGCAGCTGATGGCTAGGGACAATTTTAACAAGTGCCCTAATTTTGTCCCGGTATAGTTACAAAAACAAATCTGTAATAACAGATGCATATCTGTCGAAAAGCATGTGGAAATATTAATATGAATTCTTGAGATAGATAAATTCTGAGAGAGTCCATGCACGTAAAGGATTTAGGGACACTCATAATCGCCGAATTGAGCCTGAGCTTCTAACTAAATCACTTTTTCATCGAATAATCCATGAAAATTTTATTTTTAAATAGATGTTTGAAGTGCACTTTTTTTAATTCTAGCAGCACAACTAGTCTTCACGCGAACATTCTGAAACTGACAGAATCACAAAAATAAGATATATCAAAAAAGTCGATTAAACCAATGTTCTTGTGATGAATACGAATTATTTCTACATGTTACTCAGTGATCATGACCCGATTAGTTTAGAATCAATGAACGTCGTAGATATGTGAAGCCGAAAACAAGAGGGGACAATAACATTTCTGGACACTTCTGGGGCCCCTTTTAGATTAAACATTTTTATTCAGATATGACATTTTGTTAAAAAATAATAACATGAAGAGCCTACTACAAAGAGAAGTAATTAAAACTTAAATGAAATAATAAAAAAAATTTATGTTAAATAATGATTTTATGTTTGAACCATTTTCAGGCTGCCAAATGGTTTGGAGAACATCTTCTCCAAGTGAGTATTATTCTCTTGTCAGCTAAAAAACGGAAAATAAGGAAATGATAATGTTTACGAAAATAAAAATTTCTATTACGTAGGGCTACGAGACCCCTTTCGAAATTTTCAGGGGGCCCCAGCACCCCTGCCTCCTCTTGTGCATGGTATTACAGCCTATACCGAATCGGCCACATGACTAAACCAACTATATACCTTGATTTGTGTTATTTCACAGCTTTCGGACTTCCGTGTCGCAACCCAGCTGTCCACCCTTCCACCGTTGTTCGAACTTATCTCCCGTTCGTTTCCGCCGTTTTTCGGCAGAGCCATCGTCATAACAAATGTGTAATTTGTCACTAGGCGCGAAACTACGTGTCCCTGCTATTGCTCACTGCAAAATTATTTTCAAATAACATAATAACGTATATCGTACTAGACGCCGGGTATTGTACATTCGGGACCATCCATACGCGAGTTTGTGCGGTATATTGCAAGGCGTACAACTATGCCTTTTTTGTTACTCGGAAGTCGACGGATGTCGTCCGACATTGTGATACTCTCCGTGTGCGGGTAAAATGATACACTGAATTAAACATACACACATGCGAAAATTGTGAGAGATATTCACTAAAATGTGCATGAGATTGATGTTCAACAATCAGATCTCCTTTGACAAGCAACCATGGTGCTATCCAAGCGGTTGTTCCACAAGGGATTTATTGAGAGGACAGCTATAATTTATATTTTTACTTACTTATCCTTGATAAACTCTAGTAAAATCTTTATGCAAGGACGAAAGGGGTTGTAAATGGGAAGTTATTTTCATTAAGGGTAATAATTGTAGGTAGAGCAACTTACCGCTCATCGCAAGCTTCCAGATGGATATCGTACATAACACCAGTATTACAGGCACCGGACTCTACAGACAGAAAACAGAGCATGTCCACATATGAGCATGAGCACGTGAGAGAACTAAGAATGCTCCATCCTGTGTCTCGAGAATATACATAGCATTTTGTACAGTGCGTTCAGATTCCATTAATTAATGCAAATTAAATGAAAGAAAACGTACAATTGTCACGCTAATTGTAAACGTCTGAAGGTAACAAGAATTTTTTTAAATTTCCACTTTTACTCTGAGTTAGTTTAATTTTGCTACTACAGAATCTTAACATATTCGTAAACTGCATTGTCAACATTCATTGTATTACCATTCTTTTTTACAAACACGTTATTAAAAACAGAAACTACGATTCAAATAACTCATTTAAAAAAAGAAATTTCAATAGGCGAGATACGCTCATCGTCGATTTTTATTATTTACCAGAAGTGTTAGTTGTTTGAGAAAATACACAGATCGTTTCCCGTAAAATTGCGATCTAACCTTGTTATACCGTACGGCCGACTACACCGACATCTAAATGGCGGAAGTCTTATGCAACGTTTACAACAGAAGTGCTGGACGATCTGAGAACTTCCACGACTATACGACTACTACACGAACAAACTGACGAACAGTACTTGCAAGCTGCATGTTTCGCTGATGTGCTACATCACTGTTGAGTTCCGTAATAGGCTTCACAACTACGATACAAATAATACATATTTACTTATTATTCAATCAACAGATGTTTTAGTCTTATGCCGAGGGTAAATGCGTAAATAGTGGGTCCATAACTCACATAAGTTTTACTGTTTTTAAAATACATAGCTAATGAACGGGAATTAACCCAAACTTTTCCGAAAGTAACACTTTTACATCAAATTTAAAAATAGATTTGGGAGCCTTCTTTTATTTCTCCAATCGTGGAAAGGCCTAAGCTGTATTACTGTAAGCTGTATTACCGAGGAATGCCATTCGTAGAGGGGCCAACGCTCATTTTATTGGTGTTATCGGTGATGATGGTTTTATAACAACACCGAAAACACAATTGACGTGCCCCAGGGGCGTATCCAGCCGATCATTTTGGAGGGGGTCCTTCCTTGTCCATTCGTAGATTTTTGTTAGTAATAAACATATTTTTTATTATAATGTATATTATTTTTGTAGTGTATAAAGATGATATACACTATTATTTAAATAATTAAATAATTCTAATATAAATAAATTTTTAAATCAATTTTGCCAAATACAGGAAGGTAACAAAGGAAATTCTAGGCCTTTTGGGGGAGGGGCATGGCCCCCATGCCCCTCCCTGGATCCGCCACTGACGTGCCTGCTGTAGCAAACAAAATAGTGGTGCTGATGGCCATGCTTTCCAAGGCATGTTCAGACATGGTATACACACATTCAGATCAAATGTTACTATGACAACAACACTTTTAATGAGTATTCATAAATCCGATTTCTCTGACTGTAAGGGTCGTTCAACATTGAAATAGGAGCAGCATTGAACAATATTTAGCAGACCTCTTTCGCCACGCATTTACAGTAGCATCACACTGGTAACAACTTGCATTTTAATTTCTGTCGAAACACAGAAAGAGTTAAGAGTTTTTAGGGGCATGAGAATAAATCTAAACGTTTCCAAAATAATGAAGAGATTGTCTTAGCAACACTGGAACTCTGAAAGAAAATCACGTCGGAGGAAAAATATTAATGTAGGTTTGAATTTAACTCTTCTTGTAACTGCTGAAAACTATAATTGTTTTCATCTCCTATGTATCGGTCATCATTCTTACCCACCCCATGTCGTCTCCAGCAGCAATCGACGTCTTATCGTCTTATATATTTGGATGTCAGGGAGACACTAGTTGTCCAGGTCACAGCGAAGTATCTGATGACTCCGGAAGCGGAAACCTACGGTTCACTTGACCACTTGTACCGGGAGAGGTGGCTCATGGCATCAACTGATGTCACTACAGTGTCTCTAACAGGGAGGTCCCAGGGATCGAGTACCGACAGTGCCAGGATTTTCGACACCTAGCTAGCCAGATAGGTCGAATTCAGTCGCAGTCTGGAGGAGAATTCTAGCTGCCGCTGCTCTGATCGATGGTTTTCCGTGGTTTCTCTCATCAACATCAGGCGAATGCCTGTGCAGTACCCTAACAAACGGGTCAAAGACCGCGCGCCCTTCCTCGACCTATCCTCACCCTCATCCTCACTAACATGCACTACATTTCCACACATGTCTGGAGACCGGTCGGGAACTCAAAGCTTGCCCAGGCTAGGACGGTGCCCCTCTTGTGGCAGGTACCTGATTGGAGGAAAACCCCATTAGCCGGCGGTACGTCGGTGCCGGATCTCATCATCCAAGGGGGGAAGATCCCTGACCGCCACCTGAGAAAAACCTACACTACTATTACGGGACTAAGGACAAACGTTGACGCGCCCGGAAACATCAATCGACCACTTGTCGCCTCGGTCTGCCTAGCTTTTCAGTCCTTTCAATTCAAAAAGCCCACCTGTTTTTTATTTTCAAAACTGATTTTCAAGTAATCTTTGCGAAATCATAATTTCCGGATTTGTGTTGTGTGTCTCTAACCTCCTTCCCGTTTGCAGCAGCGGGTCCCTTGTTCTCCGCTCCGTCTGATCGCCCTTACACTTCGAGAAATCAACGGCCAGCCACTGACCAGTTGCGGCTCGTGCCAGTGCGTGTTTGCGCTACAGAAAAAATAGCAATTTCAATTTATTTAGATACATAAATATATTTAGATATCTAAATATAAATATAAGTACTCCTGTGGAGGCATAATTGCGTCACGATTTTCTTGCTATAATAAGATACGACAAAATGGTACGTGCGTTTACTGGTGGTTAACGGTAGTTAACTCTGAGATACTACCCAAGCTCCACAATGGTAAAGCATAAGCAATGACCAAATGTAGGCTGCTAACGCAAGGCAGCGAAGTGCTGAGAGGCGTGTCACTCCGTGATGTTAGTCAACCATCTTAGGAGAGGCCGTCAAATGGAGAACGAAAATGACCTTCAGATTTCAGATCGCTTTCGCCCACGCTCGTGCTCCGCGGGCCGATGAAAAATCCCAGAAATGGCAGAAGTTATACTGGGATTTATTCAACTTTGCTTCTGAAAAGTACCAGCTGTTGACGGTTTCATCCAATCGGGAGCTTGAAAGTCACCATAGTGTCAGGGGCAGAGTTGAATAAATCACAGTATAGGTTCCACGGGTGAGCAACCGTTATTAAAGAGCTGCAAATTTGGAGCAGGAAATGCATTGGTTTCTCAAAAATAGACGGTTATTGATTTATTTGGTTGTATTTTATAAATTATACGTTGGTATAATTTAATAAATTATACCAACGTGCAGGAAACGTGCTACTAGGGGGTAGAATTGGGAAAGTTTCGGCAAGCGCCCCACCGGCATATACGGAAAAGAGGTGGAAAGAAAGTGGAGATGGAAATGTTTTTGATGTAGAAGACGCAACGAATTTGAGAGCTTTGCGAGGCGTAACAGTAACGTTCGTATTCTGCCGCGCAAATTACCATCTGCACTTGTTGGGCATATTGGGTAATAACTTGTCTCAATTTGATTTACTGTTTGGCTCTTTGTAATTTGTTCTACCAAATGTTAAGATTTGACGGTCGTATACAAACAGGAAATATTTAAAAAGTATGTTGAATAAAGAGGTATCTGCTAGTAAGTAACATATGGTACAGATTTGAAGAGATGTCCACTGCACTACCAAATATTTACAAAACAATGGCAATGAATTGAACGGTTCAATAAGCCAGATTCTTAGTAGTAGATCTCGTAGATTCACTACTAAGCGAATGCGTGGTAGATATTGCAAGCAATATGACACTTGAAACCTCAATTTCTTATTTTGATCTCAGTTACGACATCTGTGTTCAGCATGGCAGTATTCAACACGCACCGAAGAGCATATCGCCTCCCATCTACAAACTTATTATTCAATAAATCCTGGCAAAGCTACTAATTTATGACTTCATTTCTTCTACGTCCCCGATTTTTCTGTCCATCCTTCCCTTCCTTTCCAGCCTCTTGCCTGAGTTCCCGCTCCGTTTGCGCGTCCTTTCACTTCGAGAAATCGCCAGCCCGCCGCGCGGCTGCCACGCTTGTTCCGACGAGCAGCCGTGTCTCCGCGCCTGCCGGCCGGCCGCGCCGGGCCGGACCGGACCGAGCCGCGGGCGACTCCTGGAGCGCGACTCGCCGCGTGTTGAGCGAATGCGGGGGAGAAATCGCGATTTCTTGTCGGCGGTGCACTTCCAGCCGCGCAACGCGACAGCGGTCGCCACCGTTTCGCCCTTAAGTCGCGTACAGCGGCGCCTGCGCCCGTGCGTTCCCCCCCGGGAGCCCGTCGGCTGGTGAACCCAGGAACGGAAAGGACAGCACAACACGTAAATGGGCATGCAGATTAATAGTAATAGTAATAATAATAATAATAATAATCTTCTTCTTCTACACTTCACGGGTTAGGCTTACGCCTGTTCCGTCTCCACTGTATCTTTCCATCTTTTCGTGGGTCTTCCCACATCTCTTTTCCCTCTCGGTTTGTAGAAATATGCTAATCTTGGCAGTCTTGTTTCTTCCATTCTTTCTAAGTGCTGCAGCCACTTTTTCCTGTTTAATTCCATTATGTTGTTTGCGCTATTCACTTTCAAATCTCTCCTGATTTCTTCATTTCTTATCTGGTCTTCTAAGATGCAGCCTTTTGTTCTTCGAAGGAACTTCATCTCTGAGCTCTGAATTTTGCTTATTCTTCTTCTTCTTATTATTATTATTATCATCATCATCATCATCATCATCATTATTTATGTTGAGGTAGGTGGAATTCTGGATGTAGTTCGGGACCATGTAGTTCAAAGGCGAACAACAGTAAATGATCAACAAGAAACACACTGAGTTTTAACTGTTTTCGACGTAAATAAATAAAATAAATAAATAAACATTAATTCCTGGTATCTATTTAAGATGGATCCTTCATGGTCCCGACCTACATCCAGCGTTCCAACTTTCTCAACGTAATTAAGGATAAACAAGAAAAAACACTGGATGTAGGTCAGAACCATAAAGGATCCATCTTAAATATATACCAGGAATTAATGTTTATTTATTTATTTTATTTATTTACGCCAAAAACAGTTAAAACTGTATGTGTTTCTTGTTGATCATTTACTGTTGCCCCCTTTGAACTACATGGTCCCGAACTACATCCAGAATTCCACCTTCCTCAACATAAATAATGATGATGATGACGATGAAGAATGATGATGATGATAATAATAATAATAATAATAATAAATAATAATAATAATAATAAATACAGGCTGAGGTGACTTAAACCATCAATTTAAGTCACTGCACTTCCTCTGACCGGCGATTACTAGAGTTTGAGTTCCGGGGGTTGCAGGAATGTTTTCACTGACTGGTTAACAGAGTCGAATTCTGCTTTAAACTGCTTTAAAGAAAAATTCTAGATACCAGATATTCTGATCGGTAGTTTTCCTTGGTGTCTCCGATCAATACCAGGCGAATGCCGGAGTAGTACCCTAACAAACGGTTAGGGTCCGCGCACGATCTTCCCTTCCTCTTCCTTGTTTTATCTTCTTCCTTCCACACTCTTACACTTTCATGCATTACCCTGCCATATGTGTCGGGAGACCAGTCGGAAGTTTAGTCCAAGATTACAAAGGCGTCGTTTGTCAGACAACGCAATTAGTGCCGAAAGCTTACTCCACCGCCTTACCCTCATTCCCCCTTTCTGAAACTCTGTGTACCTTCATTGTTTTACTAGCCAGTGAAATACACGTAACGTCGTGCGCGTGTCTATTTCCGGCATTCGCCATTTTAACACGCAACATCCATTAGACTAGACTTTATAGTTACTTCAGTGATATTTTTGGTGCTATATCGCCTAATAATGTAAATAATGACTACAAACTCCTTGTCTTGTAGAATTTAAGTTTTGTTCTGAACATTTAGTAATCATAATGGGACGATGGCGATCATAATGCCAGCTAGGGATTGTAATTGCCCAGAAATTTGTTGTGACTAAGTAATTTGTTTCGTTGTTTAAGTGTGTTTTCGTATACGAAATTAAACGTAGTACATTGGAGTCGAGTCCGCCTCTCGATATGGTTGCCAGACGTTCACTATTTGAGTGAACATCTTCATTTGAGTTCACTATTTCTATTTCTGATTCACTAATTAAAAAGTGGAAATAGTGAACATGCAAAAAGATCTTATCCAATAACGAAAAAAAATCTTATTGTATGAGAGAACAAGTGTTAGGAGAGCTTTTAGTGTTTATTATGGAGAGTTTTTAATCTCGATTAGAGCTGACTTTATTCTGATGCCAATCCAGGCTATTGCGCAGGTCCAAGCAGTTGTCTTAGTTTGGTAACCGTGCAAACGAAAGCAAATAGTGTGATTCATAAATACCTTTCATGCATATACTACTTTAACGAACTACTGATATGTGCTGTCATAATGCACACAAAGAATTTTATATGAAGACTTGAACTAATGTATAAAAGATTTATTCCATTTTATGCAAAAGCAAAGCTCAACTTCACACTGGGCTGTGTTTTTAATAATAAAGAGAATGTATCATTATTATTCAAAGATTCCTCTCCCCCCCGTTCACTATTTTCTGAAAACATGTCTGGCAACTCTACTCGATAATCAAGGAAGTCAATGTTTTTGAGACATCATTCAATACAGCAGTCTCTCTCCTCTGGGTCGTCACTCGAAGCCAAAGATTCAGCGTGCAGAGTCTACTCTGGAGCCTCCATCTGTGAATTCCCTTGAGATCCCTCAGGATTCGAACCCAGGGGCGCAAAGAGCAGTCATGCTCTCTAGAGCTTGTTTTACACGGAACAATTTCTATTCAATTTCGCTTGTAGAAAAACATGTCAGTTCAGACAGATCGCTTTCTATATGAAAGAATTAAACATGCTTGTACCACAATTACTACCACCAATAGAGAAACTCTTCTGTACAACATCCGTGCAAATGAGTCCCTAGATTCGCAGGGTAGCGCAACCTGAACGGCCACAGCATTGAATATCATAATATCCTCTCTCTCGATAGCCACCGAGACATCGTACAGAAATCGGGGGGAAATTACACAGACTGCATTATGCAGAGATTCGAATAATTAATATTTGTTTGGGTAGATTGGTAATTCCCAACAAACGCACAATACTGCGTAATTTGAAATTCCATAACAACTGGATATAAAATGGCGGAATTGGCGGCCCAAAAAGGATGCTGCTCATCTAAGAACTCCACATACAATTTGATAACTAGACCGTGGAACTTCATGCAGTTACATATCGAGATGATGTAACATGCGTATATCGAGGGAAAATGAATATAAATTTACCAATCACCAAAATAAAACAAATCAAGTCCATTTTTATTTTGCATATTTGCATATTTCTGAGATCTTTTAATTGTATATTTCAAGTATACGGCGTATTTACGTGTATATAATACAGGTTTTTTTTGTAGAAGTGGGTAGAAGTCAGATATTTTTGTCTTTCTCTTTCAAAAGAAAACCATGCCAATGCTACACTACCAACGTAATATTTCCTATAGTTTTCTGATGATTGATTTTACTTGAATCGATTTACGTCCTGTAACTTTGTTCGTGCTTATGACCTTAGTGAACTGGGTTTAATATTCGGCATCTTGTAAAAATGCTATTAGTTCTCTCGTTTAATATTTTTAATTTCCCTTATACTTACGTACATACTACGTAATATACGTGGTATAGGGAGTCATGTACGTGGTATAGGGAAATTTATGTAATGCTGAGGATAATCGACTTCGAGATTTCAACGGAAATACACGTTTGGGGGGTCCCCTGTTGGTGAAAAAGTGGTTCTTTTCAAAACGTCCGTCTGTCTGTCCGTCTGTAGCCACTAGCGCCTAAACCAGGGGAAGAATTTTTTTCAGTTAAAAAACCCCTATCAATCTAGCTCGAGTCGAAGCTTTGGGATTTTGAAAAAACGTTCTTTAAAATTTGGGGGTACATTACATGAAGCCCCCCAGATGTTTTCAAAATTTTCTCAAAAACGGTTCCAAAAGTTTTCTCAAATATCTTGCATGAATACATTAAAATACACTTATAAAGGTGGCATATGTCCGATTTTCACGATTAACTCTGAATTTCAGAAAATTGCAAAAGTTTGAATTTTTTCGGCGTCTTCCTCCAATTATCTAATTAAAGATAGAAATATTTCCTTCAAATAAAATTTGTTCTCCAAAATTAGTTCTTTCATTAAGGTCTTGTACATTTTTTAAATTAATAGTTTTTGCACAATATTGCGTGCAATATTTGCAACTTTAAAAAATTACTAAAACAAGATTCTCAAAAACTGCTCCAATTTTTTCTTTCAACTTTTGGTAGGGATACTGGGAAATGAACTCTATGAGAAGACATAAACATCAGTTTGCTCTACCCTTTTGTTATTTCAAAAATTACAAAAATGTATTTTTTTACTTGTCTCTCGCGTCGTTAGTATTTACATTAGCAGCAATTTGTTCGCATTATTATATTTATGAGTACATGTGGTTTAAAAAATGTCACATAAAGTTTCTCGAAAACTTCACCGTTTTCTGTGAAAACAAATTTCAAAATTCCGCATTTTTTCATAAATGGCTCGAATATTTTTTCAATATGCTTATTGCACTCTTTAATATGACACTCTTTAATTAAAATTCATTTTGTGAAATTTTCTTATTTTTTCAAAAATTACATAAATGTTACAAAAATTACAAAATTACACACCCTTAATATGCACATTTAGAGCAATTTGTAAACACTATTGTATTTGTGACTTAAAGTGATTCAAGTGACTTTTAATGAAGTTTTTCGAAAACTCAAAAATTTTCTGTGAAAACGAACTTCAAATTTCGAATTTGAAGTAGCGCTGAAACGACATTTTCTTAAAAATGGGTCCAATTTTGTTTTTTAAATTGCCATTGATAGCGAGATTTTGCTGTTTTTTAATATTCTTAATATAACATTCTACTATTAGGAAAGCGAAAAATTAAGAAAATGTCAAAAAAAATGTACTTTGGGTGGGGATAGATGGCTGGCAAGAGAATGTGGGCAAGGCCGAATTGCTAGCCGAGATCAAAGGAAAAAGAAAACTAATACGGGAAACTCTGTGCCATTCTATAGCACCTCTAATTTTTGTTAATTAGAATGTTTGAAAATATAATTTTATTATGCGCGTTTTGTACTACAGTGTAAAATTCAGATTATCTGTAAAGAAATGTAAACTGTTGCTTACTATATTTTTGTTTAACGCATATTCTTAGTGGAAAGGGCATATATTGGCTATTTTAAATGCATATATTGCCAATTTTAAGAGGATGGTTGCATGCATATTTTGAACTTTTTAGTGCAAGAAGTTCCGGAGTCTATCGATTTCAGCGTTGCTGGTGCAACAAATTAATACTTGGGTACACCATGACCTAATCCACCATAACGTGATGCAGCAGAAAACATTCATGTAGGTACTTGCAAATCATTCACATAGTGCACCATGACGTTTGATCTCTTTCAAATGAAACTGTATTTATCAAAGTTGCTCTACAGACCGATTTACCCAACAAATAAATGTCCTCTCCTTTACAGAACATTGGTTATCTAGCAATGAATGTAGCATTTTTCTAATTTGCAAGAAAAGACATTCTTGCAGAATATTATTGTAAAGCAAGGGGATCAATAAAGGATCCTGTATATGGAGATTCTGTATTTACCTTAGAAATGATATCGATTCTACCACCTCGAGGGAATTAAAAGTGTACTAATTTGAAAACGCTTTTTGAAATACCTGCTGTACTGCTACGCTCAAAATATCTTACTTTGCATCAACAGCCCTCCAGAAGAAGCAAGATGTAGATTATACCAGGTTCTTAGAAAGTCTACAAATAACTAAACAAAGTCAGCAATCCCTCTTTTGAATCTGTTGTTGAGAGATGAGGTGTGAAAATTTTAACATATATTTTCAGATCTCGGAAGAACGAACAGTTTATCAATTTAACGAATTATTTCAAACTAGAATATCTATATTACAATAAAATGTACCTACACGGGCCACACTTCATTGAAATAAGAAAATTTATCAAATCATAATTAATAAAGCTATTACTAGATACGAAATTACTAAGAAAGACTTAGTATACAGTGAACAACAATTCCATAAATTCCTCAAATTCTTACAATTATAAATACTGCGAACACCGATACATTAAATAATACACGTATGTGTGTAGTATATGTGTGCAGTGTTAAAAGTAGTTTAATACACATGTATCTACGAATAGTTTAATTTGACTTTTAATAAGCATATTATTTTAAAACATATTGTTTATTAAAAGTCAAATTAAACTATGTGTATTAAACTATTTTTAACCCTGCACACATATATCGAAAAATATAATTAAATTTTCATCACTTCACTTTATGAAGTGCTTACCTTTAAAAAAACACATTAGGAAAAGCAATAAGCAAAGGTTCAAAAAGTTTATAGAGTCGAGATTATATCGAAAAAATTAATTTTTGGCCAATTTCTATTTTGCCAGATTTCTCAGAAATATTAAAGACCAGTTCACTAACGAATAGCTTTCTCAGTAAATACGAAGCGGTTTCGAATTATCAACATGGGTTTAGGATATCAAAATCTACCGAAAGAACCATATTTTATTTCCTTCAAGATTTTGTTTCGTCCATGGAAAAAAATGAAGCACCTATTGGAATATTTTTAGATCTTTCAAAAGTTTTTGACACCATTGATCATACATTTTACTTTCAAAATTACCTTTGTATGGAATTCGTGGTATTGCATTAAATTGCTTAAGTTCGTACATTCATCAACCATTTCAGAGAGTAGAAATACCGCAATAGAATGATGGGACATTATCTTTCTAATTCATTGCCAATTCCACATGAGGTTCCTTGGGTTCCAATTTTTAATCAATTCTCTTCCTACTATAATAAACGATATGACCTCGGTGATTGGATTAGGAAGAACAGTTCGTTCTGCTGGAAATGTAAATGCAATACAGCAATTTAGAAATAGTAAATAGTAGAACAGCAACTTTTTTAACTCGAGAAATTGATCTCCTAATAATTTAAAAAATAATGCGGTAACGAAAGGACAACTGGTTCAATGGAGTTTTATTTCATTCAATGGAATTTTCCATTTCAAATAAACAATTGCATACTCCATTTAGTATGAACGATGTGCCACTCTACTGATGTTAAGGTTACAAAATTTTGGGGTTTCTCAGTTCAGTCAAACCTCAAAATTTAAATTTAAATATTAAATCACGCGTTCCTGAAAATACGCACATAAATTCAATATGCTACGCTACACGCTCAGAATTCATTCAATTTCAGCCAGCCTTCATATTGCGGTGTACAGTATATTTCAGTTCATTCCCGCTCTGGACATGGCATGTTATTTTGAGGAAATACTTTACAGTCCCAGGCTTTTAGAATACAAAATAATTGTACGAATAACAAACAAATCCCACCCACGTGATTCTTGTAAGCATCGCTTTATTAAGTTAGAAATTCTACAAATGCCTTGCTTTTGGTTTACGAACAAGTGGTTTCTGTTAAAAATGTACATATTTTCAGTCAATACAGACGTATGTAAGTGTAATACTCGACTTTGCACTCATATTCATCGAGTGACAATATTAAATAACTTACATTAAAAAATCACAAACAATATTTCCGTGCGTTGGGCATTTAGGAAGAACGTAGTTCTTGAGTGGAACCAAAATTTACTGCTAAAGTTTCGGTGATGGATTGATTGATTATTTTTGTGTTTCAGAGCGCGTAAACTGCTATGGTTATTGGTTCCACAAGTGTAGTGTATGTTATATCCCGGCAGGTGGCAAGAACCCACCTTCCCCTCAAGAACGTGAGATACATCGCTGACCTACGAGTCGCTCTGCGGTTGTTTCCCAAAGATATCTGAATCTTCAACATCGGATCATTGCAGCAGCCAAGAAAGGCTTCTAAGTTCCTCTCTGGTTTTCTGACATCAGTAGTGCACTGCATTTAAGTGTAAGTATGCGTGAGTAAGGGGCAAGAAGGGATCAAGAATCAGGAAGGTAAGATCACGCGAGGACTGTAGCTCATTTGTTAAGGCTCTGCTTTGACAGTCTCCTAGTATTGAACGGTACAATCGGAAGAAACCTAGGAAAACCAATCAGAGCAGTCGGCCACTAGAATTTGTCTCCAGTCAGCGGCTGTTTTTGACATAGCTATGTAACTAATATCGAAAATCCGCTGGTGGAAGAGTCGGTGTTTTTAGGGTTGCCACCTTGCCAATTCCACAAAACCGGTGATCCTTGTGACCGGGGCGGGGGGGATAATTTAAAAAAGTTTTCTACATTACTGAACTCTTTTGTTCATTTCTTCTTCTTCTTCTGCTGCTGCTGCTGCAAGCATTAGAACTTTCGTTCCGTTGCGTCTCCTTCTATTGGTCCATCCATCGTCTCTTCGGTCTTCCTATGTTTCGTTTTCCTCTTGGCTTATATTTTAGAATCTGTTTTGGTATTCGTGTGTCCTCCATTCTATCAATGTGGTCTCTTCATGCTTTCCTGTATTTGTCAATTTTGCCATTTAGATTATAAATTCCTAGGTAGTTACGTATCTCTTCATTGCAGATCCTGTCTCTCCTTGTGGCACCAACACAACCCCTTAAAAACTTCATTTCTTTTCTTATTTTCTTATTTTTAGTATTTCTCAGTGCTTCTTCTAATTCAATAGATTCTAGTTTATCCACTGCATTATGAAGGACTGGCGTATCCGATATTTCTTTTTCTTCTTCCTCTTCATCAGCATGCCATAGGTTTCATTTCTTTAAAATATATTTACATTTCTTTGGTTTTTACGGATCTATAGATAATTAATATTTAATAAATATTGTAACTCACACTTAACTAACGTTCTAATTTTTCCAGCTATATTTTTAGTTACTGAGAACTTTTTAACATTTATAAATGAACTTACTTCTATTTATGTAATTCAAATATAAATAAAAAATAAATGTGAAAGAATATTTGCTAAACATTTTATACACACACACACACACACTCACACACACACACACACACACACACACACACATATATATATATATATATATATATATATATATATATATATACATTTCCACTGCTGAAATTTGCAAGCAAGGGCCGGTATGACTCGTCGACACCAACCAGCGCAACAATAGCATCTGAGTGAGTTCGAACGGAGCAGAATGATCGGTCTCCGGGAAGCGGGATTATCGTACCGTGACATTGCGACTTGAACGGAGCGCGCTGCTATGACAGTGATGCAAGTGTGGAACCAGTGGAGAGAGTAGGGTCGTACCCAACGACGAGCTGCTACTGAATTACATAAGATGACCACTGCGCGAGATGACAATCTAATCCGCATGGTCTTAACAGACAACGGCTTCGTCCACAGTGTTGGCTTGACTTTGGAGCACTGCAATGCCTGAATGTGTGGTACGGCAATGGCCGCGTACGGCTGTAAGTGACGTCTGCGTCGACGGTTCGATGACGCCTGCTGAGAGCTGAACTGGTGGCACACATACCACTGCGTCGAATTCCACTGGTGAGAAACCACCAATGCATCAGAGAGCAATGGTGGTTTCTCGGCCGACAAAGCCCGCTTAAATTTGTGGTACAGCGTTGTCCGCGTATGTGTTTGACGCTGCTATGGTGATCGCAATCTTCCAGCTTGCATTTTTCCGGGACATAAAGACAAACGCCAAGTGTAATTGTTTGGGGCGCCAATAGCTACAACATGCGATCTCGACTAATACGTATTGAGGGCAGTCTGAATAGCAACCGCTATTTCAGGGAGGTTTTAAAGCCCTGCAAGCTGCACCACATGTCAAATTTCAGCAGGGCAATGCCCGACCACACATGACGAGGAATGTGTGAATATTTTCTGCGAAGAACGACGGGTACATCTGCTTCTCTGGTTCACCTAGGATGTCGCCCGTCGAACATGTCTGGGATATAATCGATCGGCAACTTGTTCGTTCTGGTCTTCCTGTAGTCACTGTTGATGCTTTGTGGTCACGCATAGAAATCGCGTGGCAGTGTGTTCCCCAGCAGCATATGCAGGCTCTCTTTGAATCCACGCTACGATGTCTAGATGCTCTGATGGCAGTGCGTGGTGGCTTCACACCGTACTAAATACTCAAGATCAAAATGCGAGGACAGTTTTGGAATTGTAATCATTTGCATATTGCGACATTCCTAGATAAATTTCATTGTAATGGCATGTCTCCTTCTTGATGTTACAATTTTCACAAACACCAGTGTATTAAAGTTGCGTGGCTCGTCCATTTTCGAGTATAGAAAATGAATGTATAGAAAATTGCATGAAAAAGAATCTATTAAATACAGCGATTCAGAAAAATGCCAAAGTGTAAAGTGGTTTAGAGCGTTTTACGAGAGTACCCGTAGGTGTATTTAAATACTCAAAAAAATTACTTCCTAAACCTATTCCAGACACGGAACCGCTTAAGAATCGTGCCAATCAATAACATTTCTGTGGTCACAGGGTAAAAGTTCTTATGTCAATTTTGGTAAAATTAGGTTAAGTACTGAAACTACGAGTTAAGTATCTAATGTTGGCTCCTTAACGAGAAAAAAACATTAAGAAATAGCGTTTAGCGTAGGAACAAACGGTGGCTCGAAAATCTAACCCTTGTTTTCTCCAAACTAACATTTTTAACTTAAGAAATTTACCCCGTGACCACAGATTTTACAGATGATGTGTGAACAGGAATGCCATATCATACCGTCCGTACCTAACAAAAACATCGTAGTTTATTAGTTATGGGAACAAATATGATTATACCAGGGTTGTCCAACTACCGACTCACGGTGCCATTTGTTATTAGTCTCACGGTGCTAAAAGTTATTAGTCAAAAGTGAAAGTCTATTGCGTCCATGTCGGGTGAGAGCGCACGAGCCCTGCGGCGGTCAACACTGCCTTAATGTAAAAGTTCGTTACGTTTAAATTTTTTTAAATGCTGGTAAATTCGTAAATTCAAAATCATCTCAATGTGTTTCACTGCGTTTTCCATGGTAAGGCCTGACAGTACGCATGATTCCAATTCTCCCCCGATTGAGAGCAGTCGGGCAAACTGCCGATATCAACATTACAGATCTTGCATTTTTGAAATTTTGGAAAATGTCACACAGGCTTCATGTAAAGAACCCCCAAAGTTAAAACATCGGTTTCAAATTCAAGGGGCTGAGACATCAGCCTGATCGAATATCAAATTTGGAGAAAATCGACTGAACGGGTTAGCCGTTAGCGTTGTTCACAGACGGACTGACGTTTTAGCGTCATTTGATTTTCGATTTGCAATTCTATCTAGAAATAAAATTCAAACTATCCAAAAACAATCATTTTGTTCAAATGTATAAATTACAAATTTTAGATTCTGCTTTTGTTTTGCACCGACGCTCTTTTGTATTATTTATTTAATTAAATTGTACATTTTGCCTACATATTCATTTCATTATAAATAATAATAATAATAATAATAATAATAATAATAATAGTACAAAATATGTTTGACTGTTCAAAGAATTGTCTTCATTAGTCGGGAATTCGATTTTTTTTTTTTTTTTTTTTTTTTTAAATTTCAAGTCAATTTGGTGACTACTATACGCTTCCTCAGGGGCCCGTCGGGATGCGAAGCCACAGGCGAAAAGTGCAGTACTGCTCTTGCAACACAACTCTAAGAGCTACATGCAATGCACATTCGTGCGGAACGAATTTGAGCTGAGTGAAATCGAGAGAAGTCGGTTAGGATAATTGAATCGTTGGGATGGAAGGCAATAAGAAATCGCCATTTAGCACCTATTACAATTCTATTTTTATTACAATTAAGATACTGGAATATTATATTTTTTCTTTGTTTATTATTATGTTAATGCCAGATGTTATTTCAGTAACTACCTGTAGTTAAACAAATAGTACACTGCGACGAAGTAAACCCCAGTGTACTTTATCATTTACTCCAAACTGGTTCATGTGTAGTTTACATTATTTATCGCGCAAGTACGGACACGCAGTATAAGTTTAATGCGTTCATACTCTAATCTATCCATTGCTTCAAAAATGGTTAAGCTTTGGCGAAGATAGAAAGAAAAGTGGCAATCTAATGTTGAAATGTAACACCCATAAAGAATGCACCCACGTCATTTGGAGTTTGTCTTTTTCTTTCAAAGTATTACGAAACAATGGTAGACTACTTTATCCGTGGAAGAAGATTATTTAAAATTGAAACTTTTAAAAAATCTACAATTATCTGTTCAAATTATCACACAATTTTAATTCAATATATTTGTTACAGACTGATTTTTATTTCATCGATTTTTTCTTCACGAAATAATTTATTTTAAACATTTCTTTGTATTCTGTTAGAACATCTCGTCATGTACAGATGTAATATTATAATCTTTCTGTTGTCAACCACCTCCTCATTAGCAGTTTTTTCTTTATTTATATTTTTTACATTTACAATATGTTCTGTTGTTTGAAATAGAATATTAATCTTACTCTATTGAATCTCATACATTTCTTACAAAAATTTAATATTGAATTTATAATTATTTGAAGTTTTATATTTATCATTATATGAACATTTTACCAGTAATGCTGTATCATATCGGCCGGACCCAATAACATGCCATATTTGTTTTAGTTAAGATATGACTTTGGGGGTAATTGTCTTTTTAATAAAGATGAAGCTGCATTCCTACAAATTTTAGATTCTGCTTTTGTTTAGCACCGACGCTCTTTCATTAAAATGTATGTTTATTTATTATTTCATTAAATCATTATGTTGTATGTATTATTTCATTACACTGTATGTTTTGCAAGCCCATATATTTATATAATATGTAAATCTAAATACAACATCATTTCGTGAAAACTTTTTTTGTTGTGTTTAAGATTATTTGTAGATTTTCACTCTCAAATTCTTCAGTTAGCAATTATCGGAGACGAATATTTAAATGATATGTAACAAAGTGATGGTAGTGGTATTATTTTTATTGCATTAATAATGCGAGGTGTTCTATACTCGGAATCAGACAGTATTCCGCGTTCGATATCGAAGACGATATCTTATTCACTCGCTTTTCTTGCTCTCATTACTTTCTCCGATACATCGCTGAGCGATTTAAATGGGCATCATACGAATATCAAAGACTTTGGTAGCCCTCGATTGAGACAGCAATTTCGGTCGACATTATTTCTTCCCATTTGTTGCAATACTCTCTGGCATAACGATTTTCTCTTCCAACTGAAACCTATAGGGAGCTTTCAGCGTTGCGACAAATGTTTCCGCGAGTCCTTCGGTCCATTGTGGCCTAACTGCACTGTGAAATTAACTATAACGACAGGTTACAACAAGAACATTTGCCGGACCAACTTCCAAAACATTTGAACTCTTCCCTCAAGACATACAAAAATCCTCATGTCTATTTATCATTTTGCTAAAAAATGCAGTTGACAAATTTACTGTTCTATACTTTACAAGTTTTCTAACTTGCGAACATTTAAAATGTTTTGTTCGATAGAAATATTATTACGCATACTTATAGTAAACATTATGGTTTAAAATAAAACCCTAAAAGACGATGCAATTTTAAAAACAAGAGCATTTTCTTGTAAATTAATATTTGAAAGCAGCTAACGTTCAAACTGCAGAGTAAAATGCGTAACGGATTAATAAATTCGTTGTACATTAATAGCTATTCGCATCAACTTAAACTTTTCTCAAAATTTCTTCAATTAAAAGATAGATTTTTCTTCATTTTATCCGCCTCTGTCCCGACAACATCTAATAACATGCTAGAAAACATACTTAAATATTCGAGAAAAAAATATAGAAGCAAAATCTAAGGGCACATATTTGTAACTGATAGTGTTGCAATGGAGATCTGACACTGAGAATCGATCTGACACTGAGCGTCGCATAATCTAGCATTATAATATAGTGAACGTATTACTTAGCATAGTAACAGAAAACGCAACACACGGTGAGCAATGGTTTCCACTGTGCACTTTCCCAACATGACACTTTCCGATTAGACAATAAAACGTTTCATGCTAGAAAGAGAAACGATAATTCCTAGAAGTTTGTGCATTTTCAGAAAGAAAACAACAACTAAAGAGATTTCGCAATTAGTAGTAGTACGAACGTACACTGAGCGATGAGATTCGAAACTGTGGCTAACACGTTAGAACACAGCCTCTCGTAAGAATTACACGGTGGAAGACTCCGTGGTTCTTTTTACTCTCTCGTTTTTTACTCTCTCCTCTGGACTTCTCTCGCTGCTCACGTCACGGCTTCGTTCATATGTATTTTTTTCTTATCACCAATATTGATTTAAACTTGCATGAATTCAATATTTTGCTAAATTGAAAATTTTCCAAATTGAAAGAATATTTTTTATCACTTCATCATAATAATATTTTATTATCGGTTAGAGATGCAACTGTTATAACGAACTTGCTTTTAATAAAGGGTAAATAAATATAACTGTAACACGTCTCGCAGTATTTGAAGGATTGAAGCTGTGAGTAAAAGGTGCGTCAAATTTTATTGAAAGGCATAACAGGAAATCACCTGACATTAAAGATCCTTGTACGTTTCCATCTACATACAAGCAACAAAATTATTTCTTCCAGTATTTCGACATTCAACCTTGAGAGCTAACGTTGCGAGCCGAAATGAATGAAATGCATACATCCTACTTCCAATGCCTGAATGGGTATGCTGATCAGAAAACAATATCCATTTTGTGGTGAATAATTACAATTCCTTGATTTACTCAGGGACACGTAGAGATTTCCGTATTCAAATGAGCGATTTGCTGGGATTCTCTGGGATGAATGTACTCGAGTAGATCACAAGAACACGCAACGTGTGAATCTAATCAACAAATCAACTAATGTGAAGCTAGTGATCACACTGAACTTTCGCAACATCACAGATAGCGTTTAAATTTTAGCTGCAGAAAGAGGACGCGTAGGTGTGGGTTCCCACAAAAGAGACCATGTCCCGTGACGAGCTATTCATTCCTGTCACGCCCAATAGAGCATGGCAATGAATGAGCATGACTTGAAGCCAAATTAAGGTGCTCAAAAAACTAGTCTTTAAAGAGAAACTGATTTTATACTATGTACCGATCATCTTGTGCCGGTAGGAACAATCGTACAATTTAGAGTTCAGACACGAAATATAAGGGTTTCAACAGTCCGCTTGCTGCGTGAGTTTACACTCATTACCTGATTTATATTTTGCCGCCCAATTTCGCGTTGCATCTTGTCTGTACCCACAGTGTGCTTCCATTACGCCCAGAATTATTGGTTGTCGATAGGTGTTCGATACGAAACCCAAGGAAAATTAAGTAGATAAATACGTTTATACATGACTTTCAATACTGAGTGTTTAATGTTACTGAATTAATTCATACCCATATCACCTGCATGAATTTGTTAAATTTTGTTTTAAAATCCGACTAAACATATTACATATTATCTTTATATTCACCCAAAGTCCGTTGTTCAATAAACTGACATGGTGAAATGATTAATTGCATGTGCATAAACGACACTGATCTCATTTAACAATATTTCATTCATTGACGTCAATGGAGTCAAATCTGATTTCACGTCCCAACTAGTGATTGCTTCAACATCACGTTCTTTCTCAACACATTATTTATAAATTTGCAATTTTCGAAAATTCAGACAGTTCAACGAAAATGAGACCTGCCTCATTGTTTTAAGCGTATCTTTTAAGGGTATACATGGAGAAAATTGAAGAAAAAATTTAGACCGGTTTATGAGAAAATATTTTTTATAAATTACGTTAATTTCAAGCACAAATTACAGGAAAACGAATAATTTTGTCAAAAGTTTTATATGAAATTTTTTAAAGAGATGATTTTTTAGAACGTTTTTGAAGACAAAAATATCAACCTTGAATTTTTTAGTTTGGAAATGTTAAATTTTTGCAGTCCTTCGAAAGAACAGTGAATTCTCCACATTTTATACCGTCCTTTGATACACACGGAGAAAATATAAAGAAAAAAAACTGGAGTCTTTTTGGGAAAATAATTGTTTAAAAAATGCGTATATTTCACACAATATTGCACGAAAACTACTCATATTTTCGAAAAATTGTACATGACCATAATTCAAGTTCTGTGTTGAAGGAACAGATTTTTCAGGAAAAATATAAAGAACATTTTATCTTTAGCATTTTTTCGGCGGCTTCCTACAACTACAATGTTAAACTTTTACAATTTTCGAAAAATCAGGGATTTCAACGAATATGAGAACTGCACAATTCACTTAAAAGTCCTTTATACTATCCGAGAACAAAGTTTAATCAAAAAATTTTAGAGCCCATTTTGAGAAAGTTTTAAAAATGTTTTTGAAGCTTCATGTAAAGTAACCCCGAAGATCAAAATATGTTTCACACAAACCCACCACGCGTATATTGCCCCCAAGGGGTGCAAGTGTGTGTGTGTGTTCTGGACATAAATGTAACTTCATTATTTGTGCACGTCCTCTAAATTTCAGTGAGAAATATGGTTATTCAAATTATCGTTCCCCATATTGTGGCGGCAAAAAGTATTATTCTTTCATGAAGAACATGATGAGGGTTAAGGGCACTAATTTATAATTAATTTACCTTTGAAAATATATTTTACTATATAGGAGTAAATATTTTGTCAACAAAACTTGAAAAAAACGCTCTTTTTTCTGTAAGGTAACGACGGGTATCATTGCCATGAGTGAAACATTGCCACAACTTCAAAAAATTTAAGTAGCACAGTCTGTGTCGTAAATTTATCTGCTTGCTGGAACATAGTTAGCTACTCCTCTTAGAAACATCGTATGTTGCATTGGGTTACAGTAGTAACCTAAAATGTCCGTAAATATGTATGGTGTATTGTTATACAGCCAAATCTCGTAATCGAAACTTTGTTAATTTTTTGAGTTGAAATAAACGTCATAGATATGTAAATATGTCATGTTCTAGGCATGCTATGTCGTGACTTAAAAAATATTCATTACAAACAAGAGAAAATGTATTAAAACCATATACCGCTTTCAGGGTAACATTGCCATACTGCCCATCTTGCCCCTACATTTATATACTTTCAAAAGAAATTCTTATATTGAAACAATTGACATTTGTGAGTTTATTTATATCATTTCTAAAGCATATAACTTGTAATTAATCAATGTTTACAATTTATATTTTATACAAAATTACTTTTTTGTTGTCGCCATACTTGCACTGGAACTTTTCCACGTAAACAAATAAAAAATCCAGTATCTAAAGTTTACAAACCAATGATGAAGTTAAAATTCACTAAGCAATGGAAAAAGTAAATAGTCGAAAATTAAGTAGGAAAAGGCTACTGAACTGTATGGAGTTAGCAAATCCACTTTAAATGAAGTGGATGAGTGTGATATGCCAAAATACGATATTGTTGCTGAACTTCCCAGACTAAATATAAAAAGGAGAAAACACTTTTTCCTACCGCATTTTATCACAATGTAAAATCGTTAATAAAACTTTTTTATACTAAGTTCTCAAAGGAGTATTTATCCCTGTTTAGAGTATTTAAACTGTCAAAAACCAAACACTATTATTGTTCTGATGCATATTTATGCATTTCTGTTTCCTATCCACCTCTCACACACTTAAACATTGCCATAGGCTTGGAAATAAATGGAGGTGGCAATTTTTGACCCCTGTGGAGTAACATTGCCATTTTCCTTGCTTTAAAAAAAGTAATAAAATCTTCCAAATTATTTGATATTGACAAGCTATTTCTTCAATATTTTGAAGAAACATTGTACTTTTGTGTATTGATATTGACAAGCTATTTCTTCAATATTTTGAAGAAAACATTGTACTTTTGTGAAGGATTAAATTGTCAATATAATTATTGAGAAAAATTGATGCAACAAAGTAGAACTTTAACAGAAACAAAGATGTGGCAATGTTACCCCTCGTTACCTTATTAAAAATTCTACTAGAATATGATTTAGGATAGAGATTACAGAATTATGATAACGTGCACAATTCACTTCTCCCCGTAGCTCGTCATACAGTTCTTAACTGTTTTTTACGTAAATAAATACATAAATCCACGTTCCTTCATCGGAGATTATCTGTATCCGTCAGCCTCCCTCGCAGACGCAGGCACAGCCGCACAACCAGGTCGCAGACGGCACATGCATTTCCGACTTGCAGACGGCGCCGCAGCAAAAACCGTCCTCCGGTGCTGTCGCATTGGTCTGCGTCGCCGAGGAGAATCTCGGCCCGGCACTGCGCTTCCGGGGAAGTGTCTTCAGCTCCTTCCGGAAGCCGCAAGCATGGCGTCGGGGTCAAGGCCGAGAGACCCGCGTGAGTCCGGAGGTCACTTGCTTAGGATTTCCATGTGGATAACAATGAAATTCAGGACACCTGACACCGGGACAGGTGGCTCAGAGAATCGATTGATGTCACTGGAGTGCCTCTGACTAGGTTCGGGTGTCGACGGCGGGAGGATTTTTTTACACTAACTAGAGAACTAGTCGAAAGGGTCCCCCCCGATAAGATGGTAAAAAGTTCCCCTCAACCAAATTACTTATGAGTGGTTACACTATAATTCTAACATAAAAATAATATTTTTGAAAGGTTTCTTAGCCTCCGTCCTACCACCCACACCCCTATACAGCCAAAAACGTGTTTTTTTGAATTTCAATTTTTTTCGACAACTGAACACTATTTTATCAGACTGAAAAAAATATGATAAATAAGAACACAACTTGGACTATCAGAAAAACATTTTTTAATTTTTTTCAGACTCAAATTCAAAACACAAAAAAATATTTTCGAAAAAAAAATATCAGAAATATTTTTTTACTGTGTCTTAGAAGCTGGAACAGGGCTCGAAAAAAAATATGAAAGGTTCCTCTTAAAACACAAATTGTTGTGTATTTATTTCAGATTTTTTTTGATTACTGGGCTGCAGTTAAAAAAAATAAAATCCAGTTTCCCGCCTTTCAAACACCTGGACTTTCAATATACGTTTGAAATGACTGCAACAGTTCTGTGAATTTATTTTAGTGTTTATTATACATTTGTAGACATTGTTGTAGCACCCAATAAAGTTTGTTTTGGAATATACTTACAAAGTATCATTTCAAAGCTTTCTAATCGTTTGCATAAGTAATCCTACGCTACGGAAAGACGATAGTTTTGGCAATTTATAAGAAACGATCGACACAAGACCTTGTAAGTGTGATAAAGAATTAAGTGGTGGATAAAGAATTACACCCCATCCTACATCAAACAGATTTTAGAAGAAAAAATAGAAGTTTGCAGATTTTGACATACAAAAAAGATTATTGCAACACACATAATGGCAAATAACTCGGAAGCGATGCTTCCTAGGCCTTTTTAAACCAGGTTTGCTTGTTTCATGGGACACGACTTTTTTTTGAGAACAAGTAAATTCTAACAGACGACATGTTTTGGGGGACTGGTAGATGACAAATGGGGAAATGATAAGGGACATTTCGTGTGCAGGATAGATGGGGACAGGGCCGTAGTGAAGGGGAACAGATTAGTCCCCGATTATGTTGTTGGGATATATTTTTCAAAATACCACTTTATGATCATACTATTTACAATTTTTGCATATTAGTTCTTTGGGTGCGCCCTTTCCGTAGCACAGATGGACAGAAAGAGAAGCCGATATCAATGTAAAATTAAATGAAGGAAAATACTGAAATTATCTTTTACGATAAAATTAACGGGGACTATTTTTATTTTCTGCGAATTTTTATCTCAACGCTCAGCAATATTGGAATGAATTCTCTCCCACAGTACCGGGTCTATAATGCCGTAAACTACTTTTTCGGGGGATGGGCGTTTGCAGTTGAATTCTACATTAAATCAATTTTCAATTTCGCAGCAAATTATTATTTACAAGCTGAAGGTTTTTCGCACGTGTAGCAGATTGTACGAGTGTCTACATATTTATACGTAATTCACGAGAAAATACTTAGGTAAAGGAAAATACAACTTTTTCTCTAGTCTGAAACATCTACAGACGTGAGAACACAAGCTCCGCACAACTGCGTTACTATTTATCTGTTCGGGAGGCGCCCGTTTCTAGGCTGCAGTTGTCAACGTTTTAGCTGCTATTCTGTGGCCCTTTCTCCTCAAGCAAGGTCGCACGTGCCTAGGACGCGGC
>JAHLJT010008446.1:46527313-46594395 GCA_031308135.1 Acheta domesticus | reverse complement strand
GGATTTCAACGAATATGAGAACTGCACAATCACTTAAAAGTCCTTTATACTATCCGAGAACAAAGTTTAATCAAAAAATTTTAGAGCCCATTTTGAGAAAGTTTTAAAAATGTTTTTTGAAGCTTCATGTAAAGTAACCCCGAAGATCAAAATATGTTTCACACAAACCCACCACGCGTATATTGCCCCCAAGGGGTGCAAGTGTGTGTGTGGTTCTGGACATAAATGTAACCTCATTATTTGTGCACGTCCTCTAAATTTCAGTGAGAAATATGGTTATTCAAATTATCGTTCCCCATATTGTGGCGGCAAAAAGTATTATTCTTTCATGAAGAACATGATGAGGGTTAAGGCACTAATTTATAATTAATTTACCTTTGAAAATATATTTTACTATATAGGAGTAAATATTTTGTCACAAAACTTGAAAAAAACGCTCTTTTTTCTGTAAGGTAACGACGGGTATCATTGCCATGAGTGAAACATTGCCACAACTTCAAAAAATTAAGTAGCACAGTCTGTGTCGTAAATTTATCTGCTTGCTGAACATAGTTAGCTACTCCTCTTAGAAACATCGTATGTTGCATTGGGTTACAGTAGTAACCTAAAATGTCCGTAAATATGTATGGTGTATTGTTATACAGCCAAATCTCGTAATCGAACTTTGTTAATTTTTTGAGTTGAAATAAACGTCATAGATATGTAAATATGTCATGTTCTAGGCATGCTATGTCGTGACTAAAAAATATTCATTACAAACAAAGAAAATGTATTAAAACCATATACCGCTTTCAGGGTAACATTGCCATACTGCCCATCTTGCCCCTACATTATTATACTTTCAAAAGAAATTCTTATATTGAAACAATTGACATTTGTGAGTTTTATTTATATCATTTCTAAAGCATATAACTTGTAATTAATCAATGTTTACAATTTTATTTTATACAAATTACTTTTTTGTTGTCGCCATACTTGCACTGGAACTTTTCCACGTAAACAAATAAAAAATCCAGTATCTAAAGTTTACAAACCATGATGAAGTTAAAATTCACTAAGCAATGGAAAAAGTAAATAGTCGAAAATTAAGTAGGAAAAGGCTACTGAACTGTATGGAGTTAGCAAATCCACTTTAAATGAAGTGGATGAGTGTGATATGCCAAAATACGATATTGTTGCTGAACTTCCCAGACTAATATAAAAAGGAGAAAACACTTTTTCCCTACCGCATTTTATCACATTTGACCAATTTATAATTAATATTTAAGTGGAAAGAAAATTTAAAAAACTCTTCTCCATATCATTATAAATGCGAAATACTAGTAAAATTGTAAATACAAGGGTGTAGGGTCAAATAGGGCGACAGATGATGGTAGTACAAGCAGCGTTCGCTTGAATCGAACAAATACACTGACAGTGGTACCATCAATGTTATATTATAACTTTTACAATATAGTGATAATGAAGATTTTTCGTTCACAAAACATCGGGCCCAAAACAACAATGGTAAAAAAAACATCGGTTTTAATATATCGGTATCGCATCCTTCGTTTCTAGGGGCTTTTAGATGGTTGGAGCCGTTTGGCAGGTAGGATATAGTCGCTCTGCATTGTACACAGACTCACTGAATCGTCTGTCAGAAAACAGTGTAGCGCCGATTTTGCCAATTACGAGAAAACGAAAAATAAACTGTCAAAAGCCAAAGTACAAATGGAGTGAGCCAAAGGTATAGCCTAACTTCGTGGGGTTACTAATCAATGGTCTTCCTAAACACCCTCTCTCTGCCGTTTCGTAGCACAGTCAGTCACTTTCTGCCATGCATCCACTTTCCTGCACTTTCCAAGCTGATGAAGAAAATTGAAGTCGAAAAAGAAACACACCAACATTTATGCACTTTTCCCAACTTGTTACCAGTTTTTTTACATCGGCTGCAAAGAACTTTTTTCTTTTTGTTTTATCCAATTTCCCACAAATTTTTGCAACGTTATCTTAGAATTTCTTCCCACGTAATGCTCCCTTCAGTGGACCAAACAAATGGAAATCAATGATAATTCGGGACTAGAAAGGGGATGAGGCAGTACCTCCCAAACCATTTTGTCGATGGTTTCACGACTTTGTTGAGCAGTGTGATGACGTGCGTTGTCTTGCTGGAGAATCACACCTCTCCTCTAAGAACAACTGAGTAGTATTGCCTGTTTATTGTAGACTGTCAGAAATTACATTAAATTTAATGTAGTTTAATGCATTATTTTACATGAAATGCAATGTACAGTGTGCATTAAAACGATATTAATGAACATTAAATTTAATGTGAGTTAAATTCAATCAATTAGATTGCATGTGCATAAAATTAAATTCCGGGTACCTTAAACGAGAAAGGTGATTTAAAATTATTGTTATTACTAAAATCAATGTATATTTAGTGTAGGACCACATTGAACTTGATGTACTTTGAAAAATTAAACCGAGATTAATGTGATATACATTAAAGGGTCCCCCCGATAAGATGGTAAAAAGTTCCCCTCAACCAAATTACATATGAGTGGTTACACTATAATTCTAACATAAAAATAATATTTTTGAAAGGTTTCTTAGCCTCCGTCCCACCACCCACACCCCTATACAGCCAAAAACGTGTTTTTTTAATTTCAATTTTTTTCGACAACTTAACACTATTTTATCAGACTGAAAAAATATGATAAATAAGAACACAACTTGGACTATCAGAAAAACATTTTTCAATATTTTCTCAGACCCAAATTCAAACACAAAAAAATATTTTCGAAAAAAAATATCAAGAAATATTTTTTACTGTGTCTTAGAAGCCTGGAACAGGCTCGAAAAAAATGTCAAAGGTTCCTCTTAAAACACAAATTGTTGTGTATTTTTTCAGATTTTTTGATTACTGGGCTGCAGTTAAAAAAATAAAAACCATTTTCCCGCCTTTAAAACACCTGGACTTTCAATATACTTTGAAAATGACTGCAACGGTTCTGTGCATTTATTTTAGTGTTTATTATACATTTGTATACATTGTTGTAGCACCCAATAAAGTTTTGATTTTGGAATATACTTACAAAGTATCATTTTTAAAGCTTTCTAATCGTTTGCATAAGTAATCGTACGCTACGGAAAGACGATAGTTTTGGCAATTTATAAGAAACAATCGACACAAGACCTTGTAAGTGTGTGATACTGGTGGATAAAGAATTACACCCCATCCTACATCAAACAGATTTTAGAAGAAAAAATAGAAGTTTGCAGATTATGACATACAAAAAAGATTATTGCAACACACATTATAATGGCAAATAACTCGGAAGCGATGCTTCCTAGGCCTTTTAAACCAGGTTTGCTTGTCTCATGGGGACACGACTTTTTTTTGAGAACAAGTAAATTCTAACAGACGACATGTTTTGGGGGACTGGTAGATGACAAATGGGGAAATGATAAGGGACATTTCGTGTGCAGGATAGATGGGGACAGGGCCGTAGTGAAGGGGAACAGATTAGTCCCCGATTATGTTGTTGGGATATATTTTTCAAAATACCACTTTTATGATATACTATTTTACAATTTTGCATATAGTTTCTTTTGGGTGCGCCCTTCCGTAGCACAGATGGACAGAAAGAGAAGCCGATATCATGTAAAATTAAAATTGAAGGAAAATACTGAAATTATCTTTTACGATAAATTAACGGGACTATTTTATTTCTGCGAATTTTTATCTCAACGCTCAGCAATATTGGAATGAATTCTCTCACACAGTACCAGGGTCTATAATGCCGTAAACTACTTTCGGGGGATGGGCGTTTGCAGTTGAATTCTACATTAAATCAATTTTCAATTTTCGTACAATTATTTACAAGCTGAAGAGTTTTCGCACGTGTACAGATTGTACGAGTGTCTACATATTTATACGTATTCAAGAGAAATACTTATGTAAAGGAAAATACACTTTTTCTCTAGTCTGAAAACATCTACAGACGTGAGAACACAAGCTTCCGCAACCAATGCGTTACTATTTATCTGTTCGGGAGGCGCCGCGTTCTAGGCTCAGTTGTCCAACGTTTTAGCTGCTATTCTGTGGCCTTTCTCCTCAAGCAAGGTCGCACGTGCCCTAGGAACGCGGCAACTGCCGAACTGCCAAGTGGTTGACTACAAATGTCTTAGTTTTTTTTTAAACTATGACCCAGCTATTTAAAAAAATATGAAAAATTCACTCTGAAAGCATTCTGAGATGAAGTTTTAAGATTATTTTCGTGCCAGTGCCTGTGTTCTAAGACAAGTAAAACAGTTCTTGTAAATCTGTGTCTAACCTATTCTTCTTCATTTTCCACATGTCCCCCAATTATCTCTCAAATATAACCGAATTATTATTTAATAAACTGCCAACACTATTATCTTCCTTAGCGTATGATATTCTTATACAAAGGATTAGAAAGCTTTAAAAAAATTACAATTTCTAAGTATATTCCAAAATAAAAACATTTATGGGTACTACAACAATGTATACAAATGTATAATAAAGAATCAACCCTGCACAGAACCTTTGCAGTCATTTTCAAAGTATATTGAAAGTCCAGGTGTTTGAAAGGCGGGAAAATGGATTTTATTTTTTTAACTGCAGCCCAGCAATCAAAAAAATCTGAAAAAATACACAACAATTTGTGTCTTAAGAGAAACCTTTCATATTTTTTTCGAGCCTGTTCCAGGCTTCTAAGGCACAGTAAAAAATATTTCTTGATATTTTTTTTCGAAAATATTTTTTTATGTTTGAATTTGGGTCTCAGAAAAAATTAAAAAATGTTTTTTTGATAGTCCAAGTTGTGTTCTTATTTATCATATTTTTTTCAGTCTGATAAAATAGTGTTCAGTTGTCGAAAAAAATTGAAATTAAAAAAACACGTTTTTGGCTGTATTAGGGTGTGGGTGGTGGGACGGAGGCTAAGAAACCTTTCAAAAATATTATTTTTGTGTTAGAATTGTAGTGTAACCACTCATAAGTAATTTGGTTGAGGGGAACTTTTACCATCTTATCCGGGGGGACCCTTTGTCGCTATCTGGAGAATGTTAGCAGCCGACTGCTTTGATCAGTGGTTTTCCGTGGTAGACTCTCTTGCTCATTGTGGGAGAGACAGAAACACTTCGGTTCAAAACACGCAGCTACTTTATTATCAACTCTCAGATTGCACCGTTAAAAAATAACAAAATTTGCTTAATAATTGGACAGCCAAGCGTCAGCCGGACGTCAACCGGACAGACAAGCGTCAGCCCGGCGAGAGCCGCACAGCCAAGAAATCAATATTACGCACGTGCTAATATGCCCAATGGCGGAGTGCATATTGCTTATTGGCTTACCGAACTGAAGCCGGCGTTCCATTCCCAGAGCAATATTTTTCTTCACGTTTCCCTGGGGCACAGTAAAGTGCGCTAATAAATATGCTATATGTTCTATTTTATTATATCCTGTGAACTTTCCAAAATCGCAAATTCAAATTTCCCGTTTTTTACTTTGCTCACTTGGTGTACTTCGAATTTGACATAAATTCATCCTGAAAGTAAAGATTTGCTTCTGCACGGTAAATGTGTATTGTAAATATTGTTCATAGTAATAGAATTAATAAAAATAATTATATTAATATTATTATCTTTATCATTATTAGTATCATTATCGTTATCATTATTATTATACATCCAAGAAAATATGAGATTAATTTTAAACACAACTTTGTCAATTACTTCAGAAGATTTGTTTCTATTTTGAAGTTATTTGAGGAAAGCTGGTGTGCGCCTCTGAGAATAAATGCCAGGCAATGAGCTCGTTTTGGTAATTGTACGCGTCCTTCGTGAGATGTGGAACGAAAGCGTAACATTGCCACGCCTCAACGGTCACAAGTGTGTCAACACACCACTTAATGCTTGGCTTTCTGATCACAGAAGGCAGTTGCTTAGATTTGAATTAAGCAGAAACGTTCCATCAACCGAGCGATTCTCCAATTTTTCTCTCTTTTCGCAAATAACAGTGTACATTACTGTGTTGTTCAGGAAGAAGAATTCATCAAATTCAATTCGTCCCATACACCAGATCTGCAAACACCAGATCAATAGAGAAATATGCATTTTGTTGAACGATGGTGTAGGCGCTAGTGTTACAGACAGACGAACGGATAGATGTTTAGAAAAGGAAACACTTTTTCGGTATCAGGGAAGCCGCAATATTTTTTACTAGAATACTTATGAGATAAAGTAATGTATTATGTAAAAGAGTGCAAGAAAGGAGCAATTTTTGGTGCGAGGTAACACAATACGTTTTTTCTGAAAAAGTTGGATGCTATTTCCAGATGAATTACATAACTTTCACTATACTACGTACACGCGAAAGTAAAAAACGCGTAAAAATTTAAGATTCTTCGCAAGAGAACTCGGAAGACACACCGTGAGGAATTTGGAAAAACAGCACACGAAACAACGTCATTGAAAGTTTGAAAAAGTATTGACAGACATCAGAATCTGACCAGAAAGAAAGAATTATACATCAATCATCTAAGTTATTTCCAATCAAAATTTTCTTATCTTTTCCCAACATAGAAATTGATAGCATGAGTAGATAATGTTACGTAAGTGAATGTAAGCTCTTCCCTCTTCATAGCAAGTTACTTCAAACGCGTTAACAACATTATAGGAAAAGATGATCTATTCCAGTATTTACTTGGAGTTTTAAGATTAAGGGAGATTAATATGGGGATATGCAAACTTCAAAACATTTCACAGATGCAAATTCACAGTTTTAAGCATAAAAATAATATACCAAGTTTTCAAGACAATAAAGATTTCAAATATCCATGAGAGAAGAAGTCCACAGCATCGATACACGAGATTAACAATGATTTGAAAAGCAATATTATATTGTAGAAGAAGAAGAAAATATGTAAAGAAATAGATTAGGAACTTAGGTGTTAAAATGGAAGGATGCCAATGTAGAAGATTAAAGAAAACCTCTATAAAGCGGTTCGATGAGCGAAAGAAGAAACAATGAAAGGAAGAAGCTGAATTGTAAAGAGGAAGAAAAAACAGCTAGAGGAGGAATTGAAACTGGAACATGGTCCGGACCTAGCCTCAACGAAAGACAAAACATTTTAATAATAAATAGACGAGATAACCACTTACTTAAATACTAACAACAAGTATACTACTACTACTAATAATAATATGTAGAACCAATAAAGACAAGGATCCAAGAATATAGAGGCAAATGATTACAACGTATTGGAAGAATGAAAGGTAACAGACTTCCTAAAGTAGCTTTCTACTAAGCACCGAAAGGTAGGAGAGACTTGGAAAGACCGAGAAGATGGAAGGAGTCTCTGTGAAAGTGGAAAAGATAGCTGTGTAAACCGTTAAGTGAATAAATAATAATAATAATAATAATAATAATAATAATAATAATAATAATAATAATAATAGTGTAATAAAGAAATTGTTTCTGGAAATGTGAAAAGTTCTTTGCTACATCTGCATTGCTGTCTCTCTGAATATTCAACTGTTCGGCGGTGTACACTCGGACGAGCCAGCACATTAACTTGTATTTAGAAACAAGTTGTCCCGTAAGTACTTCGATGTCTCATGTAAATGCGGTGTAAATGTGGTAGGATGGGTTCAGAATTCCCAACACATTTCCTACAAAGACGGAAAACTCTAAACAATGGAAGACAATTTGTGAAGTAAGATTATCGTTCACAAGAACGAAGTGTCTGTGAACATCCGTTTAGTCAGTACGCTTCTGGAGAAAAATGAGGATTTTTCGTTACCTTAATCACATCTAATCGATTTCATGACTCTTACTCACGATTCATTTCAGGAATGCGGATGTATCACTTAATTCGAGATCCCGAACGTTCCTCAAATTAGTCATCAACCGTGAAACTTTCACTTTGCTCTTGACGCTATTTATTACAATCCATACAGAGTGCCCAGGGAGGAAACGTCGAAATTTCGAAACCAAGCTCTTAAGACAATTTTAAGCATATTTTGTCTAATAAACTCCATAGATATTCCGAATGTCTGAGCCGCAATAAGCACTCGAAAGCTGATTTGAAAAAATACTTTATATGAAAAATTCGCATTGCAGAAAGATATATACATTTCAGAAACATGTAAATTATTTATAATTTAAAAAATAAATGGATATATTTCTTCACAAAGAAAAATTAACACAGAAATAAAAAAGGATCCAATTGACACAATTCGACTGCATTTTTATTTCTGTCTTAATTTTCTTTTCTGAATACTTAATTTTTTCTGGAGTGTTTATACAAATTTTTACATAGAAAGTATTTTTTCAAACCAACTTTTGAGTGCTTATTGCGGCTCAGATATTCGGAATATCCAAGGAGTGTATTAGATAAAATATGCTTAAAATTGTCAGAAGAGCTTTATTTTCGAAGTTTCGACTAATTTGAGACAGAAGAAATAGGTTATGCTCCACGTTTCATATCAAGAATGCATTAATGAAAGGCTTCCCAAAAAATAGTTGTGAAGTAGTTATTTTATTAAAATAAAAAAACATACTGTTCATTTTATTGGTGGTTATGACATCCCATCCCTTCTAATTGTCGATTTTTCAACCCAACAAATCAAAAGAGGTGTATTCTCACAGTTTTTTAAACGTGAGAAGCATTTAATAACACAATTTCCAAAGTGAAAAGAGACACGTCATACCCACATAGAATTGAATTTATATAACTGCACCTGGCCCTTGATTAGAATTTTTTCTGAGAGGGGTTTTAATTTTTCTGGAGGGAAAGTTAAAAAATGCTTGGGAAAATTTCTACGTTCGGTGTATCTCAAAGCTTTCGTAGTAACTATCGAATACTCATTTTAATCAGTTTTTACAACAGTACAGAACGTACTTGAATGTATTGCAAACCACGGAAATCACAATGCACTGCATGCTATTGAAGTGTTGAGTATCTAAGAGAATTGAATCGGGAAATATGATTGAAAAATGCAAACATGTTTCAAGAGAAATTAGATCTATTAACGTACATTTGCTGTTCAGAGATAAAAGTAACTTAACCCGCGATCGCAATAAAATCTCTGAAACGTTAACTTTATCAGTAAAGGCGTTCGAAATAAGACAGTCGTAAGCCACTCTAAGTAACTTTTACAGAAGTAGCAATTAAAAGTTCAAAAAATTCTATAAATCAAGTGATCAAACTAAAACTTATTCAATGCATTAATACCGATAGCGCCAAGCTAGCGACGCATTACGGACCGACCGTATGTTGATTGAGAAGTCGCGGGTTCGATTTCTATTAGGTGTCGAAAAATTGCCTGAAGCAATGCATTAAATTCATTGATGCTTTATTTAACGTGGCGAGACTTATGCCATCATGCCCGTTCTTCGGTCTGACCACGGACATTTGGTACACACCTTTCAGCCTCTTGCGGAAAAAGGAGATATCACTTGGGCATCGAAACAGGCGATTTGAATTTAGTTCAGAGGTTTCTTTTAGTCTTGAGAATTTTTTACTTGTAGCAAATCTACAATATGGGATAGTCGTTTTCACTTCCCCTTCAACACGTGAAGTTCGGTAAAACAGAACGATACGCTAACCGATACACCACCGAGCTGTTGGTGAGTTGGTATCGAAAACGTGGACCGACTCCGAAGTGTTCAGGGAAACCACGAAACATGGTTTCCGTGGTTCCCCTGAACACTTCCAGGTGAATGCCGGTGCAACATCTCAGCACACGGGCCACGGACCGCACGCGATCCTTCCTTCCCTAACCATTCTTCATAGAAGCGAGGGGAGCAATAGGCCGATCATCGACCCTCGAATGACCCATCTCCCCCCCACATACACACGCACACACACACTAAAAAGATCTCCGTCTAAAGCAAAGCAAAACTGTAATCGCTTTTGTTTTCTACAAAAAAGAATGTTGCTTTTGAAGATACTTTAAACGATACTACTTCGATACTAAATCATTACTACCTTGCCAGAGGCTTGCCAATCTTTATCTGAAACTTGCTTAATGTGTGCCTTATCATTGCCAAATCTCAATTGCATCAAGAAATTGCCTGATTTTCTTCGTTGAACATTGCTTAACTTTTAATTTTCTCTTGCAAACTTTTCTCAGGAAGTGAAATGATTTTTGTTTATTTTTTGAGTTAACGCCGGAAACACTAAAAATAACTACGTGGAGTGATATCAAATATTCATCAAAATTTTATTTCATACGAGTTTAAACGAACAACAATGATCTGAAAAACGTTACATGTAAGTAGTAAGCGCGGTGATTCTTACAAATTATTCATGCAAAAACAACATCTGAGTATAGCACTCAGCCCCCCTTAACACTTTAAGAATGCGGTAAGTTCACATTTCTTCTTTGCATAAACGTAACAGGGAAATCTGAGAACTGTCCCCTAGTTTTCCGTGACATGATCGTCTTCAGTCAAATCTTTCTTCAGGGTTGAGAATAAGCATTTGCAAATTTCGTCAACTAACGTCTTACCTTGAAATTTGGAAGCGAATTGGATTAGCACGGTACGCGGCAAGCGGCACCATTCGCGACAAGCACTTAACGCCCACCTGATCTCCCAAAATATATTTTAATGTAGTGCATGGAAGGGTAATAGGTGTAAGGGGAGAGGATACGTCAGAGAGGAAGAAAAGATCGTGAACTGTTCATACTGCTCCTGCGTTCGCTTGGTAATGATCGCAAAAATCACGGAAGTTATGCAGATAGTGTCGAGAAGCCTCTAATGTCGGACTTGAACCATTGGAACCTCATACAGGGAGGAACACATTTGACAGGTTCTAGCACATCTATGTGGGTAGCGTCTGAGAAATGAATGGGAACTATTTCATGATACCCTCATATGATGAATGAGTGTCAAAATAATCCCACACATGACTGAAGCAATTATAGTTCAACAAGAAATTGTTATTCAATGAAAAATGGGTTGTTCGTAAGTCACCATTGTGGAGTCATTTTTACGACGGACATGTGTCCCTCTCAATAAGCGATATGTATGTTGGGATCACGTGACCAAGTAAACAGTATTCAATGAGGAAATTGTTCAAAGCATTGCATCCCCTACCTTCCAATGGGGAATCGAACTCAGTTTACTCTCAGTTGCTTTGGCCACGAAGTAGGCGAAACCGGTCTCCGTGGCCAGTTTCGCCTACAATATGAGAAAAATTACATTAGAGACGTGCGTCTGTCATTTCTAGATGTGCATAGTTTAGCAGTATTAATGACTATTAACTGTATGATATCTCTGATAAGAAATCTGATATTTTTATGTGCTAATTAGATATAAACATTCAATTTGATGTAAACAAAAACAATTTGTGGGTTCGTTGTAATACCGAAGATCGGATATCGTACTGTCTGAATCGTCTGACCTAGAGCATTAATTTAAAACTCGCACTTTCTAAACATGACAACAGCTCTCTATTCATAATTCTCACATAACTATACTCACTGTTTACACACAGTATAAAAATGCTTTCTGTATTGATCGCAGAAATATAGTTGTGTGACTATATCAAAGTGACTATATCTATACCGGAAACTATATCTACAAACCGGAAAATTGTAAGAAACCAGGATGGAACGTGCTAAACGAAACATGACATCTCTACAATCCTGACAGATTTATGTTCACTTTCTTCAAGAAGGCGATCACAAATGGAGTTGCACAATGATTGCATCGCACGTGCAAAACATCACCAGAGCATTCTCCCATGGATCCATGGATCGTCTGCGCCAGCTTGACGCGTATCATTCGAGTTCTTCGTCTCTCGTCGCAAGAAACGGGTGCAACGCCGCTCTCACAACTCAGATCAATGGTGCATAGCTCCTCTCTCTCGGTCCGCAGGCACGTTGCATTTAGCGAGTCATGCTGCAGATGATAGGAACGTACTTCTAGAGTGAACATTGAGCTCCATTTGCACGAGGATAGCTCGTTGTTTGACAGCGGCTGGCAACATGTATACCCTTGTGAATGACGCGAAATCGGTTGTAGGACAGCGAGGTATTTATTTATTTGGTCAAAAAACAGTAAAAACTGTGTATGACGTAATGGGGAAGAGATTATCTGAGCACATTTTCTTGAGGCCCTGAATTTTAAAAAAATAATAAAAAACACGCGAGATTAGCGGCATTTGAAAAACTAGATATTTTCGTATCATGTTCATGTATCATGTTCCACGAAGTTTCAAGAAAGGAAAGGAGACCGTACATGTCAAGCACAACTGCGAAAGAAGCTGTTTAAACTGCGAAAGAAGACGTTCCTTACGACTCATTAAATGATATAAATGGAAATCCCGTGCTGTCCGATAAATATTGTTGACTAAATGTGTTTCATTAAAATTTACGAATACATTTTTTTATAAATAAATGTAACTATCCCTTTTAAAGGATGGGAAATAAACGATTAAATAAATGGGTTATGATGTTTACGTAAGAGCGATCCTCCTAACGTGAAAGCCACTACAACTAATTCTAAACTTAAAATATAACTAATAAAATTAAATGTAAATGAATTGATTGGAACCCATTAGTATTTATATCTACATTTGTATTAACATTTGGTAAAAAGTTAAAAATCTGACGGAACGGCGCGCCGGTACGTATGTTGAAATTTAGAACAATCCCTCTTTTTCAGGACGAATGACAACCTTTGGAGACATGGTTTAATCAAGAATAGTGAATTTAAGAATCGCCAATATTCAAAACAATTACCACGTACTAATCGCATAACTTTTGTAGCATTCCCATTAAAAATATACACATTTGTATTTCAAGGTAACATTTCTTAATTTTTTCATTTCTAAAATAATTATGGGGCTGAGGAAATCCAATCGCAAATTGTCCCCCTGAAATACTGTCTGATTCCGGCACTATTAATTAATCACAAAAGAATCCTACATTGACATTGTCCTCTTGCTCTAGGACTTCTTCCAATCGTACTGCAATGAAAGAAGATACTGGAAGTAGAGCGTGAACTCGAGATTCATCTTCTTGTGTGGGCAGTCCATTAAGAGTTGCCGGACACATTCAGTAAGATCAACACAGTCACTTTCAATCTCATCGGAGATCTGCGAAAGGCTCTACACGGAGAGAAATGTTTAGTTCATACAATTAATCACGTAATAGATTCAACTAAACAGTATAGTAGATTTTCGTAGAACAAAGTGCTTAGTCAAGTTCACGAAACTGTTGTTTAGTTAAAGACACTAACGCACGTATAGTAATGTTTATTAAACAGGTCGTACCCGGGACGAATGGCATCTAGTGGAGAAAACTATACGAATCGTTGCGTTGATTAATACATTGAGTACTATTTACTAAACAGTGCGGTGAAAATAACTAAAGGAAACGTGAAAGGGAATATTTTCTTTCGGTCCCTCCAAGCAGGTAGCAACTGGGGTTCCGCAGCGGTCACCCATCCTCCGACCCGCAGACTAGCATTTCCTTAACTTCGGCTACCTGATAGACCCTAGCCTAGCAGAGCAGCTATGGACACAAGCTGCTGGCAATGGGCTGTCGACGGTATCTCTACCATTAATTTAGAATATAAAATAATTATTGAAAACTAGTAAAATACTAAACTCTCCATTTATATAGCATATAATGCTATATACGGAGTTGAATTCTCACACTTCAGATGGGTTCTATAGCCATTTCAACTGGGTAGGTTGCTGAGAACGCGCGCTTACTAAACAGTATTTAGTAAACAGTGCATACTAAACAGAGTTTAGTAAGTGTGACAACATGAAACGTAGATCTCACCAAATGATTTTATCTACGAAACAAGAATAGTACCACTGACAATTCTCTTTGTTCATTCACTCACGATTATGAGTTGTTTAATGTACTAAACCAAACTAAATCATGTTTAGTGAATCTTACTACACGAATAATTGTATTTACGATACGATCGCTTACTAAACTTATTTAGTACATTCCACTACAGCATTTCTCTCAGTGTAGCACAAGAACAACTTCACAGCAAATATTTATATACCGATGAAAAGTTCACAGAGAAATAATTTCAATTATTTAATAGTGGCCTTCAGCAGCAAAAACTCTGCTAACCAGTATGCGAGAAATGGGGAACAGCAAGCTTTAGCTGGTCCCCATTCCCCCAGGCAGCTGTCTTAAAAACAGTGACGCACTGAGTAAGAGAATATAGTCGTAACATCAGGAATGAGAAATTAAGGAAATTATGAGAAATTAGAAAAAATGAGAAATTAATTATTAAAATCAAATATTAGCATTTTCCAGTCAAATCGGAACTGTTTCAATGTCTTTTCTTATTGGTTATATTTGTTCAATCTTACTGAATATCTAATGAAACCACTGACACCACTAAAATGACTAGAGACTCCTTAGATTTCCATCAATTTATTCGAAATTAGTAATATCGATCAGTGCAATGCACGCTGCCGTTAATTGACTTTTCAATTACATGGTGGGATGACGTATAACAAGTTTCAATTTTGTTCAATGACCAGTGATTTTCCATGTTTGTGCTTCCGTCCATGTAATTGGCAGAAACAAATCATAGTTTCATTTATTTCCTTCTTCCTATAGATTTAATGATACCTTGAGAAGCTATAGAACTTATACACGGCTCAATAAACTATATGAATTATGTTTTAAAGGGAATCAGATTCTGTTTTCATTCCGTTTCAAACGAATATTTAATTCATGTGCAACTCCCGTCATAAAAATTGCTTTATTTGAATAGGTTCCCGCTTTCTATCTCCGCATTTGTGTGTGTGAGGTGACACATTGTATGTATGAGGCGTGTGTGACGGATATTTTGATTTTTGGAGGTTCTTTACCTGAAGTCTCAACATTTTCAAAATTTTCTCAAAACTGACACCAAATTAAACTTAGTCCTCGAATAGCGTAATTCACTCAAATGAATGGTGTAGGTCTCATTTTCGTTGAAATTCTTGATACTTTGAAAATTGCAAAAGTTTAATTTTTTTCGGCTTCTTCCTACATTATTGACAATATAATTCTTAATGAAATATGTTGTTCAAAAACATGTTTAAATAAGGTCATGTTGAATTTTTAGCAAATATAAGAATTTTTGCGTAATTCTGAGAGAAATATAGGTCATTTTTAAACAATTATTTTCTTAAAAACGGATCCAAATTATCTCCATAAATTATCTTATTCTATGTATGAAAGGAGGGTAAGAAATTGGTGCTGGTCCCATTTTCAGTGAAGTCTGTATTTTCGAAAATTACAATAAAATAACATCGCAAAAATACAATAATGAAAACCTTTACGAAATATTATGTACAATTTTTCGAAGTAACAAGTTTTCGATTTCTGCTCGAAACTAATCATGGGTGAGGGACAATTTCGTTCAGCTCCCTTCGATAAATATTTTTGAAATAATGAAAAATTTAGAAGCTTCTAGTAAAAAATAATATAATATTCATAATATGCGAAATCCTATCTCGATAAGGTTTTTCATGGTTTACCTTAATCCATTGAGCAATTCCTGAGATGGTTCCTAGATTCACTTGTGGACATAAATGTAGCTTTTGTATGTTCATATTTTGTTCAGCTCTTTAGTACTTATGGGAGGAGTAGAGCCAGGGGTGTGAGGGTATTTGTTAGCAATACTATAAAATAAATTTAGAAGTTTGTTTACTGATACATATACGTTTTATATTACTCAGGGACAAACATTTTTCGTTTTCAAGAGTTTCTTACCTCGCTTTGTTGGTAATTTTATTCATTATTCAATAATGTTTGGTAAAAGAGCAAGGCAGCGATTCTGGAATTCACGAAAACATGTCAGAATTTTTGATGAATTGACGAATTAAAATAAATTAAAAAAGTATATTTTGGATATGATAAGATTAATATGGCTATTCTGCTCGTGAAATTAAAACCAATGGTGTTTAACTATACATATAAAATACCCCAATCAGGGCGGTATATATAAACTAGTGGTGCTACAAACAGCACCACTTTTTCGCAATATTACAATGTTAATTTCAAACAGAAATTACGCGAATACTAACTTTTTTACAAATAAATGTACATAACCTTTTTTAAAGAGCTACCTTTGTACAGCAGACTTTGTCTGAAGCAAATATCTCAATTTCGTAGTTTTGAATTTGTTTTGAAATTTTTGGAAAAAACCGAGCAATACCCGAAAATGGGGCTATCACCATATTTTTTACCGACTCTTATTACATTGTTTGGAGAAAATTTAAAGAAATATTTGGAGCGGTTTTTGAGAAACAAAATTTTCGTAAATTTCAAGAGCAAATTACGCAAAAACTACTTGTTTTTTCAAAAAATTGTTCATGGCCTTATTTAGAGAGCTAATTTTGTATAACAGATTTTGTCTGAGGCAAAAATCTCCATCTTCAGTTTCGTAGTTTTAATATTTTTTCCATTTTTTAAAATATCGGCATCATTCCCTGAGATCAGACCTGCACAATTCTTTTAAACGTTCTTCGCACTATTCAACAACAAAATTTAATTTAAAAAATTGGAGCCTTTTTTGAAAATTTTGAAAATTTCCGAGGGGCTTCATGTAAAGTACCCCCTAAAATCGAAGGATCCTCGACATCAGTAGAACGATAGGGAAATATCAATTTTGGAGAAAATTGGCTGAATGGTTTTGGCGCTGCACTAGCGTTGACCACAGATGGACGGACGGGCGGACGGAGGGAGGAACGATCAATTTTCGGTATCAAGAATCAACAAAATATGGATTCTCGCTACACGTGTTGTAGGGTTTATTTTCTCAATTTAGCAACTGAATTTATCCAGTTTTTCGTTACCAGGACCTGGCAGTAAGAGGTTTTGTGTCGAAAATTCGCCGTATTCCGGCGCAAGATTACCTAACTTTCTCTTCTTTAGAAGTTCCTTCTTGAGGGCGTATCGCTTTTTCTATCCAATTTTTCTTACCGCTCCTCCCTACGGACCAATAATAAGCTACGACTCATCAATCTTAGGAGGCGATGTATCAATTGCTGTGCTGTGACGTGCAATAAACCGCGTAAGTACTATAACATAATCTTTTTGATTTTAACTCACTTTCAATTATTTTCAACATTTGGCACATTTTGCAACTCTGTTGAACGTAATTTCAATCGTGGAATAGTCCTAATAAACACCACTCGCGCTTAAGAAATTTTCAGAAAATCTCCTCACCGCTTCGCGAGTCGGGAATTTATCGACAATTTCCAAAACACTCGTGGTATTATGAATGATAATTGTTTTGAAAGAACTGTGTAAAATAGGCTTGGAGGGGGCATGCCCCCTCCCAGCTTCCGCCAATGGAGCGCCTCCTCGGACAGGCAAAAGCGCCAGCAACGACGTCGGGCAGTCACGGTGCCGGCCATCCCGCCATCCGCCGCGCCTCCCCGCCCCGCCCCGCGCCATCCCGGCGCAGCGCCGCCGCGCGCCGCGCCGTTCCGCCGCCTGATTCCGAAAGCGAACTCGGCTGACGCCTCTGGGAAAAAAGCGGACGAACCGACGCCTCGGAAGGTACTGGCGACAACATTGACGACGACTTCGCAAGGGCGACTTCAGAAAATATATTCAAAAACCCGAGTTCTTTTTTACAAGCTGAAGGAAAATGCATTTTCAATTACGAGTAAATTTATTTAATATAACTATCTGATTTAAACCCCTTTCAATTTGTATTTCTTAAAGTATAAAAAATTGAAATAAAAATCCAATTGATTGATTGATTGATTATTTCGAGTTTCCAAGCGAATCAACTGCTATAGTTGTATCCTATTGTGTTCTTTACCTATCATCTCGAAGGACTAAATGGCTGAACGATGAAAATCAAACTCTCAATGAAGTTTTTTGTACTAAAAACGTGGTCCCGGAAGTATATTGCATGTTTTTATCACGGGTGGTGGCGGAAATCTTCCCCCACTAGATGGTGAAATCCGATGCCGGCCTACACGTCGGCTTGCGGGGGGTTTACCATCAGGGTATCAGCGGGACACAGCCCGTGATGGGAAAAGCTCTAAGCTCCCGCAGCAACATCGACAAGTAATCACGATTTTTTTCTCCAAATCCCGGATAACTCTATCCGGTTTGTTTGTCGCTATCATGCGATCAGTTTAAATTTGTTGGTTCGACAACATGGTACACAATCCAACAGACGTCACCGGTTTTGGTGAGTGTTCGTACCACTTGGGGCATGTGTTTGTAACGTCGAGGGCGGTACAGATCTGCCAGTGGAGGTAGCTACACATCCTGTCATGTCTTTTCAAGTATTTGCTCTTTGCAAGGATTGGGCAAGCTGAGACAATATGATCAATGGTTTCTACGTGTTCCTGGCAAATGCGGCATTTATCATCTTGGGAAATTTTGAGAACTGCTTTATCATAATGTCTCAACGTCTGATCTTGGGCAGCTATTACAAGTGCTTCCGATTCTGGCTTCATTCTTCCCCTTTTAGGCCACATAAATGATTGATCTTTATTGATATGTACTTATTATTATTATTGTTATAATTATTACTATGATTTTTATGTCTTTATTAATGGCGGATGAATTCTGATGTCTTTTTTATGGTGAAGCCCAAGCCATAAGGCCAGTGAAATTATGTAGAATTATTATTGTTTTTTAATTAACTACTCTCTTGTAATTTGTTAGTCCATGTAAGCTTAATGCATGCAATGTTAAGAAATTTTGTCACCAAGTTATGGTACTTATTTGCAGAATTATTAATAATAAATCAAATGTTATCTCGCTAGTGGCGAAAACCCTTCCACCTTATAGTAAAATAGTGGTACGTGTGTGTACACACCACGTACCACTATTTTACTAGAAACAATTTGAGTTTACATTTGGAGACAACCTTTAACTCCTTCGTTTAACGGTAAGTTTTCGAAAAAATTACATTTATGTCATTCGAGGCACTTTAACTCACAAATGCAATAGTGCTTACAAATCGCTGGAAATGTACATATTAAGGACGTGAGAGATATTTTAAAAAATACATTTGTGTAATTTTTGAAAAAACAAAAGAACAGAGCAAAATTAATTCTACGTCATCTTAAACAGTGTAATAAGCACTATCCGAACGAAAAGGTGGAAGAAAAAATTTGGAGCCGTTTTTGAGAAAATGGCGTTTGAGCATTTCTGAAAATGCGACATTTTCGAGCTTGTTTTCACAGAAAATTTGAGAGTTTTCGAGAATTTTTATCTGACATTATTTAAAGCACATGTACTCATAAATACAATAATGTGAACAAATTGTCGCTAATATAAATATTAACGACATGAGAAACAAGTAAAAAAATAATTTTTGTAATTTTTGAAAAAACAAAAGAAGAGATAATATGGTGTTTATGTCATCTTATAGACTGCGTTTAGCACTATTCCTACCAAAATTTAAAGAAAAAATTTGGGCGGTTTTTGAGAAATCTTCTTTTGTAATTTTTAAAATTGCAAATATTGCAGGCAGTATTGAGCAAAAACTACTAAAAGTTTCAAAAATATGTACATTTTATTAGTGAAAGAACTAATTATGGACAACAAATTTTAATTGAAGGAAAAATCTTTATCGTCAATTTTGTAGTTATAAGAAGACACCGAAAAAAAATCAAAATTTTGCAATTTTCGAAAATTTAGCGTGATGATCAAACATATGCCATCGTTATAAATGTATTTTTCTCTATTCTTACAAGAAATTTAAAGATAAAATTTGGAACAGTTTTTGAGAAACTTTTGAAAATACTCGGGGGCTTCATGTAAAGTACCCATAGATTTTGAAAAAAAACGTTTGCAAAAATGTACATTAAATTAATGAAAGAACTAATTTTGAACAACAATTTTTAATTGAAACTCTATATCGTCAATTTTGTAGTTGTATATCGGACAGAGACAGAAGACGGACAGACGGACAGACAGACGGACGGACGGACGTTTTGAAAAAACAACACTTTTTTCGTATCAGAGGGCCCCAAAACGTGTATTTTCCGTTAAAATATCGAAATCGATTTTCTGCAGCATTACATAGCTTTTCCTATACGGAAAAGTAATGGCTCTCGCATACGTCCTTTTAGTAAAACCACATCTCAATATCTGCAACGGTTAAGGAAATATTTGAGGGGAATATCTGAAGTGAGCCCCCCGACGGAGCGCTTATTTTTCCTATATCAAGGGACGCTGCAAAATTTTAACTCATGGTTTCTTTCGACATCAGCAGTATCAGCTTGGGATGTTGAAAATACTTGGCTATTCCCATTACACATGTAAAAAGAAGTGAAATAGATAAACAAATTAAAATCGACGTCTTAGAAAAAAAGGTTTATTTTTTTGTTCCTAATATAATATAAGAAGCGGTTTATGGAAAATTTAATTATGTAAATTATACCCACGAATTTTTAATATCATGGAAAATCTTAAAATGTAAAGAAAAATTAAATAATTTCTTAATATTGGGTCTTGAACTGACACTAATTGGTATTGTAATGAATGAATCATACTTATTTTCGATAACATCGACGTCTTATTTTTCTGTTTTCTCGATATCGTATGTAACCACAAAATCTCGCTATATTCATATTTGCGCTTCGGCACATGGGATCAATTCTGCATATAGCTGATAGCTGTCTATAAGTTTCGATAACCTCCGCTATTTGTAAATCCTGCAGTATGTCGAGGAAAGCGGAGACTGGCCCAAGCAATGGAAGTCAGAAAAGGAGTAATTGAACTCCAGTATTCTCCTATCTTTCCAATGTTATTCGTTCCGTAGTGATGATAACATACTTGAGTTGAAGCTTGATGTGTGCCACGTTTGTGAAAGCAGAGCTACGGAGTATCAGGAAATGTTATTAACCAGAAAATGGCTAACATTATTACGTCGAAACATGGTTTCAATTTTCTTCACTTAAAATTACTCAGATGAAGTGACTGCGGAAACATCAGTGAAAGGCATCAAGCACACACAATTGTATCTGTCGAATCACACGGAAACATTCTGAAAACACACTCCTTTCATCTAGTTTTTCCTGTTTCAAAAATACACTTCTTAATCCTGGCCGTTCTCAAGGGCAACAATGCGTCGAGTCTAATTTCACTGTGTCTTTGTGTACCTTTTTCCTGTTTCGCACTTGCTCCGTATCCCCCGGCCGGTTAGTGACATAGGTTACGTGCGATGACTCGACCACTCTATTGAAGAAGAGCATTATGAACAAGAAAATTATGTCCGCTTTCCTCTAAACCAACAAAAAAAAACACGTGGAATATGTCGGGTAACATTTTGCTATTATCATCGCTGACTGATTGATGTTTTCGGGCACGGCAAAGACTATGGTCATTATTCCCGTTGGTGTAGTGAATGTTTTATGTCTGGAGATGGCGGTCTTGCTCCCGATGAAATTTTAGATCCGGCGCCGACCTACATGTCCGCTTGTGAGAGTTTCCACTTCAGGAATCTCCCCTAACGGGGCTCCGCCCCAGCCGGGTCAAGCTCTACGCTCCGGACTGGTTACCCGACGTGTGGCAGTGTTGTGTATGTAAGGGGAGATGACGGAATAATGCTTCGGCATTCGCCTGGCATTGATCGGAGAAACACGGAACACTGCCGATCAGAGCAACCGGCCGCTAGAATTTTTTTCCCCACAGCGGCTGAATTCGACCAATACTTCGCTTTTTCTTTCTTGGCGCACGGGGGGGGTGTCAATAAATTGGAATATCTCACGGTATTTCGCGTCGTTCTCGGTTGTGCCGCTAGGGGTCACATGATCACGACTGTATCGAGCGGTGCTGGCGATCATGCGATTCCTGGCGGTACAACGGAAGTACATATCGTGAGATATTGCATTTTGATGACACAACCCCGTGCGCCAAGAAAGAAAAACCGAAGTACAGCTAGTGTCAGAAATCCGCCTCCGTCGGGACCCGGATCCTCGAACCTCTTGGTTAGAGTCGCTGGACAGACAGTGGCAAGTGCCGGTTGTGCCGCTAGGGGTCACATGATCACGACTGTATCGAGCGGTGCTGGCGATCATGCGATTCCTGGCGGTACAACGAGAGTACATATCGTGAGATATTGCATTTTGATGACACAAACCCCGTGCGCCAAGAAAGAAAAACGCTCACACTCCACGGTGTAAGATATTCAGGTGTGTTCACTCCCAGTCTAAAACTGAAGCTATGCGAGGCTAGTTCTCACAGTTCTCACATATAAGCGCTGCGATCTTTGGCTCTCATTTGGGCAAGGTCGTGATTGATGTGTGATCCATTCGACAGCTCTATGGCCAGCTGATTTCTAATTTCAAGTCAGTGATTTGTCGTTTCGCGGTGGAATTGGTAAAGTCTAGGGCGAACAGTTACAAAAATGGGTGAGAAATGTTTTGTAAAACTGTGTAATAGCCACAGTTTAAAGTGTCATCTTAAGATGTATATTTTACACCGTGACCCCAAACCGATCGTGCCGAGGGTACGGACAAGCGAGGAAGAAGCCTCGAACTGGCTTCAGAAAATTTGCCCCAAAGGCGGCTAGTTGACACACCTGTATATCTTACACCGTGGCTGGCTCTGAGCTAAACTCGGATGGTCAATTATAATCGTGATGCTTGTGATTCGTTAATGTAAATTCATTCTTAAGGGTAATAAAGCGTAGTATGTATTTGCGAGTGAAGCTTCCTTCAGTGGGGAAGTTTTAAAGAACTAAAAAAACGATTTGTCGAAACAAATTCGAATCGCCAAGGAGAATATCAGGAATTTCGAAATTTTGATATCTAAAATTGGCTAATAAAACTTACGTAGAAATTCCATCACCGTTCTTCTGTTAACTTATTTCAGGTCGACTTCAGCCGTTTCTCTGCCCGATGTGTTAACATGAGTGTGAAGTAACTAAAATTTGAATTACTGAGGCATTCGAGTTATCAATGTTCTCCTGTTGACATATCCTTGGTGTTTGGTTAGAACATGATAACTCCAAAATCACATTTAGACGCATCTCTGGCTATTTCACAATACATTTTTAAATTATTGGAAACGAACTTCGCAGTTCTGTTGCTTAAATTTGGTTTTTTGGACTATGTATTTGAACGTTTCCAAGTTAGTTTCCAATCAGGTTAAAAATGTGGTTTTCGAGTTATCATGTTCAAACCAGCCACCATAGATGTAACTTAAATATTAAATGACAATTTTCAAAATATCACCTAAATGTATTTCATTACGACGTCCCATGGACCACAAACGATTTCCAGTGGGAATGCGTCAAATTATAATTGGATTAATCACTGTCGTTTGAGAAATGCACGAAAAACTAAAACTTTTGACAAATACATGGAAATAAAAGATTTGAAGAATTAATCCATATAGAGCTGATAATACTACGAGTGAGTCTTCAAACAAAACATTATTTAGTTAATTCTGATCACAGTGATGTGTGATTCTAAATAAATGTATTCGGAGTATTCAGTTAATGCTCAAAATGAAGTTGCTAAAACAAATATGGAGTTTACCGAATATGAATTTTAATTAACAAAATCGATTTTAGTTGGCATTTAGGATGACTGTTCTTTACTGACACGTTTTTTCGTAAATGCAAATTTTCTTAAATACGCATTCGATTCCTGATTTACAAGATGGAAATCTCCAACTTCGAAAAAAACCTACACTGAAGCTTGATATCAAATCAGATATATCAAGTAATATTTCTATTTTCTAAAAAATTTATAAAAATTATTCTACATATAAATTCAAATATTCTATCTAGATTAATTACGATAATCAGCAGTATTTTTTGAAACGCTAAATTTGAGAAACATTTCATATAAAAATCGGGAAAATACACTTGAACATTGTATCTAACATTTTTAATGCTTATACAAGACAAGATTGAGAGATATAGATTATATTATAGTCCATCTAATATTCTTCGTATAACACTTTTTGTCGGAACGTATATTTGATGACCGTACGACACCAGTCAACCGAACGATGAGAAAAATAATAAATGTAGTACATACTAGCTTGTAATTATGTTCTGCATCATACACACTACCACACACGAACGCTCACTTCGAAATTGAATTACCTTCGTTTGTTTTCAGCTCTCTCTGTACAGTTGCTTCAAACTTCTCTAGTTGGGTCGGCCTATTTCGAGGGAATTTGTAATCTGTTCGTTTCCCGATTTCTTTCTACAATTGGAGAATTATTATAAATCTTCAGCTGAAGAATGAATGGTACATAACGAACCCCATAGCGAAAACTACACAAAGCCCACCATGAGCGTGTGAATGTCCAGCCCAATTGGTGACGTACATTCTATGCATTCTTTCCTATATGCAGGAAGAAAGCATCATACAAAATTAATTTGGTTGCACATAATGATTTTTCCGTACTCACGTAAAAGGAAAAAAATTATCAAATCAATCATTTCATACTATTTGAAAGAAATGCATGCTGATTTGTATGTTGATTACAAGTAGCACACAACAGTATTATATAACTGATAGAAGCACACCCTCGAATAATTGAAATTGTACACCACATTACAGAAAAAAATATGTATTTCACTTATTACACGAAAATTAAAAGAACTTAATCTGATGGCTTTAAAAAATTCACTCCCTCTCAAATTTTGAACTACCGGTGATGAGAGTTAATCTTGTTTCTTCTTATGAAAATGTTAATAAAATTTGTCTCTATTGACTATTCAATGTTCAGCGGCGTTTCTACACGTTTAACGCACTAACACTTGAACAGCGAATCTGTAAATTCAAATAGTTACTTACGGCCAAATTTCCCAGTCCAAGAACCATTACTGAAAGTTTGTCAGCAGCACACAAACATGAACACGATGTCTTATGCTTTGAGCAAGCAACTGAGCCTCCACTCTTATACCCTCGGTACTTAAACTTCCCCTTCCTCGAAGTCTTCCTGGTCCGTTCCACACGATTTCGCCCCATGCTTTAAAACTGCGCTTGCCAATGCAGTGCCGCAATGGATTGGAGTTTCCTTACGTAACGGCTCCACCTACACAAAACCCTCTCCACAGGTACTTTAACACTTCGCCGTTGAAAGTACTAGATGGGTGGCATGGATGAGTATTGCACTACAAGTGAAACACAGTGCTATTACAGACATATGGAAAGTGTTTCTAATTAGGCAACATACTGTTTCATTCCTACTAGATCATGATCTCCAATATGCTTCGGAAATTTTCCGGGAAGATTGCTGGTCTCCATTAATTACTGATGCCGAACGTTCGTAGTACAAAGAGGGACCGGTGCTTTATCGTATACAATGGTAATGGATATTCGTACGTGTTGCTTGGCAGCAATCTTTATCAACAGTTACGTAAGAAAGGGGCATTTTCGAATTTCCGGGAGTCCATCTCTTCGCTCTCCATGTTCTCGCAGCAGTAAGTCGATTCCTACATGCGGGACATGATAAGGGAAAAGATTCGAAATCTGTAGCACATTTGCCGAAGCGAAATTTTCTATTACGCGGAAGCGAATATTCTCTTACTATAAAATCTTGCCAAAAATGCTCGTTGCTACTTGTACACATAATTCAACTTTAATATAGTATGAGAGCTAAGGTAAGGATGCTGGGGTGCCAAGGAAACGTGCACAGATGGCTCTTCTCCCTCTTAGTACACACAAAGGCTTTAATTGTTTTTTACGTTAAAAATAAAATTAAAAATATTTAAATATTAATAATATTTAGTGTAAAACAAGAAAAAAACGAATTAAGTTATAGGTTCCCCACCAGCAAATATTTGAATTATTTTTCTAAAAGAGGCTATTGTTTTAAAGCAGTAAATATGTGCTTCCAAAACTTGAAGAATTTGGGTCATTCCACATCAAATCGAACAAATTTAAGGAAAATTTGACCTTGATGTCCCAGATATTTAATTTTTTCTGTGAAGAGTATAAGCAAAAATATGAAAACTTTGTTTTTCATTTTTTTCCCAAATATTTTTTTCGAGATTGTATTAATTTTCATATTTTTCTTAAAAATCCTTGCGTCGCTAAAGTTAATAATTTTTAACTCGTGTAGTAATTGTGACATAAATTTAATATTTTGCGACATCAGAGAACAAAAGATAATCTTTCATTTCATGTATGTATTGAACTCATTAATTTTTTAAAAAAATATTTTTTGACTTATTTTATTTTTATTTTTTTAATTTCTCCCAAAATTCGACAGTTTAAAAATTTGAAAAAAAATACCGTTGTAATCTGTAAAATTCTACATACGTCTGGTAAGTTACAAAGTGGGACACCGAGATGATTCTGAGAAATTAAATACAATAGAAATGTCTACTTGCAGTTTTGCTGCAGCGTCTGCTACAGCGTCACCCCTCAAGCACGTGCAGTAGACAAGCAATCAGCAGTAGACGATTACTAACAACATACTTTCACAGAGCAATAAACAGAATTACCCCTTCATATCTTACTGTGTGCCAGATATAAACATAGTATAACTTAAATTCAAATTAAAAAGTGTCAAACAGATTCAATTTGGTACGAGTATTAAACGGACGGAATATTTGTACGAATATGAGAATGTGATACAATGAATTAAATTTATATTTCTTTTATTTCACTTTACAAAGAATATCGTTAATTGACCTTTTTATAACGAAATAAAACTACGTACTTTCTTTGTGTCTTCTACTGTTTTCTTTATTATATCATTGTTGCAATAGTTTTCTTTCTAAGTATTGTTCAGCGTTGCTGATACTGCTTCATTACATTCTGTTACATTATCATTAGCCCACTTAAATAACTTCCTGGGTAAATTAATAGGTTCCTGTCAGAATTGAAGACTAGCTTTTATTAAGAATATATAGTTGCCCCCCCCCCTCACTACGTCACAAGGTCCCTTTCCATAAACTTTGCGAGATGATGAAGTGCCATTCAGCACTCACACTGAAGACTTTTTTTACGTCACATCGACAGCTAGGTCATTAGCGACTCAGACAATATACATTACAGTTTACAGATTCAATACAAGGTACAATAATATAGGTTGTTTACAAGATTGCAAAAAAGGAAAGAGTAGTAACGATAATACTTATACGAATATGCATACAAAAAAATGAGAAAAACCAAGTAAAAACACTTGATAAAATATTAATTACATATACATCAACAAGCACTCTGAGGAAGGCAGTGTGCCAAAACTATCCTACTACATAGAAAGTGATGTAGTGTTGAAGAAACCACACTTCTTTGAAGTATTGTTCTGATGAGGAACCATTTTTATGTTTTACAGATTCAGTATAAAAATACGGTTATACAGATTGTATATGGGATGATAACATGGACATGGAAAGAGAACAAGTTTGTATCACTTCGAACATCTTTAAGTGTTGTCAGGTGACGAACCATTTTTCTGGGTTCTGTATTGTATTCGAAATTACCCATACAATTCAGATTTGGCTGAATATTGGCTTATAGAATTGTATAATTCTTCCTTGATACTTCTCAGATTCAAGCATACATTCCAAACTTGTGTCGTGAAGATACCTGTCTGTTGTGTTAGAAAATAGGGCAATGATTGACTACGTGGGACAGGGACCCAAGCCGTATTGCACCGGTCACATGATGGAGGATTGGATCCGTCAATCAAATATAGATGGCATAGCTTACAGTGAACTGTTCGTGTTCTCGTTATGGCCACTTGTTCCTTTTCGTTAAGCTTTTTATTATGTTTAAGACTCTGAAAATTGGTTACGTTTGTATGAAGGTTACTTCTTTTAAGCGTAGTCCATATGGAGAACCATTTTTCTTCTAATATTTTTCCAATATATTTCACTAGATCTTGGAGTGTCTTCGAAATTGCCAGTACAGTGTTGGGATATCAGTCGTACTTCCACTAACTACTTGGCAGTTTCCATCTGCATTTCTGTATCTTGATTCATATCCCATACCAACATTATTTATTTACCTGACGTGGTAATGTCATGATACAGTTCTTGGATTATAATAATCATTTCACTAAAAGGTTCGTTATTGTTGATGCTTTTTTATTGCAGAGCGGGAATTTCAGTATAAACTGAACTTTGAGTGGTCAAAATTTTTAATAAGCTTCATGGCGATCAAGATGACGCATAATTCGGCAGTAAGATGGCTGGCATAGTAGTTAAGTTGGTGTTTAAACCGATACATCTTTCGTTACCACTGTTGCTCTGTTCCTTGTGTATTTTTAATTGCTTTGGCATAAACTGGATAAAACATGTCGTAAATGTTGGTCAGTCCAGAGGTTATTTCAGATGTTCCATTCCCTTGATGAGCACATGATGATAAGTCTACTGAAATATCCGAGATTATCCAAGGAGGAATTTTGTAATTTCTCTTCTTTTCTATGATCAAAATTAAATTCTCTACGTACATTTCTAGTTTTTGCATACAAAGATATAAAACGCGAATGCTCTATGTACTTCTTGTTGTTTAGAATATACGAGGGTAAGTCAATAAGTATCTGCAATCAATTTTTATAATTTATTACAGGAAGAATACACAATTTTTATTGATATCGCTTTTTAACATGGTCACCCTTATTTTCAATACACTTGGTCTACCGTTGAACAAGCTTCCCGATTCCTTCTGAAAAAAATGTTTTTGAATGTGCAGCAAGGCACGTATGCACCACTTCTTTGAACTGTTGATCGGAACAGAATCGACGGTCCAAACAGATGGTAATCCGACGGGGAGAGATTGTGCATATGGTTTGCCATTTCATTAACAGTCACTAGTCTGTTATTCAGGATAAAGACACGTAATTGTTCAATATTGGGATTTGTTGCAGCTGTAGCTGGACGCTCTTTCCTTTTTCTTGACGCTCGTTCGACTACTTTTAAACTGTTCTGGTAACTGGCAAACACTTCTCTGTGGCCAAACATTGTCCCCGCATTGTGCTGAAAATCTGCTATGGATTTCCGCCCCTTGTACACCTTCAAACCATAGAAAACGGATTATGGAACGCTCTTCTTCTTTGGTGCAAACAGCGAGTGCTGTCGCCATCTTTAAACCTCAACAGTACAAGATGGTCTGATAAGAAAACGCTGAAACCTCCTACAGGCAAAGTCAACGGTCCCATGTAATGGTTAGAGATCACACAAAGCCGTAGAATCACACTAAAGACAATTAGAGCAAAATTGCAGATACCTATTGACTTACCTACGTATGTTCTGTACTATGATTGGATTGATGGACGTGGCTACTTTTAGAGCATGTTTGATTATTAGTTTCTCTCTGCGATGAGAGGTCTCTTAGAGTATCTTTGTGGAAGCATAAATTCACATTGTTTTGTAATACTAGGCACTAACACCATCCGAAAAATATGTCTGTTAGCACTCTCATAAACGTATTTAAGAGGGTGTTATGTGTTTATACTGAAAACGGCGAATTGATTTCGTGTCGTGTTTTAGGCACCCAGAAAAAATATATTTTTAAAATTTTTAAATTCTTTGCTCTCTCTCTCTCTCTGTAGTATAGCACAAAACGATGCAGAGTAGCTCATTCATTTCATGTATGTATTGATTTCGCCCCATGCTTTATGAGCAGTCTCTCACAACAGTCTCTGAATTACATCTTCAAGTACGAAAGAATAATTTTCTAAAAAAATCACACAAGAGAATGGAAATTCCCAGCGGCAAATTTTAGTTTTGCCTCATGAAGAGAGCAGACGACGATGGGTGAAGACAGCAGAAGATACAGAAGACGTACTTACTTGGTCAGTTCCTTTTCGTGTCAGGTGATACGTTAGCAGGCCTGCACAGCGTTTTTGCACTTTCACTGACGTCAGAAGCTGCGCGCGTGCTGCTCGGGGGCAAATGCGAAAATCGATGAAGGGTGGGGGATGAGACTCATTCTAAGAGTGGGACCACCAATTAGAAGGTGCAGTGGAACCATAGCGCATAAATTGAAAGAGCAATCGGCGAGAAGACTGTCACATACAGTTCAAGTAATGTTGCCTTTTGAATTATATTGTAAATTTTGATGTCGATTTATTACAGTGTGAAATAAGAAACTACAACGAATTATTCATATTTGATTTGGACACCGAGTATTATAATTTCTTGTAGGGCTGACAATGTAATTCGCTTTGGTAAGATGTAATCACAAATTTAGTGTTTTGCTAAACACAAAATTATGATACTGAATTGTTTTCGTTTGATGACGACAGCAATAAACTATTTTTTCATTAACTGTGTTTAATTGAATAAGACGGTTCTATCAAAGCTAAAACATTTTTTTTTATTCTTGAAAAAAATCATGATTATTTTCTGCTCTAATTTCTGACAAGAAGGCATTCCATATTTCTAAATCAAACCAACTAACACTTTATTCATCGTTTACGACATCGTATAAATATATTAAGCCCTTTGCATTCTATGTAACAACATTAGCGCGCATGATTCTTCGGAAGAAAGGTGTTTTTTTTTGTTGTTTTTTTTTGCATTTGTCGCGTGTTTCTCACGACGCGTCTCCTAGCCCCTTGCGGGGCGTAATCCTCCCTTATATTAATTATTTCTAATTTTATTGGAGTAAACCTCCGTTACTAGCGTCAGTAGTCTGTGTCGTCTAGAGGACCGCCAGTAATCCTCCCTTATATTAATTATTTCTAATTTTGTTGGAGTAATCCTCCGTTACTAGCGTCAATAGTCTGTGTCGTCTAGAGGACCGCCAGGTAGCATCTCCGCGTACGCGCCTCACACCGCGCGCCCTGCGTCACTACCCAGCGGCCAGAATTCGGAAGGAATAAGGAAGGGGGTAAGGTTTAGGACACTCCACAAAGGTTGGACCAGCCCTTGTGAAGCAGCCGAACTCGTTTTGTCGGGACAAATTTCACATGAGGGAATCGACGGGACCTCAGTGGTGAAAGGCGAGCGACTTTGCTCTGAGCCACGAGTAATCGGTAACATTTCTGAAAGGGGTCGGATTAGCAACTAAACGGTACTACAGAATGGCACAGACTTAGTTTTACATTTCCTTTGGTCTCGGCTAGATATTCGAACTTGTCACATACTCTTGTCAGCTGCCATCTATCCTCGCCCAAAGTACATTTTTTGATATTTTCTTAATTTTTCGGTTTCGTAATAGTCATAGGCCAAAGTGCTCTCAGTGCCAAATGTCTCTCTCTAGAGTACATTTGGCACTGAAATATTATTTTAAGATTATTAAAGAACAGTAAAACTTCGTCCTAAATGGCAATTTTCTTTGAAAAATTTGGAGCCGTTCTTAAGAAAATGGCGTTTAAGCGCTACTGTAAATTCGAAATTTGAAGATCTTTTCCACAGAAAATTTTTGAGCTTGCGATAAACTTCATCAGAAGCTATTTGAGACACATTAACTCACAAATAAAAGTGTTTACAAATAGCTGGAAATGTGCATATCAACGGTGTGAGAGATCTTTCAAAAAATTACATTTGTGTAATTTTTGAAAAAACAAAAAAAAGTCCCCAAATTAACTTAACGTCATATTAAATAGTGCAATTAGCACTATCCGTAACTAACACCAAGTGAGAATCGACCGAAGAAAAAATTTGGAGCTATTTATTTATGAGAAATGGCGTTTGAGCGTTTCTGAAAATGCGGAATTTTGAGCTAGTTTTTACAGAAAACGGTTGAGTTTTCGAGCAACTTCATGTGACATTATTTAAAGCACGTGTACTCATAAACGAAATAATGTGAACAAATTGTCGCTAATGAAAATATTAACAACCTGAGAGACATTTCAAAAAATACATTTTTGAATTTTTTGAAAAAACAAAAGAATAGAGCCAACTGATGTATGTCGTCTCATAGAGCACATATTTTGCATTGTCCCTACCAAAAGTTTAATGAAAAAAATTGGAGCGGTTTTTGAGAAAATTTGTTTTTGTAATTTTTTTTTTACATTGCACGCAATATTGCGCGAAAACTACTAAACGTTTCAAAAAATTACATAACAGAATAATTTTAAATAAAAGAACTAAAGACGGCCATGGTTTTCAAATAATTTACATTAAAGAACTGAAGACGGCCATGGTTTATGTATTTCGTTAATGTGTTTCAAATAAAACATAAAAATCTGTTCAAAATCTATTCTGAATATTTTCAGGTCGTAGAGAAAGTATAGTCTTCTACTCGCGTAGAACGGCTATTATTCTACGCTCGTTGAAGAATATACTATACTGTATGCTCCTGTGTCCTGGAACAACTTCAATGTCAAAACTATTAATGGCGTTCTAAAACTTCTACACGCTCTAGTGCATTCGAATATGATCCGAATATGCAAATAAGTTCGACATTTAGAAGAGAAATAGAAGCAGCAACTCTTCTATATTTGCATAGTAGAACAACCAGAAGGATCATGAAAGAAAAACAAAACATCCTAATTCTAATCACTTTCAATTTTGAAATAAGTTTCAAATATTGTTTTATTTCTTCCCTGTGAGATGTCAATTGTGAATTCTGTTTGTGGTAGCGCTTACTCATTTCTACTGTAGTTGTCAGATACTTTTTTCTTCTTTTTATTCTGGAAATTTTCTTCTTCGTTTTCTTCTTCTGTTCCTGGAAATGTTTCGATATCCAGGAACCTAACCCACCAGTCTTCATTAAAAGGTAGACAACACTCAATCTTCGCGGATTTGACATTCGCGATGTTTTTTGAGAATCTTAACAATCGCGAATGTTGAGGGATTACTGTATCTTCATTTCTTAATGAAATGTGCCTCACTTTCACGGAGAAAACAGTTTAATGATGGTCAAGCGGAAGACGTTTGAAGTGCAAGAGACAAATATCGAGTTTCAACTTATTACGTGATTATTGACATTCTGCAAGCTCAGATGAAAAGTAGAGGCCAGGTTTACAAAAATCGGTCAGACAAGTTGTCTTTCTTGTTAAACATGGACTAGTCTAACGATAAGTTATCATCTAACGTTGAAACTCTTGTCGCATCTTATCCCGAGAATTTGGATTTGTATCTTGTCGGAGAATTGAAATATTACATACTTTTGAAAATGAACGAAGATAAAAGTATTGATGTTAATTAAACTGATTTCTATAAAATCATTATAAATGATAAACTCCAGACAGTTTTCAGAATTTAGAGATCTGCCTTAGGTTTTTAACATTGATGATAACATACTATTCTGGAGAGTAATCTTCTTCACAGTTAAAAAGGATAAAAAAATCCTCTGAGGACGGTATTGTGACAAGATAGATTGAGTTCATTGGCTTTACTATCAATTGAATCTGGTGTTATGCATCGCTTAAATTTTGATGATTTAATAAAAGAATTTACTCAGCAAAAGTGAAGAAAGATGTTTTAAATGAGATATTTTAGATATCTACTACACATATGTATAGTCAAGTATAAACTAAAAGTATTAATGAATGTATATTTATTGATTGATAAAACTGATAAATGAAATTCATAAATATTGTATTAATTTTTTAGTTAAGTTATATTGCAATTTTTCATACATTTGCCAAAAACTGTAAAAATCCTATTTAGAGAGATTTTAAATTAAAAATTGGATTTTCATGTATACATTTGGATAAAAAATTGATCAAAGAGACCCCAAAATATTTACTGCTTAGAGTGGAGCAAAATACTGCAAATTTCAGTATTTTGCTCCACAATTCACATTTAAAGTTAGCATCATTCTTAATAAAAAGATCAATAACAGATTTATCAATAACATGTTAATTCTATTGATGGAGTTATTTGCTGTATAAGAATATTTAAAAACTCTTGACAAAAATTATTTTGTGGTTTTCTAATGTATAGAGTGAGAACCTTAAAATTAACCTGAATCAACAAAAGTGAGCAATCAATACTACCTTTCAATAATTTCCACAAAAACAAGACATCCACATAGTCCCTGTATGATCTAAGTGAAGGCAAGTTCAGTTGCAATTAGATATCTCCATATTCACAAGTTATGAAAGGGTCTCCGACTCCCATATGATAAGCTGCAATTCTAAAGTATGCTGTACGGTTTTGATTCTAGAAATAGCATTAGAAAATGTGGTGACCAAACAGTTGAAAAATTCATTAGAAGCAGTAATGGTAATTAGCAAATACAAAAGTCACAAATATCTGCCTACAGTGAAGTTCGTAGCAAGTATGCTTATTGAATCCCAACATCTGATTGGCTTTATTGACCGTAAGCTCTAAGTGGTCTTTAAAGGACATTGTGAAGTCAAAGATGACACCAAGGTCCCTAATAGAAAAGACCATCAATAACAATGGACTTAACAGCATACTCTCCATCAATCAATTTTTTACTCCTGGCAAATGAAATTGACTTAAACTTCTTAGGATTTAAATTCAGATCATTATCCTCACACCATTTAACAAACTGATCTACTGCACTGCAACTTAATTTTGTCATCTGATGATTTTATAATACTGAATGTCTTCAAATCATCAGCGAACATCGGAAACTCCACACCGTCATGACAAAAAGCATTGATGAACATAATAAAAAAAAATGGGTCCCAAGTGGGAACCCTGAGGAACTCCAGTATTAACAGTAATAGGATTCAAGACAACATACTCAATCATAAAAAGGTCCACAAATATCAAAGGGTTGAAGTTTTTGAAGTAGAATAGATAGGTTGACTGAATCCAAAGCCTTGCTGAAATCAGTGTAGGCCTATACACTGTCAATTTGGAAACACACTTCCAATGCATTAAGAATATAGCAACAATAATAAGTAACGTTAGACTCTATATTTCTCCCACATATACAACAAAATTGTCTTTCTGACAGAAAGGGGTAAATAATAACTTTCAATTTATCAAGAATCAAAGGCTTGAACAGCTTTGGTATAACATTTAAAATCTTTATAAGTCTGTAATTAGAGATACATTCCCCAATACCAGATTTAAATGTAGGTACTATAAATGAGGACTTCCAAACTGTTGGGAACCGTCTTTCAAGTAAAGATCTATCAAATTAGATTTTAAGCAATTGGGAAAAAACATATTTACAGTTTTTTAGCAAGATGGTAGGGATTCCATCAGGACCCATTTTTCCACCCAGATCTAGCCTTTCAATCATTTGTAATATCTTTGCAATGCCTACGTCAACAGTATTCACATTGGATTGGTCCTCAAGAAGAATATCACCAGCTCGATTTGGATGTTGTCTATAAAAAGTAGAGAAGTAACTGGCAAATCCATCAACTCCTGAGTTTATAATTCAATTAGTCATCAAAACTACAATTCAAAGACAGCAACATAGAATAAAATTCACAAAAATATCATTCAAACTCAGAACAATCTGCATATGCAAAATCATAGACCCATTGCTCATCATGATCTCCACTTGACAAAGTGGGTATGGCAGAACTCATGGATAAAGGCAGATGATAAACATCAGCTGACACTATTACTTCATCAGGAACTACTACTAAATGAACATTTTAATCTTCAAAAATCAAATCAAGTCTATTGCAAAACTCATTATCAATCTTATTTATTTGAAAAAGATTTAAGAAACTAATGGTATCGGCTAATGTTTCAGCACAAGTTCTCATGTGTCACTATCAAAAATTGGATAACTTGCACATTCATCGACATTCCATTGTACATTATGTAAAACATAGTCATCAAATAGCAGCCAATTGACATTCCAGTACTCTAAGACAAGAGACTCCAATGTAGAGGTGTATGAAGCAAAATATTACTAGGGATTAACAGCAAAAATAAACATCACATTATCACATTAACATCACCCGAAAGAAGATGAACAAACAGATGCTCAATATCATCAGAAACTTTAAGTTGAACACTATTATGCACACTTTTAATTCCCATAAGAACCCCACCTCCCTTAGAATAAATACTATTACCACTATTTCTATCATTTCTGTAAACAACAAAATTATTCAATATTAATTCAGAACTCAAAATATTCTGAGTAAGCCATGTTTCAGTAAATACAATAACATCATATTCATCCAAAATATAACTATAATTTTCAAAACCCTTCAATTTTGTATGCAAACCACTCACATTCTGGAAATAAATTTGCACATTGCCCATATAGTAATAATTATTTTATGTTTTTTCAATATGCATAATTTCTCCTGTTGTTCTACTCTCGGACAGTAATATTCACAATGGGTTTAAAAAACCATTGATAAATCTTTTTTCATTTCTAACAATTGGTCTTGATATTTTGTAAAACTCTGAATATGTATTTAAATATATTAGATTGTCATTTTGATGTTTCTTTAATTGCTAATCATTGCCACAGTTCATTTTTTGTTTTTTCCATTTTCAATTGTGGTGCAACCACAGTACATGACGTGCTGATTGCTTCATGATCACAATTTAGATATAAGTTAAACTTCTTATTTTGTTCTAAGCAATTTATACATTTTATTATCACTGACTCACATTCCTTATTATCATAGTTTCCTGCACAATTTCTACAGGTTACATTGTTTTTAAATACTTTAGATGAATGATTAAAACCTCAGCATTTAAAGCATCTCATCACACTAAAAAATGTATATACTTTGCATTGTGCCAACTTAGATTTATTTTATCTTTTTGTAAAAATTCTAAATTAGTTTCATCATCTACTTCTATACTCATGGACCCACTATTTGAATCTTTTTCAATTATCTTTATAATTTTGATATACCATTTGTCAGGCAGTAAATTTGTTTTCTAATAAAAAAACAGAGCAATAGCTCTAATAGTTTATTAGAGCAATAGCTCTAATAATTTATAATAATATAATTTAATAATAATAATTTATAATATAATAATATAATTATTAGAGCAATTATTAGAGCAAGCTCTAATAATTTCATCCTTTTCCATCCTCAAATCCTCTTTCTCTATTCCAATTATTTTTAGTTTTGATGTACTTTTTTCCACATTTTTTAGCAAATAAAATTCACCCACAGTTTCTTCAATTATTTTACACATGACAGCACTTTCACACACAAGGGAAATAATTATCCCTAGGATTTGTTTTTATTTTCCTCTGCACCAAAAGTACTTTGTGTTGTGAGATGAATACACTTACATTTGTCAACATTCCTTTAATATATTGAAATGTTGATAGTTCTGATAATCACTATTTTGCAAACTAAAAGTAGTTAAGATTTGAGAAGCAATAATTACTGCAACTCCAGATTTGTTTCACACGTAATGTAAAAATCTTCTTCTCTGGTATGTATATCGTTGATTATTAGTTACTAGTAGTTTTCTGTATCTTACAGTAAATACACCAAAATATTAAAAAAAGCCATGGGGACACCTATGTCCCAATATGAGTCAACTATAATTTTATCCGCTATGTAATATAATGTACAAGAGATCTTTCTCTGGCATGTTTTAGTGATATTTGTGCAATGTTTTCATAAGGTGATGGCAAAAAACCGCAGCAGTGAGTTTGAATTTAATAAGAATGAAATTCTGATAGTAGTAATGAAGTTCATTACTATTACTATTCTCCATAATTATATGAAGAGGATGAGCAGTTTATTGCTGAATCATTAGGTGCTGGTTGATTGATTGATTGATTCGTGTTTCTGGGTGCGTCAACTACTTAGGTCATTAGTCCCGGAAATTTAGTGCGTGTTTTTTCTCGGGAGGTGGCGATGATCTTTTCCCTGCTGGATGGTGAGATCTGGCGCCGACCTACTGTTGACTAGCGGGGTTTTCCCCTCAACCAGGTATCTCCCACCAGTGGGGCACTGCCCCAGCCAGGACAAGCTTTAAGCTCCCAACCGGTCTCCCAGCATGGTGGTAGTGTAGTGCATGGTAGTGTGTGTGTGTAAGAAGAGAGGATAGGACAAAGAAGAGGAAGGAAAGATCGCGTGCGGTCCGTGGCCCGTTTGTTAGGGTACTGCTTCGGCATTTGTCTGATGTTGATCAGAGAAACCACGGAAAATTACCAATCAGAGCAGCCGGCCGCTAGAATTCTCCTCCAGACAGCGACTGAATTCAACCTAGCTGACAAGCTAGTGTTGAAAATCCTGCCGCTGTCAGGACTCAAACCTAGGACCTCCCGGTCAGAGAGACTGCAGTGACATCTGGTTGATGCACTGAGCCATCTCTCCCAGTTCAGGTGCTGGTACTGAAACTTTTAATTGAGACTCCAAATTTAGATGTTTACACTGATTCAAAAGCAGAGATATATCTCATCTGGAGAGAGTAGAATTAAAGTTCCAGTATTCAAATGGAAACACAACGCTCATCAGCAATACAACTTCCATGAGAAGGTAGATTATACCTTCAGTGAAATAACCATGAGTGACTCTAAGCTCATATCGTCAATAAATCCATTTGAAGTTTCTTCTGTCATCACAAATTTTGATTATTTGGTAGGTAAGATTTAAGTTCAGAGTGTATAAATTATGCTAATTAGAATGGAAATGTGTATACGGTTAGTAATAGTGAAATGAAAGCCTTTTTAGGAATGAACTATATGATGGGGTACCATGTATTACTTACTATAAGAAGCTACTGGCCCACTCAACTACCATGTTTATGAACAAATTTCTTCTCTCCTGTTCCCACTGCTATCATAAAGTGGCAAAAGGCAGGATCTAATAAAAATATTTGTTGTTTACCTTGAAATAGTTCTGAAATGTAATAAAAATAATGGGCACAGTAGATCTGATGGACCAATGAAAAGTATACCATGAAGTAGATAGAAAATCTAAGATTAAATATTATCTTCATTTGTTCTTTTATATTTTAGATATTTCAGTAAATAATGCTTACATTGTCAATTGTCTTGTCTGCTAAATTGCTTGAACAGAGTTGTGTTCACGAGTCATGATTGTCATGGTGATTTTTTGCCATGGAAGAACACCATACCCTCTACACTCATAACTCCGAAGAGAGTGAGTAATGAAAAATGGTACCATAAAGTTTCTCATATTATGATCATAGTTAGCACTCGAAAGAGATTTGTATATTGTACTAAAGTACATGTAGAAAATTACTCAAATAGTGCATGTTGTACATACAATGTTCATTTATGTTTCACAAATGAAAGAAATTGCTTTGATAAATATTACACTTGAAAATATATGAATTACTTATAAAACACACAATGTTAAAAATTACAAATTTGTTATTTTATTTCAATTAGCAAGATATGATAAGTTTCCTGTAAAATATACCCTTTGAAGTACATTGGGACACATATATGTCCCTTATGATTTTAACAGAGCTAAACAATTTTTGTTGTCAAAACAATAATTATATGATTGTTTAATACTAAATAAAAAATTTTAAAAGATTTTAAAGTAATTTTGCCTTTTCATTCATTTTTGTGCATTAAAGGGTTAATACCCTTCTACCCAGCTTCACACTAAAATTACACTTCTTTTTTCTGTTCTTAAACTTTTTAACTCCAACAAGAAGGTCCTTAATATTAACTTTTTCCTTGACAATTTTAGATATTTCAGCTTGCTGTTTTTCATCCTTATTTATTATTACCTACTATTGTTTCCATATGATTTTCCATCGTCTTTTTTAATATTTCTGAATAATCTTATGGTTTCTTTTTATTGTGTTTACATATTTCTTGGATTTCACCTTTTAATAAGTTTATTTTACTTCTGGCATCACTTAATTCACTTTTCACCAGTGTCTCTATAATTTTTACAATTTCATACATCAAAGTATTATTGCCTAGCACCTATTTCACATACATTTTCCATTTTTTCCATTTAACCTTCCATTTAGTTCAGTATTATACAACAGCGTTACAGGATTCAGCGTTATTTTGAATATCCCTTATTAATAAATCCTTTTTCAATTATATATTGTTTTTAAACGTTATTTACTTGGATATTAAAAATGTAATGCCTAAAATCATGAGTCATAACTAGACCTCTGATTTTAGGACAAATGCCTATTTAGGATGTTGTGAAAAGTAATTGCAGATGTTTACGAATCGTGAGAAAATAGACCTACTGAAAGCATCTAATATACCTAAAATGTCCTAAAAAGGGCGGTTGATGTCTATTTCAATATGTTTTTGCCTAAAACAAGTGATTTCCAAGAACGATCGTATTTTAAATGCTTAATTTTGAAATTCGTTTTACGGAAACGCAAAAACTTTTCCGAAGTGCAAATATTGTGTGATCGAACAACGTACCGAAATCTTTCACTCAAAATACCGAACAAAAGGAGCCCTGCAAGTCAACATAATAAGTCTATTCCACGCTCGTCTCCGATCAGCACGCACTTCTAGGGCAATTGCATCCATTCCTGATGCAGCTGCAGTGTTGGCTGGTTGAGGCTTATCGCCGCAGCGCGTCGTCTGCGAAGTCTAGGCGAGGAAAGCGACAGACAGGCCAGGCAAAAGCCTACTCTCGGACAGGCGTATATTACAAAATACTGTTCAATGTTTAAATGGGTCGTATGGTACAAGTTTTTTTTGGGGGGGTGGGGAGAAGGGACGAGTGAAAAAGTTCTAGGAGACGTGAGCATGAGAAAAAATTAACTAAATTTGTTTGCTCCTATAAATCTAGGTCAGTAAAAAGTTCATTTTCAGCCTTAAAAATTACTTTAATAGACAAGACAGCCTAATTGTAGAAAATTTGGAGAAAATATTGATTATATACTATACTGCTAATTATGAATGTGAAGAAAATATGCTTGTAGTCTCTCTCATTAATATAAAAATACTTTTTCCTGCATAATAAAAATTGCCTAATTTAATCCTTTTGAGACAAGTTCTACATGCCAGAAATATAACTTTTTCATGTCTATTTTTTGTCTGGCTTAGTCATTCTGTAACCTATTTCAAGTGCCTCAAACGTCGATTTTAATGCCTATTAGTGCCTAATTTCGTAATTTTGTAGCCTATTTTAGGTGCCTAAATCAAACCTTTTTTTGTGAGTGAAAGTCTGAGGTCTAGTCATAACACTCAAATTTTTACTCTCAGAAAGAAATAGTGTTTCCCGTTTATTAGATGTAGATAGAGTTTAAGGTGGTGATATGAACCATTTATATAATATGAGCCCCCTTGGTATCTTTTCGTATAACGCAAACATTCTAGCAGGAACAATTTTAACTAGTTTAAAAACTCCTGTTGCCGATATAGCTTTGTGGTTCAGTTGTATATGCGAGCTGATGTGAAACAGAGGTGTTTTCTCGGTTCTAAAAGCTTTGGAAGGTATGTCTATGGCTTTTAATTAAAGTTGAGTTCGCTTAGACCGATTCTGATTTTTAATGAAATACAATATGTTTTAAACGTTGTTTTTATGCATTCAATCTGTAATTTCGAACTATCATAGACCGGTTTTAGTTTGCAGAATTCTAATATGGCGATGGTTGTAAAACAAGCCCCAAACTATGGTGCGTATACGAGCGTATATATACGAGATGCCACCAAAGATTCTTGGGCCAAAACAAAAAGAAACTAGTGGAGCTACAGAATGGCACAGATTTTCTCGTAGCAGCAAATTTCCTAATTTCTTTGATCGGGGCTGACTTTTCGGTCGTGCCCCATCCTTATGCCAGCAACAATCTATCGCCGCCCGAACATTTTTTCACATTGGCTCAATTTTTCGGTTTCCTAATGGCAAAACAGAAAAACTACTTTAAGATATTATTGAAGAGTAAAATCTCGTCCTAAATGGAAATTTTCGTTGAAAAAATGTGGTGCCGTTTTTATGAAAATGGCGTTTAAGCGTTGCGAAATGTGTTAATGCGAAAAGCTCTTTTTACAGAAAACTATTTCAGTTCGAAAAGCTTTATTGGAAGTCGTGTGAATCACTGCCACTCACAAATACAATAATATATACAAATCGCCGATAATGTGCATATTAAAGACATGAGAGATATTTCAACAAAATTACATTTGTGTAATTTCTGAAGAAACAAAATAATACAGCAAAATTAATTTTAAGTCATCTTAAACACTGCAATTAGCATTATCCATCCAAAAAGTTTGAAAGAAAAAATTTGTAGCCGTTTTTGAGAAAACGGTGTTTGAGTGTTTCTGAAAATGCGGAAATTTGAGCTCATTTTTACAGAAAATTGTTCAATTTCCAATCAAATTTATAAGACATAATTTAATGTACGTGTGCACATTTTACAATGTACATGCGCACACAACTCGAAATAAAAGTGGAGGCTCATATTATCACCTTGCACAAAAGATTGCATTTTAATTAAAATAATGTATTACTGTAGATTTCAAAATATGTATCCTACAGTTATGTACAAACATTTTTGATCATAATAAACAATATACATTTTCAATATTTCGATACATGATTCACTGAGAAAAATGCATTGTTGAATTTACAGTTTCAGACCGTTCAAAAAACAAAGAGGATCGTCACCTCTGTGTTCAACTAATTTAATTAATAACACTTAATAATAATCAATTAAATAATTAACAAAATTGAAAACAGTGTATGTTGTTACAGCACAATTAATTAAAACTGTTTTCTTTGCTGAATTTTGGAGCCATGATTCTTCCACGCGACATATGTTGGTATCTTGCTCGCTCGTCCCACGGACGATCACCTCTTATTGATTTGAATAACGCACGAAGACACAATTTCTCTTTGTGTTTTTCCACGATATAAATTCAGAATTAGAACGTCCTCTTCTAACAAATTTTGCGGCATATTTTTGTACTTTATCGAGAGATTTTATTTGTCCTAAACGAAATAGGTCCCAACATGTGGAGCCGTATTCCAATATTGACCGTATCAGAGATGTGTACCCTAATTCCCTTGATTTTCCACTTCCACTTCCTTTCTCCACTTCCCTTCCCTTGATTTTCCACGTCCTTTCCTAAGTACGAAGTGTAATGCCGTGCACTCCTTTTTCATAATTTAAGTGTTCTGCCCGCCCCAGATCATTTAGTGGAATTCCCAAATATTTACATCATTTAGCCCTCGGAATGTATTGATATCCCAATTTATATTAGATGTCGTCTCTCTAGAACGCGCGAATTCGATAAACTTGCACTAACAGGGATTTAATTTTATTTCATTTGTGGTAGGTAGCCCATGATTCTAGCCTATCTAAATCATCCTACAAAATGTCTCGATCGATCACTTGTGTTCTCAATTTTCCGATAAATTACACAATCATCTGCAAAAAGACCTATTTTTGATTCAATTCCCTGCCAAATATCATTGATATACGCTATAAATAACAACAAATCTAGGACACTTCCCTGTGGCATTCCGGACGTTACTTCTACGCTCAAAGAGATCAGAAGCTAAGCTCGCGTACTCAACGGGTGCGAATTGCACCCGTTGAGTACGCGTCTATGTTAAGCTTACTATTTATTTTTTTTATCATGAGGAACGAGAACAAACGTCTTGGTGAAATCTGTAATGATTGCGTGAACGATGAAACCTTCATCGAGAGAATCAGCAATGTCCTGACTGACAGTGACTAGCTGACTCTAACACGAATATTATTATCTAAAATCGTGTTGCCCTTCGTAAATGATATTACTTATCCCAAATTCCGCGTAAGTATTCTGTCACCAAAAGTTCCATTTGTTCCTCCACACTAGTCCAAGTCTGTAGACGTAAGACTTACTATGCGATAATTTTTCGACAATTTGACGTGAGCCTCTTTTGAAAACTTTGGGGACCACTATGGCATCTCTCCAATCCCGAGGAATACACCAATTGTTCATTGATACGTCGTAGAGTCGCAATAGATACGATAACACAGCTTTCCCTCCTAATTGAGAATTCCCCCCGGAATTCCGTCCGGTCCTGTTGATTTATTATCACCTATTTTGGCAATTCTTTTCCTAAGTGCTCTCGAATTTAGTACAAAATTTTCTCCTTCGCATTTGTTTACGATGATTTTCCTTTTATCTGTATAAACTGACGCGAAAAATTGTTTAAATATGTTTGCTTTTTCTTTTTGTTTCTGTCTACCACCAAGTTATTAGGTACTACCATTTCTTAACGATGGGATTTCTTCGCGATTTTACTTTCGCCTTCGTCCATATTTTAAAAATTTGCTCTAACTTTTATTTATTTAGTTCTTTCGGTAGTTTCTTAAAGTTCATATGATGTTTATCACAGATTTTTTCTTTTCCCATATGCCCGCCTTTCTTTGCCTTTTAGCTTTCATATCCGATTATTATAATATTCTGGATCGGGATATCTTACTATGGTTTTATACGGTACCACACTCATTAATGATTTTCTTAAAATTATTCGACACTTCTTCTACAGAAATATCAAATCCCAACCATGTGGAATGACTATCTTCTAAATACTTTTGTGAATTGGTCACCTCAGCGTCACGGTACAAGTAAATCGTCTTACGCTCAGTTCTGTGCGGTGTACAATTTCACTTTCAGCCACACAGCCGAGTGGTCGCTTATAACTGGAACTATACTGCGATTTTTCTAACTGCAACCCTCAAGGCCACTCAAATCCCATCTCGCGATGGAATATGTCACGGCATTTCGCGTCTTTCTCAGTCGTTCCGCTAGATTTCGCACGGTCGCGACCGTATGAAGCAGTGCTTACGATCATGCGACTTCTACCGGCAAGACCGAAAAAGACGCGAAATACCGTGACATATTCCATCGCGAAGATGGGATTGGAGTGGCCTTGAGGGTCGCAGTTAGAAAAATCGCAGTATAGTAACGGATCCCTCCGGCAACGTTAAAATGTGCCTGATACCGCATTATCTCTCGTTGGCTGCTTTACTACCTCAATAGGTTATTTGCCGAAACTAGATCGTTTGCTAAAGCCTGCTCCCCTCGCCCCTCCGTCACTTCACCTTTCCCCTGAAATTGGGGTATATTAGATCTTCAATGATAATTAACTGTTTTCCCTGGTACCAATGCGCGTTCTTTCTACAAGTTTCTGCAAGATATTAATATTTTTCTCTAGAGGTCGATACATTTCTATTATTTCCCTTGTATCTCGAACGTTTTCCCCCTGAACTTCAACTGCAATAATTTTACACTCTGAATCAGACCACCACTACGGATTTGAAGCAATTTTTACGCAAATAAATACATCCCCGCCGATTTCTACTAAACACCCCGATTTCTTCTAAACATTACGTAGTCTCCTCTAAATATCTCCGCTTTTGAGATGTCGACACTAAGCCATTATTTCGTTCCAATAATAGTATCGGCATTATAAATATCTACAAGATTCCAAAAGTTTACAATTTTATTAACAACGCTTCTACAGTTTACCTGCAGCAATATTAGAGACTTGCCCTCATTTATGTCCGTCGTTTTTCTTCTCAGCTATTCCCGGGGTCCCCGGTGGCCGCGTGTGCGCTGATCTTGGTAATTAAACGCCCCAGCTTTGAGGCAACCCTCCTGTTGAGGTGTAGGCCATCGCGAACCGCCGCAATCCAGGCGGTGGGATCCACCATCTGGGCACCTAACCTGCACGCCAACCAATCCATGCCGTAAGGCACGCAACAGACTACACCGAAGAATGTGTTTCCAGAAATGTGCGACGAGAAATGTGGAAAATCGAAACAAGGGACACTTATGGACCCCCACACACTTGAAAGAGTTTCCTCGTTCGCCTCTGCGGAGGCGAAAGAGTTCCTCGCTCGAGTCGATCGGCGAGCGAGTTTTCTCGGACACATTTCTACTCCTTCACTTGTTATACGACATTTGGGCGTTCGCTGCCGCAGGAAAACACCAAACAGTGCATAGAACTGAGTGAGGTTATAACTAGAGACCGGATTTTTATGTAATTACATATTTTTTGTCTTTCTTCTTACCGTTTTCAAAATTGTAATCTTGGCGAATCATAGCCCTCCTAGCACAACATCCAATTTTTTCGTTACATATTTTTACATATTTAGTTCTATATTACATATTTTACATATTTTGCTGTTTTCACAATTTATTGTCTTCTTTTATCAATTTTCTTCTATTTAATTCCATATTTTTTTACGAAAAGATGTATTTTTTTAAATATCAGCATTTTCCCTTCATTATTGGGGAAATCTAGGTGTCCAAAGCATCACTGACATCGCGTGTTGTGATATGTAACATTAATTTCGAAAAAAATGAAGATGCTACAGAGTATGTTTGCTGGTCGTAGATCTCACCAGTTTGTGCGATGGCTTGTATTGCGATTAGTCCGACTGCTAAACTACGGTCCTAGATTACAATAGATGAGGCTTTTACTACTGACGAGAAAGTTGTATGATCTGAGGTGAGCAGTTTTTATAAATCTAATTTCGTATTACGTAAATATATTTTATTATTAGTGTATTTTAATATTACATATACCCGAATTTACATATTTATTACATATTCTTACTATTTTCACTACATATTGTAATGGCACCGAATCAATTACTGCTGCAAGCCCGAGAATTGCTCCACGAAACACGACAAAGAGGTCGGTGGCGGCGCCAGGATTCTGTTCGAGCTCCCCGCCGACCCACCCCTCGTTTGGTCACGCACAAGTGTCCCGGGTGCCAGGGAGCCGCACGTGCACCCGAGTCGACCTTTCGGTACTTTTCCGCGGCGCCCATCGCCCTCCTCCTCCCTTGAGATTTTCAGTTTCTTCCCCCCGTCATTAATTACTACCCTTGTTTGACAGACAATCGAAGTGAGAGGGAACGAGTGCAGGTTTATCTCTCAGTTCTCGGCCCGAAAAACTTTCGATGATTGAACGAAATTATTTTGCGACGCACTACCCTTTCGCCAATAGCCGCCGGACTTGAGCAAAGTTCTCGAAAGTTCTAGAGCATTTTGGATGAATTTGGTGGGGGAAGGGAGGCTCGAAGGACTTTGCGGACGCAACATCGAGAGAGAACGTAAGAGGCAGTCAGAGAGGCCGGTCGTGATCGCTGCGGCGTCCGGCGCCGGAGATATAATTTTTTCTCTGCGTTGAACTTTTGAGAAAACTTAAATTTATCGGGGGAGAATATGTGCGCGGTCTCTAAATAGCCGTAGACCGTGGATTTTGAGACGCCTCATTTATAATCGAATCGCGCAGGGAATGTGACTGACTCATACTCGTGCTTGAGCGCGAGTGCATAGTGAAGTAATCCGATCACTCACGAACTTGCCGCGATCTCCAAAGTGCAGAGCAGTGAACTGAAAGTGATGAGATCATTGTGCCGAGCAGACATTATTTGGTGATTAGTAGCAGCGAGCGAACGGCGCTGTGTGTTGGGTCAACACTCAAGGGCCCGGGCAGCTACCTGATCCGTCCTGCTCGCCCCCCCCCCTGAGCGGCACCCTCAGCGCGCGTGCCGAACTTGGCGTCTTCCTCGCCAGCCGGCGGCCCAAGGTCATTCAACTCTGGTTGGTTTTGTGAGCCGTCCTGCTAAGGCGGTATTTCATCCTTTTGTCGCGCCCGTGGTCGAAAGGGATAAACAGCTGAGAGAACAATTTCAATTACCTTTTGACCGGGCGGCGAAGATAAGATTCCCGGCCGCGCTTGGCCATCAAGAAGGAATCAGCGCAAAAGTTTGTTCAATTCATTGTAATAATTTCACATTTCAATTTTTTCTTTGTGTGTGCATGTTATTTTGGAATTGGGGAAAAGGAGAGCATGCTCGCCGACATGAGTGGTACTATCTTGATCTTTTATTATTGCTGAATAAATGCCACTTGTTTGTTAACATGATTACAAGTCTCTCATTTCTTACCGGCCACCGACTTCCACTATCATCATCATTTTAGGCACGCCTTTCTACCCACTGAGCGAACCGGCAAAAACGTTTTCGGCGCCCAACTGGAGACGAGGTTGTCGCAATCCGCGCCCAACACGGCCCAGGTTGTCGCAATATTTATGTACATATTTTGACGTTTTATACTACATATTTTTCCGGTCTCTAGTTATAACATTTGGCCGTAAAAGATGCGATAAACTACAAGTTTTTTAATTGTTTTCTTGAATTTTCTCTTAAAACGGAAATGAACAAGTAAAAACTTGTATGGAAGATATTCTTATTTGTGTGAAACCCGCTCATAATGAGTAATATAAAGTTAAAAATTTTAAGCAAGAAACTTGAAAGGGTATTTTGAAAGAATTGAATTAATTTATTACTTTTCTTAATTGGTATTTATGAATGAATTTATTAATTGTGAATTTTATGAATTATTTGATCATTCATTGTCTATTCATTATTCAACCGACAAATATAGTAAACCAGAGCGTGATAGAGATTACGGAGTTCAAGAAAATTTGCTGATGTACAGCTTCTCCCTTATACGTCACTTAACTTCCTGTTTTTTCACATGAAATAATGATTTGTATGCAATGTAGTAGTGTGTTTCTCTCTAGGTAATTCGAACTCGTTAAACAAATTGTTTACGATTATTGTAACAAAACAAGGATATCACGAGTTAAAATTACATAAGACCATTTAATAAAACAAGAAATGGGACTCTCAGATGATCTCATAGCTAAAACTGCTGCCATCACTCTCGGCTTGTGGCACATAAAGGCATTTCGAGACATCGAATAACCTCTTTGTAGTGTGTGGACGCAGCCTCGCTGGCCTCTTTCCACATTTCACGTCGCACATTTCTCGCAACGCATTCCTCGGTGTAGTTTGTTGCGGGCCTAATTGATTAGGTCTATGCAAGTCAACGAGTGTCCCTCCTGCATAATAAACTACTCAAGATTAATTTTGCAGCAGGAAACTTTTTTCTTGCTGCCTCTAAACCGGCCTTTCACGTCACCACAGCTGTAGTGATACCAGCGGTAACATCTATTGCAAAGAGCTCCAGAATGCAATTTCCGTTCACAACCAGCACACGTTATTGCCTGCGGCTGCAAACTGCGTCACTACTAGGGCCAGGATTTAGTTCCACTTCTCCAATTTCCAGCAGCACTGCAAGAACCGTAGAACTCAACACCGCTCTCTCTCTCTCTCTGTCTGTCGGTCTCTCCCTGTCTTCTTACTCGTCTCCGCGTCTCACTTCCCCTCAGTATATCTTTCTCTCTCTGCCTCTCTATTTCTTTCAGTCTCTCATGTCTCCTTTCTCTCTCAGCCCCTCCGTCAGTCTCTCACTCTGAATCTCTCTCTCTCTCTGTTACTGTCTCTCTGTTTCTCTCTCTGGGCGTCTTTCTTTGTGTCCCTCTTCCTGTGTCTCTCTCTCGTTCTGTGTCTCTCTCTTTCTCTCTATCTCTGGCCTTCTCTTTCTCTCTGTCTCTTTCACTCTCTCTCAGTCCCTCTTGCTGTGTGCCTCTATTTTTCTCTGCCTCTATCTCTCTTTTTCTCTCAATCTCCCGGTCTATTTCTGTCTCTCAGTCCCTCTCCGTCTCTCTCCCTCTCTAATATGATTGGCAAGAGTTTTATACAATACCGTAAACTGGGGTGAATAGGGACGCAGGAGTGAATAGGGACAGTAGTGCAGAAAAAACTCATTTCTCTCACTGACATGACGCTAAATTGTGTGTTTTTGATGCCATTAGGTAAATAAAATTCGTATTAAATTGTAGTTCTCTATAGTTGTGTGTATTATTTTTGGAATCATTTCAGTGATTGGCAATATTGCTGAAATTGATTAGTTGTTGTTACTAATGTAGTGTTCCCGGCAAAACTTACTCTGTACAAGCAAGACACGTTGGTGAAATATTTTAAAAATATTTCAAGGTAAATAGTGGTTCTATTTCTAAGTAATATGCATGCATTTTTAAGTAGTAAGATTAATATTAAAATAAACTGTTGTATATTTTTCTCACACTGTCACTTTTTTTGACATTTAGGGGTGAATAGGGACAGCATGATTAGAAAATGAGAGTAATTCCAGAGGTAGTTGCCATAAGCACTTTGTCCAAGAGGACCTAGAAAATGCACTGAACCTATTAGGAAAGGGATGTCGCTTCGAGCTGTTGCAGAAAAGTTTCAAATACCTAAATCTGCATTGCAGCGGTACAGTAAAATGTCTTTTGCCCAAATTGTAAACGGAAAAATGAAAGTAATCCTACAGGACATTGAACATATTTTGAAAAATTGAAACAAGTTGTAGATGGTGTTCCCACAATAAGACGAGGAAGATATAGGTTTAGGTGACGGAAGTGCATTGGATACTTTTGTTTTTATACATTTAATGTTTATTTTAAAGTAATCTTGTTTCGTATTGACCCCAGTGTCTCGTAGAATAGGATTTTGAACTACTATTAATGACTGTCCCTATTGACCCCATCCTTGGGGTGAATAGGGGCACTTTTTAATAAACAATTACGGGTCATTATGTTTTGTATGTGTGGGTTTATATATAACATTAAGAGCCAGTAAATACTAGCACTTTATTATTCTCTATTACATACTAATTACACAAGCACGACACTCGCGCGCAGAACATATCTCAACTGCCGTACAGAGAAAAGCAGTGAACAAACATTGCTCCGTCCGGAGGTGGAGGAGAAGGGGAAGTCCGTGTTACCAACCGTTGAACGACCCAGTATCATACATAACATTTCTTCCCTCCTTTAAATGACACTGGTTACAGCTATGGTGAATAACATAAGGGTGCGCGACATAGGCGCGTGGATCGGCGGGGTATAGTTGGTGTATGTAGTCGATTGGAAGCTCGGTCTGGATTTCGCATTTTGACTGGTGTAGCTGGTATCTGGACTGGTGCTGGAGTCTCGTTGGCACGGGCCGCTTGTGGCGTCCTCTCAACTGATGCTGTGGTTGCTTGTGTTTGGAAGAACTGGGTCCGTCGTGGCCTGGGTGTAATTCCGCCTACTTCGTCGGTGGCCGGTGGTCTGGTCCCTTGCGGTCTGTTGTTCTTCGGAAAATTTCCGAAGTTGATCGATATGTCGTTTAACCCGTTTTCTCAGGTAGTTGACCTCATAGTGTAGATCTCCGATGCGGGCTGCGATGGTACCGGGAAGCCACTTGTCCATGTTCGGGTTGCCGGGTAGAAAGTAGACGGACCGGCCCACTTCAAGCGTGCGAAACGTAGAGACCATTTCTGTCCTTTGTTTTTCACAGATCTTTATGCGAACAACTTCGGGTCTTCTCAGGTTGAGACGTTGTTCGCAGCTCTCTACCCAGAAACAGTTGAGAAGGGGGATTGTCCAGTGGTAGAATGAGGCGCCTTTCTAAATTGTCGGAGGAACTCGTTCAGGTTGGTCCGCAGCGTTCTTTTGGTGGTCTTCATGGCGTAGAGGGCGTCCTTCACCGTTTGGACATAATGTTTCGCTTGGCCATTTGTCGATGTGTGATACGGCGCTATGAGATTATGGTATTTCACACCACTGTTCTTCAGAAAGTCTTGAATTCTTCCGCGATGGACTGTCGGCCGTTGTCCGAGCCGACTGTGACAGGAGTCCCGTACGCTGTGAATAAATCGTCCAACAGAGCAATTGTTGCTGCTGCTGTTGTGGAGGTTGTTGGCCTAACCTCGAGCCACTTGCTGTAGATGTCTACCACGATGAGTAGCATTGGTATCAGCTACTGGGCCCGCGTAATCACTATGGATGCGTTCCCATGGTGCTCTCGGATACTCCCAGTGGTGGTCGCGGAACTTGGGCGGAGCCTGTGCATGGGCAGCACATGTGGTACTGGATTTCGCCAACTTTTTCGATTGTCGCCGTCGATTCCTGGCCAGAAAACAAACGAACGTGCCATTCCCTTCATTTTGACGATGCCCAGGTGAGCTGTGTGCAGATCATTGAGGATGGTCTCCCGCAGTGCAGGTGGAACCACTACTCTGTGTTCAAACATCAGGCAAATTGGCAGCGAGTGTACACTTTGTCTCGGATGCCTTGAAGTTGTGGCGAGCGAGGTCTTGGTCTTCTTCCAATAATTTTACAATTCTGCCAAGATGAAGGTCTTTCCTCGTTTCTCGTGCGATTGTTTCAGCTTTGACGGGAAACTGCTGGACCTGGTGAATTGTAAACAAATCGAAGTCATCGTGTTTCCATTGTCTCTTCCCTCCTGCGTGGACCTGAATTCCAAACCTTATTGACAGTCGTTGGTATCGTCATTCTGGAACAGTAGTCTGCGTTGGCATTTTGCTTTGTTGTTTTGAAAACAACGGTGTAATTGAAGTGAGCAAGGTAGTCGGTATAATTGGCCATGCGACTAATGCACAGGACTGGCAGCGACTTCTCTGGGTGGAGGATCTGCGTCAGTGGTTTTGTGATCCGTGATGAGTGTGAAGTGGCGAGCGTACAGGTAGTTGAAAAACTTCTGCACAGCCCAGACGATAGCGAGCGCTTCCTTGTCAATTTGGGGGTACCTTTGCTCCGTTGCTGTCATTGTCCGGCTGGCGTATGCAATTGGCTGCTCCTGATTGTTGCTGAGCCTGTGGGACAGCACTGCGCCGAGTCCGGTTTTTCTGGCGTCCGTTGCCAGCAAAAGTGGTAGGGGTTGGATCATACGGCATAAGGACCTGCGGTGAGATTAGAGCGTTCTGATATTCTGGTAGGCCGAGACTCCCTCAGGTGACCACACAAGGGGGTCTTTCAACAGCATGTCTCTGAGTGGGCGATCCCTTGTTGACAAGTTCTGGATAAAGTCGCTGTAATATGTAGCTTTTCCTAGGAAAAGCTGGAGTTCTTCTGCGGTCGTCGGTTTCGGCGCGTTTCGTACAGCTCGGATGTGCGCGTCTGATTTGTGAACACCTGACGCATCGATCTTGTGGCCAAGAGCTTCCAGGACACGTTCTGCAAACCTGCATTTGGCTCGGTTGAGCTTGAGACCGTGTTGGCGAAAACGCTCCAGTGTTGGAGGAAGGGCCTGGATTAGATTTTCGAAAGTGTCAGCAAAAACTATGGTATCATCAAAGAAACTTACGACATTTTGTAGATTCTGCAGAACCGTGCCCATTCGACGTTGCCAGATTGCAGGAATATTGGCTGCCCCATACACAGCACGAATTGGACGTGTTTGGGGGGTGTTGAGTGTGAGGGTGTGGCTGAAATCTTCGTCGCCCTTGAGGTGTGTGTACGCGTCTGTAACATCCAGGTGACAGAAGAGAGTGGCGCCGCGCATCTGATGAACAACTGGTCCATTTTTGGGATCGGATGCTCATCGACAATGATTCGCGGATTGAGAGTAGGCTTGTAATTGCCCGTGATTCTCAACTTGCCGTTTTTCTTTACGACATGAGTCGTTGACGCCCACTCTGAATACTCGGCCCTCTTGTAAAAACCACTGGCGATTTTGGCGTCGATCTCTTTCGCATAAGCATCTCCTCAGGGCTACAGGCACGTCTCGTGCTCGAGCAAATGTAGGCGTGGGTCCAGGTCTTAGGCGCATCTTCGCTGGAGGGCCTGATAACTTCCCAGGGATATCACTGAAAACGTCCTGATATCGGCGGATGATGGCATCAAGTTTTTGTTGGTCCGATATCGTCAGTTTGGACGACGTTGCCGGCTTGTCGGTGGGAATGTGGTGGACCAAGGTCTGCTTCCTGCACGATGACTCTCCGAAACATTTCCATGAAGTCGATTTCGTGCTTGAACTCTTTGATCCATTCCCGGCCAGGAGCGTGTCGAATTCGCCGTCTACCAAGTATAAGTCGAGCTTCTTCGTCGTAGCTCCCATAGTGACTTGGACTCGGGTGAAACCGACACAACGAATAGGATGGTGTGAGTAACTGACAAAACGTCGGCCTGTCTTCCACAACTTGAAATTGGGGATGATGGTGGCGCACCTTTCTTTACTCATAATTGCGCAAGGAGATCCCGTATCGAATTCCATCTCGACTGTAGTGCCCTCTATCTGTACAGCCAGCATTTCCCGCCTTGGTGATGATACCGCCCCGATGACCTCGACTTTTAACACATCGATCTGATCAACTGGATTGTCAGCCTCGTAGACCTGGTTAGCAAACGAACGCGATCTGCATACTCTGCTGATATGCCCCTTTTTACCGCATGTATTGCACTTGGCGTCCCGGAACCTGCACTGACTACGGGCGTGTGCTCCCCCGCGCATCCTTGTTGGTTCTCGCGGTGCGTCTGGCTGTCGTGCTGCGGTGAGTTGCTAGTAGCTTGACGGGTTCGCTGCTGGTTGCATGGCCTTTGATTGCTGTTTTTCCGTGGTTTCTCGTAGCCGATCCGGTTTGTGGATTCACTTTTTGAGGTTAAGTCCGGATTGTTCACCTCATCAGCCGTGTTTCGTGTGGCTTCGAGTGCGCACGCTATCTCGTACGCGGCGGTAAAACTCTCTGGTTTCTTTGCAATAATTTCGTCACACATGTCCTTTGATTCTACGCCTTTAAGCAATTGCTCAACATGCGATCTAAAAATGTTCCATACTCACAGTGCGCGGCTCCTTGTTTCAGCCGGAGGGCGAAGTTGGCAATCGACTTTCCTGCTCGCTGCGTGATGCTCCGAAATTTTATGCTTTCGGCATATTTGTTACGGCTGATATCATAATGACTAATCAGTTTTGCCTGGATGTCGTTGTAGGAGAGGGTTTCCGGAACGATGGGACTTACGACGATCTTCAACGCGTCGTTCAGTTCGGCGCCCATGTAAACACGTGCATACGACGCGTGTTCGTTTTCGGGGACCTTACTCAAATCGAGCGCCCAGGTGAATCGCGTAAAATAGTCACCTACCGTGGTCCCATCAGCGGCGCGGTATGCTGGCATCGCAAACTGTGGTGGCCGAGGCAATGCTGACTCATTGTTGGTTGCAACTCGAGTAGTGGATTGTCTGAGGGCGTCAGCAATCATCTCCGACAGAGTTTGGAGAAGTTCCGTGGAAACTGCGTCTGACATAGAGGAGAAACTTTGTGCACTGATGAACAAACCCGCGAGGCGTTACTTTTTCCGTCAGAGCGCGGTCGCGTCGAGGTTATATTCTGCAAGAGTTCCACTTTTGCTCATTTAACGCGGCGCTATTTATGTATCCCACTTCTGACATCACTTTTGTATTTGTGGGTTTATAAATAACATTAAGAGCTTGTAAATACTAGCACTTTATTATTCTCTATTACACACTGATTACACAAGCAAGACACTCACGCGCAGAAGATATCTCAACTGCCGTACAGAGAAAAGCAGGGAACAAACATTGCTCCGGCCAGAGGTGGAGGAGATGGGGAAGTCCGTGTTATCAGCCGTTGAACGACCCAATATCATACATAACATTATGTAATGCTATCTTAATGCTATTATGTTCCAAAGATAAGTGATTAAACCTTCTTTCACTACCATGATTAAAATATTTATGACATTTTGTATTACTAGTTTTATTATTAAAAAACTGTGTTATCTGTCCCCATTCACGGTACATTTGAGTATTTGTAAACTGCCTATGGTCACCTTTCGTGGATAATAGTATTTGCTGCGAAATCTGTAGTCACAGACCTCCCTTGGTCAATCTTTAGGGGCAAATTTAGTTACATTAGATGAGTCTCACGAATGGATATTTTTGTTTTTGGTGGCGGTCAGCACTTCAAACGCATTTTGCGGGTATTTTAAGATTCGTACGGATGTGATTAATTCGATTTTTTTTCGACAAGAACATCGTGGATGAACCCCATTCCTCTAGAGTACTCCTGGAAGAAAAAAAAGTTTTGCCAATTTGCAAGGCACCTAATGATCATACGATGTGAATTACTGTTTTCCCTGCATAACAAGAATCGTTACTAATCAAATTTATTAATTCATCTGATTGACGATAAAACCCCTTTCGTAATTTTAAATACATTTGTATTTAGTGCGTTGCCAGTGAAATAAAAATAAGGGGGTAAAATGGAGGAGACTACTACTACTACGACACTCATGCAACTTTCTATGTCCGAGAATGGACACGTCAGCAAAACGTTTAATTTTATTAGGCACAGTGCCCCCCCAAGAGGACATTCAACATTCAGCAGTTGGATGCCGGCGTTGGTTTATTGAATTGGGAAGGAATTAGGACTGTGGTATGGTTTACGACACTTCTCAGATATGGAACTAGCTCCTGTGAAGCAGTCAAGCTCGTGTTTTTGGAACAAATTTCACACGATTGACCCGGAATCGAACCCGGACCTCCTTGGAGAAAGACAAGAGACTTTCGCTCTGAGCCTGAATTGGCTGCGTTGGGGAGAAAGAAGAAGAAAAAAAACGCGCCAAACCAACAGAAAAGTATTCATCCAGTCCGAGAAGACTTTTTTCACCTGACTCAAGATTTATTCGTTACTATAGGTACCAGCAACTCAGTGTTAAGTTCTGTACAATGAATACAATCACTAAATAGGAATTCTCTAACTATAGTGTTGAATCGTCTTGTGCATCAAGTAAATGGGCCCTAGTATCTTGCAGTGTGCCAGTACAGAGAAATAGATCAGTACATATTTAGTGCTGCATCACATACTTCTTCGCATTGTGACGGCTCCACAATATTTGACATGAACCTGCAAAATTGTTTTTCAACCAGCAAACTTTTTTTTTCGTGCCGAAACTGGAACTACAGTCCACTAAATTAAATAGCCGCGTGCCTCACCGCTACGCCACGGTCACATAAAAATGTATGTCTTGTCCATTATTTCCAACACGCAATATTCGAAAATGAGACCCGCGTGATTCTTTTAAGCGTCTCTTGTTTTATCCAAGGAAAGAAATGGAGTTTTTTGTAATTATGTGAAATCTACTAGTTTCAAAAATCGTACATTACCTTTCTTAAAGAGCTAATTTTTTAGACCAGATTTTATTGAAGGCAAAACTCTTTAGCAATTTTGGTTACCTAATGTTGACTTTTTCTTTTCAATTTTTGAACACACAGTTCCCCGGAAACGAGTCTTGCACCATCTTTGTTACCACTTTTTGATATATATACAAGGATTTTTTAAAAAGAAATTGCACTTTGAGGGGAAAAAAATAAAATTTCCTGTAATTGACGCAAAATTACGGAAAAACTACTCAAATTTTTGGAAAATTGTACATGACCTTACTCCAAGATGTTTTAAAAAGCAATTTCATTACGGGAAAAAACCTTCAATAATGTAGATGTAGAAACACGCTCAACAAAATTTGGAAATTTGCAATATTAAAAAAGATCACGGATTTCAACGAAAATGCAAACTACGCCATTCTTTTGGGCGTCCACGGTATCTCAGAACTAAATTTAAGCAAAAAATTTGGAACCACTTTTTAGAAAATTTTGAAAACGTTAAGGCTTCAAGAAAAGTACCCTCAAAGCATCCGTTTCAAACCCAAAGGGCCTCAAGTTTCTTTAAATCGATCGGGGGGATCAATTTCGGAGAAAATCGGCTTAAAAGATTGGGCGCAAGCGTTGACCATACACGCTTTACCATCAATCGATTTTTCGGTATCAAGGGCTTAAAAATATGGATTCTGACTACACATGTAATTTACAATTCAGGAACAAGATTCATCCACTTTTTTGGTAGCAGGGCCCAGCAAAAAGTTTTTCTGTCGAAAGTTTGCCCTTTTCCGGCATACTATTACAATACATTCTCTTCTCCCAAAGTTAGATTCTTCATTACTGCCTCATCATTCCACTTTACTTTCTATCTCACACGTTCCCCACGAAACACAAAAATAACATGCAAGATTAAGCTTCATTATAATAGGATACACAAGGAAGTAAAGAAAAGACAAAATTTTCAAATCTGTATTTACATTGGAACTTTAGTGAGCATACGTTAAGTCTTAGTATCAATACTGTTTAACCACAGCACACACTTCCAACACAAGTGCTTCTTGGTGAATCTTCAGTTTCCAGTCACAGGAGCAAGTACAGTTTAGTTAAAAATTCTTGATATGCTTAACACATTTCTCTCTTTTTTTGGAATGGAAAAGGCTCTATTTACCCATCCTTTTCTCTTGAATGTGATGCAAAGCTCAACAAACACTATTTCACAGTAGGCAAATATGTAGAAAATAAGTTAATGCATAAACAATATTACACAAATTTAAGTGTATTACCTAGAAGAGAAGTACTTTATGAGCATTGTTTCTTTTTTCTCACTCACGTAACCTTTCAATTAGATCACATTGCTTGAAGGCAACATAACAACCAGCTTATAATCAGAAATGAAATTTACTTTACAAGTGTACATTTGAAGCTTGTGCAGAACTCAAGTACCAATTCACTTAGCAAAGATGCCTCTACTTGCAAACACTGCTCTCATTTTTGGCAAAGCGGACTAAGAGGAGGGGAAAATGTTCATAAACCATAATAATGGAAGAACATGTACCACCAAGACACATTGGAATTCACTCTCCGAAAGACATGCTATTACGTTGCAGGTACAGTTAGATTTCCATCAACTGGTTGCACTAACAAATTACAATGAACAGGCACAAACTATGTGAATCATAAATGAAGCATTTCACTATAGAAAATACTTGCTGTTCAAAATACTTGATCAAAATGCAGGAAGAATGCCTTCCAAAGCACTGTCGAGTTTGGCCAAAGTAATTTGGTGATGGCTGAAAAGCCAAGAAACTTGTTCACCAAATAATAGAGTATGTATATCTTTAACAAAAATACAAATAACTTGAAAACAATGGCAAATTTGAAGAACAGAAACCATTACTGTTTTTAAGTTATAATACAAAATTTCAATAATCCAAATTAATGGTTGCTAATGTTCATTGGTGAGAGAATGCTAAATGTAAATTGCAATAAAAATTAACACAAAATTAATTTAAATTTAATACCTTTTATAAAATAAATAACACACAAATGATGACAGGTGATACTTGTACAGACCATTGCTCAATCATTGAACAATAGTTAATACAACTTGAAAATTATTCTACTATGCTACATTACTTTTTTACATTATCTAATATTTTATTGCTCATGCATTACAAAATAAGAATTTTGAAAACTGTAACTAAAATAATACAAATTGAAAAAAATCCAAACGTTTCAACATTCTACAAGAAACATTGATACACAAGGCAGTTTATGGACTATTTCATTTTAACACTGACAATAAAGTGACAGAATTAATATCTTTACTTAAAATGCACAAATTCCAAATAGTAAATTACTTGTTAATGGAATGTACATTACTAGTTTTATAACACATTTTTGTAAATGACAAGAACTGGATTTGGAAGTTACATTAACTCCATAGAATTGAATAAACATCAATGTTTTTTATTAACATTTCATTTAACCAATAATGTACTTTCCTTTCTTCAAAAGATACAGAACATTGCCATATATTTCATTTACATATTCAAAATTTGTCTTTGGTGATTTAAAACACGCTACCTATGTAAACAAAATTACTAAAAATTCCATGACAAAACATAACATTAAATGTCACAGGAGAAATAAGACAATAGGTACACCAGAAATACCTTGCTCTATCTAAAGTATAACTCAACTACAGCTATGATAATCACATTTCCTACACCAAATACCTGTTATTTAGCAACAATACCTTTAATTAAAAATAGGGATCATAAATATCAGTGACACAACTGAATCCCTTCCATAAATTATAGTGTGTGTTTACTACCGGATACTGACTAATAACTATCTTCACAAATGTATAAGGACAGATAATATTAATATTAAAACTAGGCCAATTATACATTACTTATAGAACAAAAATACAAATTAGTGCATAAATTCATAATTTAATTAGGCCAATTTAATAAACATATGAAACCAGGATTGCAACAGATTTATGAGATATGTATCACAGCTGTTTAGAAGGAAAATTAATTACCACTTAACTGAAGGAACAAAAGAACTAGCAACTGACAAAATTTATTCACCTAAGTGTGAAATAACATATGGCACACCTGAAAAATATACCAATACTTACCATCAGTAAATGAAATCACTATGAAGGAAAAAGTGATAGAAAGATCCATGATAAAGGTAATAAAGAACTCCCTTTTGCCATTTCAATCAATAATTACAGAATCCTGTCATTCTTTAATTTTTTAAAAAAAAATTACTATCACAATACCTCAACAAGATGCTTTTCTAAGCAAGGCCAAATTCATGTACCAGTATACTGGAATACTAAACTGCTCAAAAACAGAACAACTAATTCTGAAAAACTAGGCACAAATCTCTAGGCAGTGATTAGGCCACTGGTTAAACCTGTCAAGCTCTTCTACAAAATAAAATGTAAATATTAACTAGTTTCAAGAAATTGAATTGTTCAACATACATGTTCAAATTAAAATTACCTTTGTTCAATATCTAAATACATATTGTATCACAATACCTGAATTCTTTCACAGATCCAAACATGCTTTAATTATTTACGATTCAAGAAAATGCATTAAACTCAAAAAATGCAGGTAGTCATATGGTTAGGTAGGTTTGGAAAGAAAAAATGCAGGTAATAAAAATGGACAATGGTTTTGAAGCTGTATCCAAAGACTATTCATTATTCTTCTAACCCATTTCTTTGTTTTGTGAATTTCAACCAATGCTTACAAGCACAGACGCCAAGAATTTTTTAGAATCAAATGTTTAACCTCCTACATAATTGAACAACACACAAGCAATAGAAATATTTCATTATATAGTTTTAACCCAACATGGTTTTAAAAAATTGTAAAAACATTTTTATGCAATTAGATAAATTAAGAAATCTATTTTCACTGATCAAATTAAAATTTCTGCAAATGATTACGTTTCAGTCTTTCTCACACTTTGTATTTTACAAACAAAAAGATTTGCAAGAATTAACAAACCTACATTTTTTATTTTCAATAAATGCCCTCAGCAATAGAAAAAAATTTAACATTGCAGTATTTTTCTTCAGGAAATTGTCAAATGAATGGATAATGGATCACATCCATTAATTAGGTGAAAAAGGAAATATTAAATTGTTTCCATTTTTGGATTCTAATATTAATAAGTAAGAAAAATTCACAAGAATTCTCAAAGGGCTGAACAAGAGATGAATAAAAGTACAAAGAACAATGTGGAATTGAAGTAAATTAAAGACATTGTGCTCATGAAGTAAATTAAAAACATCGTACTCATGAAGTAAATTAAAGACATCATGCTGAAGTAAATTAAAGACTTCAGTAAACGTGTGCAAATGATCTTCTCCCCCATGTTACATACAGTTATCACTATTTTTAACTAAAAAAATCCAACCAATTAATGTCTACCCCCTCTAACAAACTGATCACAACCTTATGAACACTGCCACGGCAAAACACACAAATGAAAACAAAACTCGGGCTTTTTTCAGTTTAATTTGTTACTCTTCCATGCAGGAAAAAAAAGAGGGTTTTGTTGACTTTTGATGAAAGTCTTGGTACTACTTTTTTTACTACACTACAATTTCACAATACTGTTTTAAATGTACTGTAAAATTTCAGTAGGAAATGTTGCAAACAATTAATATTATTTTTTTTAAAAAAGGAGGAACTTGATATGAATATAAAATTTAGGATGCAAATAATAAATTTCATATAGTCAAGTCATTAGCTTTTTGAAAATATTTGGATTTATGAAAGTAATACTCAAAAATACTTCACATTGAAGTTGTTTATGATTGTAAATATTCAAGCAATACAAAAAGATTAAATGTTGAAAATCACAGAATTCCTTCTTTTATAGATTTTTAATCTGACCACTTAGAATACTGTATTGCTTGCTGTAAAATAGTACACATTGTATACACATGTTCAGGTATGTATGCAAAAAAGCATACATACAAAAGATTAGTTATTCTGAGACAATTTGGCAACAAAAGTAAACTTTTAAATTGTGAAAGTATTTAATATTTCCAAATGGAAAAGCAAGAACTTATTAATTTACAAGAGATCAATAAAAATAAAATAATACAGATTAATACTTCATACCTAGCAAAATTTACAAATTAATAAATACACAAAAATTATCGTTGAAATTTGGCAGAATGCATAGACCTATATGCATAAAGTAAGCAAACTGTACTGATGCATCTCACAATTCTACACTAATAAATGGAATAACCATTAGAATAGAAGCATCATATAGAAATTTCATAATCTTGTATATATTTTAACAAAAAATGTAAATAAAATAATAATATAAAAGGGACAGGACAAAAAAAAAATGTACATATTGCATCCCCCTTTCGGTAATAAATACTTCTCAGAGATAGACTTGATTTGAATCTAAAGTTCCAGAAACAACCTTATTTGGCAAAACATCATTTTAATGAATACAATTACATTTAAATAAGAATAAAACTAGATTGTAATGGACCATGGCCAACTACAGTCCTACATAATTGAAAGTATTCATGCATGTGGTCAACATCAACAGTCACTAATCTTTCAGAACTTACTAATTTGATCACTTCAATGCAATTATATCAATAAATGTACAATACACTAATTAGTACTGAAAAAAATGCATGCAAAAGCTACTGTGTAAATAGCTTCAGTAAAGAAAAGATGAAAACTTTCCTAGTTTACAAAGTAAAAGTCATGAATTAGAATAATATAGAATTTTACATATGGTCAGAATGACTACTTGCACATGTATTAGGTTGTTCATAAGGATCTGCTGCATTATATGCGCCAAATTCCCTTTACCTTTACCACTGATGCCTGGAAGTATCTTCTAAAATATATTCCCTCTCAATAACCAATCAGTACACTCAAGATATCCATACTCACTACAAAAAAAATTTGTTATCTTATTCTACACATAACAAAAAAAGTTCATGAAAATCTCAAGAACAGAAGAGAACTTAATACAGTGACAACTGGCACAATAATGTCATTGCACTGATATAATTAAAAACATTTGTCAATTCAGTTGTGTTGATTTATAAGAAACTGCTCCTCATGATAGTAAGCTCCATAAGGAGCACAGTATACAGGGACACTGAACTCTATAAAATAAATAAGGCACATGAAAACTGTTAAGTGCACATTAGTATTATTATTATTAATATTATTATTATTATTTGTATTATTACTATTAATAGATTGGCAAAGACAAACAATTTCTACTTCATAAAAAGCAATTAAATACTGTAGTGATTTTTAAAGATGTTTTAAAAATCGTACGATCTTGTTTTAAGATGTGCTAACAAATGCATGTTGATACATAATAGAAAAATAAAAGCACAAATTTTAAGAGCTCAATTAAAGAAGAAAATTAATCTGCTGATTATACTAATAAATTTTAAAAATCACACATCATGTAGCACACTTTCCAAAAACATTTATCCACAGTCACTGAGAATGTTGCTGACCAGAAGCATCACAGTATACTTAAAGAACAAACACTCTTTAGCCAGGTCATTTAACATCAGGCTGTGAGAAAATGGAGAATCTTGAAAACAACTAATAATTAAATGGAAGCTTGGTGTTGTATTCATCTTCATTTTGGTGCAACTTGCATATAAATCATCTTTCTATTGCAGATTATTGCTAACTCACTCCCAAGTTGGACAAGCTAATAGTTCACGACAGAAAATCTTAAACAGTGTATTTAGAGCAGCAAGTATATTATTCACAACTTTCAATAGTTTTATACGAGTCAAATTCCTGATGAGCTTCTGGAATTTTTGAAATTTTCTACAGAATACATTTTTAAGCATCTAATTAATACAAGCAATTGGCGTATGAAAATATACACTAAATACATTCATTTGGCTGAAGCCTAGCTCAGGAAATAATTTAGAGTAGAAAACAAATATATTAACATAATCCACAGAATTTCTAAAATAGTTGCCTAGGATTAAAACAAAAATAGTACCTTAACATATCAGTGCTTCCCAAACCTATAGTTACAGAGCTCTTTCAGTGATGGGAAATACTTGATGCAGCACAAGGCTATTCTATGCATCTCAGATGACAGTATCAGACCCACAATGGATCTAACAGTAAGATCACAGCAATAATTCTCAAAAGTCAACTCTTTAAAATACACATATCTTCCTTAATCCTGATGAGGAAAATATATCAGCAACAAAAAGTGACAAGAACGAGTTATAAGGCATAAAACTTAATTTTAGTGAGCAAAACTTTACAAAAGCTCATAGGTACTATCACCTCCAATACACAACAGAGAAACAGAAATCACAATACTTTGCAGGATCTCGTCTACACAATAATATATGACAGAGATCTAAAGGGTATGTCTTGAGCAAAATCCACAATATAAATACTTTTGCCACTGAGCCCAATACTGCCACAAATTAGCGTTTGAGAATCACTGCAGTACTCGATTTGTTACAGTGCATGCTCTTTCATCTAAATAAATGGGCATACAAAGCAATAAATCATTTACTGAATTGGCTGGAAATTATTTACCTCTCTAAACATGATCCTAATAGTATACAACTAAAATCAATAAAAATATCTACATGCTAATATAATTACAAGGTATCTAAACTACCAAATCACAGTGAAGATAACCAATGTTATTATTCCCACAAATTCACACAAAATACACACAAATATTTTGACAAATGAAGCCTACAAGCACCAGACAATGATTTCTTACTATTTTATGTAACTGACTAGTCAACAAAGTTAACAAATAAAGAATACTGCGGAACATGTTTTGTGGCTCACAGTATCAATATGGTTTACAGAACTAATAAGCATATTATGATTAATATATTACTTAGACAACATAATGCGACAGTAATGTCATGCTATGCATGAATACAAGTTGTATAAAATGAATAACTCCTTCTATACAAGAACTGTGGGAGGAGAAATAAAAAAATATCAATAATATTAATAACTATGAACTTACACAGGCAATCTCGCATACTTTTTATATCATTTCATATATAATTAAAATCACAGCAAGGTCAACAAATACATGTACTGAATATAAGTGAAGAATAGTGTACAACCAAATAAGATGCACAATTAAATTCTTGGATATGTCGTAAGTTTTACAGAAAATTATTCTTGTAATAACTACTTAACTTCAAATGATGTTATGCTGTTCTGCAATTGTAAGCAATAAATAATTATAACATATACAAAACAGTCAGCATGAATATCTGACAATAGTTAATTATAAAATAGTAAGTCATTGGGTGGATGTCATCAGCATTACCTGTTATAATAAAAATATACTTCTTTAATATACGAGCAAAAGAACAAACTGAATTTTCAACCATTTCTAAATAAATAATATAATGGGTCTACACAACAGTAAAGGCAATAATCATTGGACTGGAGAACTTATAACATTTTAAAATGCATGTATTGCACTTTGGAAGCCTTTAATACAAGAGGCTTTCTAAAACAAATAAAAAATAAAAAGAAAGGATACAAAAATTTACCGACTTCTACACATGTATTATGTAAGTGATGAAAAAAGTTACATGGCCAATTTTGTTAATAATTACACAACACAAATGCATCACTGAGCTAGTTGTATTAGATGCATAATAAAGCTTGAAGATATTTGACTCTGCCCATATAAAAAAAAATCAATCACATTTACTAAAATAAATTATCTCCCAAGGAAAACTATGGACCTTTATCTCTGTTGCATTAAACTGCAAAAATTTAAGTAGTAGAATTTCCAGAATGTATGAACATCTGGAAACAATCAAGAGGACAAAATGGAACAATTGCAATGGAACAATCTGCAAGATGTATCATTGTATCATACTATACATTTAAACTTGTGTTGATAAATGGAAGTAAACACAATGGAAATAGTTATACAATTCTTGAAGAAAATCAATTGTTTGATGAATCAATGATGTCTATCTTTAGTACAATAAATAAATAAATTTAAAAAATCAAGTTTTTTTTCCCTCAACGGTGTTCAAGTTATGGAAATGCCTATATATTAATTTTGCAAAAGCAAATGATGGAAAATTGGAGTATAATTTATATGATTTTTCCCCCATCTTTAACTAGTACATTGCACAATCTCCTGAGAAGAAAACTATTCATGAACTTAAGAGACTTTAAAAAGAACATATAGCAGTGATTACTCCAAAGACAAATAGCATGACAGAAAGATCAGATATTCTGCAATGATACTAAATAAAATTAAACAAACCATTTAACTCAATTCTCTCTCCTTAAGGAAACTACATAACAGAACTTCACAGAATTGTATTGACAGAAATTAATAGAAAGTATTGGATGGCTTGTCATGACATAATTAACTTTTTAACTGATTAGGTACAAAAACATTGAGCATAGGCAACTTTAAAGAAAAGACATGAAAGCCTTACCAAAAAGCCTATAAACTCTTCATTAAAACAATTTAATTTTGGAAAAGAAGCAACAACAAATGTTTCGAAAACAACAGGTCCACAACTCTTTTATCAGTGGGTGATATCATGGAGAAACTATAAATGTAATGCAGCAAATATGCACAAATCATTCATATAAGTTACCCTTCAAAACTCATTTGCCATTTGATTAATAACAAATTAATAGTTGACAAAACAATTATAAAAAATTACATTCAATGTTTTACTGAAAATTGGGGGGGAAGATCTGCAAACTCATATTAGGTTATAGAAGAACCCAGTGGTCCTAGTTTCCGATGATTTTTTTCTCTCAACTTACACAAACTACATTTCATACAGGTTCCACCCCCTCACATCAATCACTGCCTGGATGCTTTCAAGACGAAAAACTCTTATTACAAAATGCACACGGTAAAAGAATTATACCACAAGAGATGGGTACTTAGGCAGTTGAGTGAAAAAGTGATGAGGAAAATGTTCGAGGACCTGCTTTTAGTTGATCTTGATTTCAACTAAAATTCGACAATTTAGACAGAGTTTTTACAACTCCTATAAAAACGTATAACTCTACACAAATTAAATGAAACAAAACAAAACAAAAATGAGAATGATACATTTATTTGAATTGGTCTCACGAACAAAACAAACAAAAAAGAACTATATATGAATCAATCTATTTATTGGAAGTGATGGGAGTTATACACAACTCTCTATTTCTACTGCACTCTTTCAATAGTGTAAAATTTATATTATAATCTGAGACCATTTATAAATAAAAAATACAGTAAGAAAATATATGTACTACTTTGTGATAAATTCGGTAATAAACTATTGGAGGGAATATTTACCAAACCAGTGCACAATTTTTCATAAGAAACATTATTTTCAGAAGGGAGTCACTCACCATACAACTTGTATATCACTATTTGTATGATTGAAACTCACACTAGAATAAGCAATTTAAAAAAGAAATACAATGATCTGATACCTGATCTTA
>JAHLJT010008446.1:46450721-46503944 GCA_031308135.1 Acheta domesticus | reverse complement strand
GGTGACTTTAATAGTTTTGATAATGCACATGAATTTGAAAAGCAAGTTGAAAGAATTCCCCAGAAGGCAAAACAGTTATCAATATTAGACTTTTTTAACACTTAAATGGAAACATGATTTTTATAACGCAAAAGAGAAACACCGGCCTCTGAGACCGCCATTTGTTATTGGGCGTTAAATGTGGGATGTAAAAGTAAAAAATTATGGACCAGTTTCAATATATTCTTCTATTTCTTTAGAGTAATCTAAAATATATTTTATATTATAAATCATGAAAATAATTGAAAAATATTGAAATTGCTGAAAAGATCGAAATATTTAAAAAAAACATTGAAATGTTGAAAAACATTGATATTATTGAAAAACCTTTTAATTGTCATTAAACATTGAAATTGCCTCTAAATCCGTACAGTCTCCTCTGTTCTCTAAATCCATACAGCATCGATCCAACTGGTCTTAGTGGGCTAGCAAGGAATTCATCAGAATCATTTTTGTCTTTTTATACTGTCCCATCAAGTTAATTTTCTCTTCACAAGTTCAACAATAACTTCCACAAAATTAAATCAATTGTCTAAAGGGACATTGCAGTTAGACCGTTCAATAGGTTTGCATACATGAAGCATAGCTTGAGTAGCGTTCTAAATTTTTCTCTTCTTGAGCTGGGATCGCTCAAAGGAATGTGGGCGATTCGTTACAATATTTTCAAAGTAAAAACATTAAATAAATATTTGAATAAATCATCCAAGAACGTTTATAGAAACATCTGTCTCACAGACCACTACTAAGAGAAAGAAATGGTCTTGCATACCACTACGAAAAATACAGAAAGAGAAAAACAGACCGCCACAATATCTAAAAATGCCCCTTGAATGCTGACCGCTTTAGCGGAACTAAACAAAACTTGGGAGGAGTGATAGAAGAGGATCAAGGAGGAAGCTCTTATGACTTGTCAATGCTCTCGCCCACTCACATCGGCCATTATTGCATAAACCTATTTCACTTGGTGCCTGTCAGACCGATGTTTCCATATAAAGTGTTCAAAAAATACGAGAATTCTTGTACCTTGGAGTGGAAAATAGAGAAGTACAAAAATATTGACATATTGTTAATACTAATAAAAACAATGGATGTTAATTATCAGTATTTATTAATGTAAATAAGACTTTCCCTCCGTTAGACCGTTTCTTCATGGTCCCTTGAAAAATGTAAAAGAGGGGTTCTACTGTACTTTCACTTGAAAATATGAACTTAATTTCACTTACCCATCACCCCCACAAGCATCTCTTCCATCATAAAGAGTTTAATTTCTGAAAGGTCTTCTGTGAAGTAAACACAACATAGCCAAGCATGTGAGCGAGATCATAGTGATCAAATACTTCCATCCAATAATAACAGCCATAGATGATATTTTATGAATTTCAACAGCCAGTTCTGTCCATTACCTGTCAACAATAAATACAAGTGCTAGTAAATCAATATTTGTTCACAATTTTTCTAGTATTAATCAATATTAGAATTACACATACATGCGACTTTATCTCCATTGACATTTCGAGCAGCCTCTTAGATCATCAAAAACACTTAAATTAGCAACTTGTCTCAATTTTTCTATCTTGTTAAGGCATAACTTTGGATTAAAATGGAAAAAATAAACTTCCATTGCGAATTTCAAAATTTTCTTCACGTTGTCCAGTCCCATAACTACTGTAATTTCTGATTGTCAGCACAATGAAGAGTACCTAGACAAAATAAGGAAGAATTAATAGATAACAATGACTCATATTTGCCCACAGGTACAATCACAAATTTGTATCAGTTATTTTAGCACAATAATTCAAAATCAAATGATCATGCATAATAAAACATGCCCATGGCATATAGAGAAGAATGCAATTTCAACATGGGCACTAATTTCCATCTGAATTTTGTTCTTCATATGTCACTATCGGTTTGCCAAACAACAAATGTACATATTCACAAACATTACATGCCAATCGTCATTGCCTGGTTCAACAACATGAGCAACCTCAAATAACTATTTGTGAAAGTGAATCATTTGCATAATTTGTGGATACAGTGACAGGTGCTACCACAAACACCATTGAAAGCCAATAGACCACCTTACATCATTGCCTCGCATGCAGTGGTTTAAGCCAGAATGATTTTGACACCTTGTGGAATATTTGTGGTGAAAAGATTGCAAGATGGGTAGAGATCCATCTGTTTCTAGTTGAACAATGCAATATTGCATTTTGAAACTTGATTTTTCCAAAGAAAGTGTTTTATAATTTTTAACACTGTTTTGAAAGCAACGTGTATTTTTTCCTTCGTGTTTGCTTTAGGTTAGAGAAAATAAGTTTATACTACAAGGTTAAGTTAGGTTCTTTTCACATGAATACAAAACTACGTTTCCCTAAGTGGGTAGTAGCAATGTGCAGAATGGTATTACTTGTTCGCAGATTGGTATCACGACAAAAGACGAGTGCAATGCACTGCGTCCCCCAACAGGTAAAGAATATCTGAAAATATAAATAAAATAAAAACCAATTCTTTTAGTCAGTTAAAATTAAATCACAAAGTATCTAATTGTATACAAATTGTCTAGTTGATGAGAACTTTGAATCTTTCTGCCTGAGCTATCACTATTTCCTTGTAGTATAACGTTACCTCTCACCCTTGAAGTCGCTACCATTTTCACCTTCACACTATCATTGTTTCTTTTTGGATCTCATCCCATACTAACGCCATTCGACTCTTAGCCCCTCCACCTCGAAATTTTGCACAATGAACTCGCATTCTTAGTTTTCCATCTGACACCATCTACAAACATTCTCTTCTGTGATACCAGGTTTTCTTCCTGTTTCTCATTTATTCGCAACCTCTGCTTCTTTGACATCCATTACCGTTAAATCGTATGTTTAAAACTCATTTGATTGAGTAGTGAACTACGAACTCATACATCTCTGTCCATCAATTCAGGTGTGCAGGAGGAATGGTGAAATTACCAATATTCAGGAGTTTTTTTGTGAAGAATTTTTTTGTCAAAATCTGTCTCTATGGCTAGATGTAGGTGTACTTCAATCAAGGTGTGTTTTTTTCTTTCATTTCTTTCTTTCTTTTCGTTTTGTCTTTCTTTCTTATCTTTCTTCCCTTGCACAGATTTCCACTTGCCAGGCATTGAACCAAGAGTCCATGCAGCCTCATTGATCCAGTGCCATGTGCAACAAATGTTTGGCAATGATTTTCCTTCATATTCATTTTGCATTTCTCTTACAATGCCATTCATTTGAGATTCCCTCTTTACCACCCCATTTAAAAATATCTATACCGCCTGGCAAATTTACAGTGAATGCCAAGAATATGTCTGCAAGTTTTGTATTACAGATGTATTACATGGACTATTTTATTGCTTTTGCAGATTACTGAAATGTCAGTGTTCAAGTTTCTTGACATGAAAAGGCGTGTGCAAAACAGAGATCCAAACTGATTAGGCTTAATCTGCAAATATAAGAACACTTTATTTTTTGAATGAGATTTTTAGGAAAAAACACTTCCTATGTAGTACTAGTATATGAGAATGTAAACAAAGAGGTAAAAAGAGTGAGAGAATGAAAAAGAAAAAGAAGAGTGAAAGGAACAAAAAGGAAAAGAAGAAATGGGAAAATAGGCAAGAGGAATACTAAGGACTCTGAGAAGAAACGCAAATGTGCAATCAATCAACTTCCATATGAATTTGAGAAGATATAATTGACAACTTGATCAAAGTGTAACTTACTTAGAATTTTCCAGCGTCTTTCCATGAATTATGGTGAGTTTCTTTAGAAAATCAGAGATATCAAAGGAAAAGAACGCACTATTTTTAAGTAGCCTTCTATTTCCTCAATCATGTTTAAATTTTCAACCCAATTCTTTCACCATGCTCTCCTGCAACAAGAATATTACCATCACATGTTTCTAGTGAAGTTTTTGGGTCTCTAGGAAAAAAATATACTTACTGCCTCCACGAATCTGTATCTCTAGAGAGCCCTTAATGTAAGTACATCCACGAAGACGTTGAGCTGATGCAATACTGTCAACGCTGGCACTGGGGCACTCCTTTCGACACGGACCTGAAAACAAGTGCACTGTTATACAATCATTGCATTCCATCAACAGCTAAGGTATCAATCACAGCATGATTTTTTAAAATTACAATTCATGTTATAACCCAAGTCCACATCTTGATTTTATATCCTAACTGAATCCTTACAAGGTAATGTCATTGTTGTAACAATTTATTTTTCACCTCTGGAATTTCCCCTGGAGAAAACATTAAACTATTCAAGCCCTACAAACAGGTAAAAGTAGAAAATTAAAAAATTTTAGGGAAGAATAAAGTAACCACCCTCATGAGAAGAATTCCGCCACGCTGGAATAATATTTTATTTAGCATTGGGAACTGCGATAACCATGTGCGCAACAGGAAATTATGCTTTCTGGACTGCGGAAAGGTGGTTCACGAATCGAAAGTATGCAAGGAGCAGCCCTTTCCGCCGCGCCTCGGAGAGGGAAACGGGAACCATTTCTGAATTCTACCAGCGTAGTTAGCCAAATTCCACAACTATTATCCTAATAATATTTCTGTCTAAATTTCTAATAATTCTGATGTCATTGCAGAGTTGCCGATAGCTTATTAAGAAAGAAGAAAGAAGAAGAAGAAAGAGAAAAAAAAGAAAGAAAAAAAGAAAAAGAAGAAAATTAACAGCACGAAGCAACTTGAAGAGCACCATTACTTCTTTGGTTACGCATTGTGTGTGCGGTTTTGTGGCGTCCACTGTTTGAGTTCTTATTGTGATGTTTCTTGCTACTGCTGCTGCTGTTGTGATCTAATCTGAAAACGACCTCATGACCAAGTGTCTAAGAGGCAACATCGCTCTAACCTCAACCAGCTGTCAAATATAAATATTATTCAGACAATACGCTTTTGAAGTGATGAAGTCAAGCAATTCGAGACACCATGGATTCCTAGATGGGTGATCGTCTGGTACCCCAGTTATTAACCCGGCAGTAGGCGTGCGGGGTGCCCGAGTCACCCAGCATTGTTTCCGAGCTCGCTGTACTTTTAGTTTTTATTTATAATCTTGTGAGCTTCTCAATACCTTTCAAAAGCTTTTGGCACATATCTCGACTCTTCTCTTTTAACTGCTTCCTGTCCTTTCCTGGAAATTTCGTCACAAAGGCGAAGGTGCGCTGCATGGGGGCCACCGAGTCACCTCGGGCAACCTTATTGCTTAATCCTCCACGGGAGATCTCAGCAGGACGGCACAGAGAGAGGTTTTATTTTCAAATATACACCATGGTAAGTGCTATTGTTCGACAATATTTTTTCATAACAAATATTTAATGATATGATTATAATATATTTATATTATTGTGATATACTCATAAGTATATTTGTATATATTATTTATATTGTAATGTATGTTGTACTCTGTAATATGTTTACATCATTATTTATAATCTTACAATTTTTACTGTTTTTTTAGACGCAGAAGAGAATGTATCCTATATGCGATGAGAAGAAAATTCGTGAGATCCTGCTTTGTGAGAGTTGTTTAAAAAAGAACATTGTTAAAAGTAAAAATTTATTTGTACTTGTTTCCTAAACTATGTATAAATGTTTGGAAATAAACACGTATGTTATTAAGAAATAAGTAGTTCATTATTAATTGTTTTGACATTTTTACTGTGGGGCGACTGAGGCACCTCGCGTGCCTCAGTTTGTTACAAAACTTGGCACGCCTACTGCCGGGTTAATGGCGCCGGGCCCCTGGCCGAAGGCGATGACTGGATGCGGCCTGTCAAGACACTCCCTCGGTTCTCAACTAGACCTATAACACCAGCAAGCAACAACCTCCCATAAAAAGCTGCCATCAAACTTCACAGCACTTTTGTGTTCAGAGAAAGTGTTCCACAGAGAGGTCCATCTTATGTGTGTAGCAAATATAGTGTGTTCCACCTCGCATGAAGAAACAATAACAAGTAGCCGATTGTCAAAATATACCAATATTATTTTCAAGCCAAACTATGTGGAGTCAAGAAACACAGGCAATTTAGAGTCTTTCACTGCACTTAACTTAAAATGGGGTATAGGTGCCACTCTTCTGTCTGATGCTGAATATGCTGCATTTCAGAAATGCTTATCTTCTGATGAGAGAACCGAAAGGAAGTCAATATCAGGTTTCCACGTAACTGACAAGCGTGCAAACTCATTACTGGTAATAAACATTGCCCCAAACCCAGCAATGACTAGAAGTATACACCCATCCAGAAACAACTCGCTATGTAATTATGCGGGTGCTGCCACTTTCACCATATATTGTATTGTGGAAGGTACTATTTCATAAAGCATACTGTCTCCATCTCCATCATTTGTGTATTTAGCATACTTGCTTTAAAAATTTGCAACATCCTGTCTCTTGAAACGCATTTTCCCACCACTATTTAATTTTTTTTTTCATTTTTGCCTGGCACACTGCTCATATCTTTCTGGCAGAAGAAAGTATGTTGTTGACAATGCGCCACGCATCCCAGCCATTTGTAGTTAGTTCTTTCCCATATTCTTTAAATGGTCAAACTGTGAGCACTGTAACATCAGGGATTTCGGAGTGATTTTCGACTCTACACTTGATTTCAAGAGTATCATAGTGAATAAGCTTTCCGTTGGCTGGGTCAGATTTTGTGCAACACCAAATCCTTCCGGTCCATTAAGAACCTATTAAATTTTTTATAAAACTTTGATGTGTCCTATTTTAGATATGCCACTGTCATTGGGGTCACTTACACTAATTTATCTGCGACCATTCGGAAAAAGTACAACGTACATTTCTACGCCACCTAGCTTTCAGAAACGGGACACCAATTCATACATTCGATCATGCCCATTCAAAATTCTACTACCTATTTAAATAGAATCTCTTTCAAGATATGAGAAAATTCCATGATTTAATTTTCTTCTATAAAACACTACATGGTCTCATTAATTGCCCTGAAGTTTCTTTCTCTTATCTCTCTTCACATCCTTCAGATGAGAATGAGAAATCCTACTTGCTTCTGTGTGGATGCATGTACCACTAACTACAGCTATTATGATATCTTTAAGAGACTACCTAGAACTGCCAATAGCAATGCTGATAGGATTGATTTATTCAATTACGACTTTAATAAATTTTGTAGTTCTCTGAAACTACTTTCTTACTCACTGATCTTGTAACCATGGTTTAATTTTTTCTTTTTAATTTTATTTCTGTATATAATTTTCTTATGTGTTTGTTTGTTCTCTAACTTTTGTTAATTTGTATCTGAATGCTTGTGCCTTAATTTTTCTGAATGTTTCTATATGTTTTTGGTCTTTATTTGCTTCACGTACTTGTATGCGCTTCAATTTTCTGTTTGTTTCTGTATGTTTTTGTCTTTATTTTGCTTTACATACTTTATGAGCATTAATTTTTCAGTATGTTTTTGTCTTTACATGTACTTTTTGTTTTTGTAGAGGGTTTAGCCCATTCATTGAAATAAATAAATAAAATTTCATTCATTTTTATTTACACAAAGCATTGGAAGCACTGAAAATAGATTTCGTATGTATTGTAAAATGCAACTATTGTTGACATGTTTCTGAAAACAGTCCTATTTCTCAACCAACTCAACAGTTATTAAAAAGGGATATATTGCCAAATACTGTCGTGAAGAATAAGAATAAAATTGGATATCCTCTACTTGTAAGAACAGAAATTTGCTAAGATATACAGTATCACAATATTACATAAACATTACTAATGCCAGAAAGTGTCTGTTGATGCACCATTTCCTTTCATTATTATAGTAGTGTTGAATTTCTGCTTTTTGCTTGCTATCCGATGGAAGTGTTTTGTAATTTTTTACTTTTCAGTATATATACATACATATATATACACACATACTGGACCCTTTGAATCACTGTTAAGCCAGATAACAAATAAAGGAACTCTGTCCTGGAAAATGATGAAGGGAATAATCTTGGCAATAATATATTTTTAAAGGCTTGTCTAATAGAGAAGAGTTTACATAACTTTGTCTGAATCCCTCTGAAATCTTTTAGGTTTACATATCAGTTTGCAAAATAATAAATATGCTTTAGAAACAATATTATTGATTTCCTCCCAGAAAATGTAATCAGGCCTGAAAACATGTTCACTATTAATTGGATTACAGAGATAAGAGTAACACACGGTTTCTATTCAAGGTTATCAGATGTCTAAGATAAGAGGAACAGCCTGCACACAAGGTCTTCACAAACAAATATTGACTCAGTTCAGCAAAAACATAATGTAACATAATGAATCACATAAAATAACACACAATGAAGGAATGGACTACCTGCAAACATATGATAAAAAGAGGAGTTTGAAATAAAAGAGATGCAGGATGTTCTTATTATATTTCTATTTACATCTGCCTAATCTTTATTTGACTGTATTCATATCACCAACTTTCCCAAAGTGTTCAAAAGAAGCTGAAAAGCAACTTGTTTTTTTTCCTTTATAATGGATAAAATTTATTTTTCTACTATTTTTTATTTAAAATAATTCCAAATTGACTTGAGTAGTAAGTATATCTCCACAACACTTTAAATTGAGATTAAACTGCCCACTTTTGCTGCATCAAGAGAAATGTACAGTAAAATGAAGATTAATAAAGTCATACTAGCCCTCTAACAAGATGCATGAAACACTCGATCAGAATTCAACCATTCATAATGTTTATATGCATACTACCATGCTTACTGTTTACAGACTGACTCATTTCCTCATAAGGTCCATTTAGAATATTTATGGAGAACAGTTAGTACATTTAAAACTATTCCACTGAACAGAAAATAAACTTTGAAACATCTTCATGTGAACATTTTTTACTTCGTTGTATTGGTGAAGGGATTAGGAAACAAGAAAAGAAAGGTATTTAAATGCCTCTTCATTGTCTTCATTGCATTAATATGCAGTGTCCCTGAAATTACATATTTTTAAAGTCTATCCACAACTGTTCCAGACAGTAATCCTTATTGCATTTGTATTCAGTGTAATCTTATCTTTGAGATGTAGTTTTTCCCTATTATCCATTGCTTGTTACTATTAGCTTCAACAAAATTTTCACAACCGGCCCAAGGATTTTGCATCATCATCATCATCAAGTTTATACTGCGATTTTCGTAACTTTGTCCCTGACAGAAATCAGCTGTTCACGGTTTCATCCAATCAGGAGCTTGAAAGTCACCATAGTGACGTCACTGTTGTGAAATATAAGCTCCTAATTGGATGGCAGCGAACAGCTGATTCCTGTCCCTGAAATTACATATTTTTAAAGTCTATCCACAACTGTTCCAGACAGTAATCCTTATTGCATTTGTATTCAGTGTAATCTTATCTTTGAGATGTAGTTTTTTCCCTATTATCCATTGCTTGTTACTATTAGCTTCAACAAAATTTTCACAACCGGCCCAAGGATTTTGCACATACACTCGGCATCATAAAGATTCAGATCACATACACATTTGCCTGTGTAATAAATGGTCAACCCAGTAACTTGCAACATGCTAAATATTTAAAAAAATTAATTTGAATATTTGCAACACCCACAAAATCTTGCCAAAATTATTTTAAGTGACCCTATGAAAATATTTCAGTTAAGTTTTCCATCATCATCATCATCATCAAGTTTATACTGCGATTTTCGTAACTTTGTCCCTGACAGAAATCAGCTGTTCACGGTTTCATCCAATCAGGAGCTTGAAAGTCACCATAGTGATGTCACTGTTGTGAAATATAAGCTCCTAATTGGATGGCAGCGAAACAGCTGATTCCTGTCAGGGACACAGTTACGAAAATTGCAGTATAACCTAGTTTCTATCCATTAGGATATAGCAGTGTCACCACCTTCCGTTCTACCACTGCCCTTTGATGCCCTGATGCACTTGCATAAGCCTCCCACTCCAATCACACAGCTGTGGTCTAGACACCCATAATGGCTCTCTACATTCACAGCTGCCTGTGATCCACAGGCCTGTAACAACACTTGGAACTGATTAAAGTTGGGCAGAAAAGGTGATGGACAGGTGGCATGCATATCATGTTCTATAGACTCATTGAGAGCGCATTACTTCCCCTGTCTGCAAGCAGAACAATTCACTCTACCACCTCCTAACCAGGGTGGGACAAGGGATGAGAAAGAAAGGTTAATTATTACATAATGGTTTGGAAAAGCACTGACCGGATGACAGACAAGTGGCAGGCACATCATGGTCCGTAGACCTATTGACTGACAGGGGACTAGCACCCGTCATCTGCACCTACCAAGCTTGCCACTGTGATTGCATCTTAGCGACCTCTGCACCCACGCTGTCTCAGTTTTACAAATACTATTTCAAGAAGATTCTGAAGAGTTAGTGGGCTATATAAAGGAACTGCAGGGCTGTATGACTGAACAAAGTTAAAACAGAGTAACAGGAAAATCTGCAGGATAATCTCGAGTACTTATAGCTACAATCCAATTAAATTAAATGAACTGTTGATAGTTTATATAGAAGAAAGGAAATTAATATTTAATCAGAAACCTTGAAATATGATGAATATTGCTGAATCTTTGCCAATTAAAAATGAATGATATTCTAAAAATTAAGACATCATACCTCATAACTTCTTGTTCATAATCCCAGTGTTCTTTTACCATTTGGTCCACTTACAATTTATTTTTTTGTTGATAAATTCAAAGAATTGTATGATTTATATGAATAAACACTGAACAGAAAGAATAAATATAGTATGTCTGTTGCATAATTAAATTACTCTTGCATTCTTTCACTATCACTTATGAACATCATTAAAGTTTTATTGGAGTAATCATGTTAGTAAACAATGCATATCGTAGATAACTGAAGTGGTGAGTACACAATTGAAGTTTCGAAGACCAGTAGAGGTCCTAGGTTAGAGTTCTAGGTTGGAAGTGGAGTTTTGTACTCCCAAAATAATAAAGCTATAGTAGATAAGTACTTGGGTCAAGAAATGCAAATGTCTGGTTGAGAAATCTAGAGAATGGCTTCTTTGATGAATTGTTTGCAGTTTCCTCGGATTAATTCCAGGAGGTAGCCAGATCAACACCCTTTAACATGGAATGCCATCTGAAGATGGCATGTTTGTTCCACCTCTATTTGTGGGGAGTCATACCTAGACATTAGCGACATTTCCATTGCCATAGGATTGCAATAGCTGTGCAGTAAGATCGCTAACTGCTACCGCATTGAAGAACACAGCCCGTGTTGGAATGCTATTACACTCAATTTAGGACTCATGTTGAAAGGTTAAACAGGTCATGGACATCCAAATGTACAGTGCTGATTAAGAAGAAATCCAATTTATTAAACATGCCACTAATAAAAACAATTAAACACACTTGCGTGATTCAAGGACAGTTCACTATTTCTCAGATGCCTTAGGAGAAACTAAAGAAAGGAAGATTGACTCTGAATAAAAACAGCTCAGGAAAAGGAACTCTAGCTGATGAGAGAAGCCATTCCGAAAGGTCTACAGCCCTATAAAGAATGAATTGGAAAGAGACAAAGATACTGCAACTTACCTTTACAATGTTCACAATGAAGACGCCCATCACGACGCACTTCTGCATAGCCCACAGGGCAATCCAACAAACAGGTAGGGTTCATTGAAGGGAAAGAGCCATTAAAAGGCTTCCAGTAATGAGGTTCTTCTTCCAGAGCAAGCTCAAGAGGAATTTTCATATCTCTACATTCTTGCTCAGTCACACAACGACGATTCAAATACTGTAAAAGAAATTTCATTCATTTTATTCTTCTCTCTTACTGAAATGTTTCAGTTACTTGAAACACTTATGCAAGAATGATATGGGAAATTAAAAACTACTGATCTTGCACATGGATATCTTGCCACTTTCCAGCTACCTTCACTGTGTTTACAGTGGCTTAGTCACTTCACTTTCTAGAAACTTAATCCTTCACTGGAATGGCTAAATCAATAAGATGGGATATGACCCTCTGCATCTCCAACAAATGTAAACATCCCAAATTCAGTATGAAAGTGTGAATTCAAATCAAAGGCATGCATCGATTTAATTTGGTCAGTTGCAGCTTGCAAGAGCAATAACAGGTAAAACAATGACAGAAAATTTCCCCTCTAATAAATCATCTGTGTGTGAACAATATGGAAAGAAATCAAAAATTCTAAGCTCAAAAATGATCATTCATAAAATTGGAGATTGAACTATTTCTTGATTGTAACCAGTATTAATGCATTCAAATTGAATTCATGCTTTGCTACTGGTATTGGGATCTCAGGTAAGTAGTTCTACAGAGTCACTGTTTTGTATCCACGAAACAGGCTTTTGCTTACTCAAGATATATTTGGGGTCTATCTGCTTGTTCAAATCGCAATACATTTTAAAAAAATAGATTCCAATCTGTATTTTGATGATCTGTATACCCCTTGTTCTATGAGTCTGTTCTAACCACAGTAACAGTAATGATTTTTTAACTTTCTTAGCAATTAAGACAAAAATGAAAATTCAGCAACTGAAAACTCTCAAACACATCTTTTCTCTCTTTTATAACTAAGATCTGACAATAATGTTGACCAGAGACCATCGAAGGTTTCTATGCATTTGATGACCATTAAAGCGCAAATGAGACACATGAGAAATGAGACACTAACCACGCACAGTGAAGCCATCTACACATTGAATTGAATTGAATTGCCTTATTTTACGTGGCGAGACTCAGGCCATGAGGCCTGCTCTTCCGTCTGATCACGCATATTTCGCTACACTCCTTTCCCTGGATAGAGCAGAAAGAAGGTATTACTGAGGCGACGAAACCGGCGATTTGAATTTAGCTCAGAGGCTTCATTTAGGCTTGAGGATCTTTTACATGCAAGTAAATCTACTAACATGGGACAGCCAGCTTTAACATGGGATGCCCTCCGAAGGAAGGCGTACGAAGGACTTTTTCGCCCCTAAAAATCCACGGCTTCGATCGGGTTTGAACCCGCGAACTTAAGTATAGCAGTCCGTTACGCTAACCGCTACCCCATCGTCGCTGCGCACACATATCATCATGGTTCAGAAAACACCAGGTAGCCCAATGTGAACAAATTATAATAATTACTAAATTGCACAACCAGAAATTTGTTGTGCTGGTGTTAATAAATTTGTTTCATTGCTTTTCTTGTGTACTTTATTAAGTATAAATATAATTTATACTGAGGCTGCCAGTTGAAAAACTAGGAAGTCAATGTCTCAAAATGGTATTCAGTGTAGACATCTCCCTCGTCTATGATTTCAGATGTGTGCACAGATTCCATGTGTGAACTCTTCTCCCAATGCACTCTTTCAATCCCAAATAACCAAAATCATTTCTCTCAACACAATACTTCCCTTTCTTCTGTCCCAAATTACCATATGTACCTTTCACAGTAGTAAAAACTGTTTCAAGACTAAACCCACACCTTTTATTATGATAATTAAACGCTCCAGTAAGAACAACAGAAAAGCAAGATCTAAACTAAAAAAAACATTCAGAGACACCTACACTGGATGACAATTGGAGTGTTGTATAATAGACATTTATAGTCACAACCAAAGCTGACTGAATATCACACCAAAAGTCAATATTTGTAAAATATGTAATAATATTTTGTTTGTACCTAAATTTCTGAACGTTCTAAAGTAGAAAAAAAATGACTTCCTAATAGCAAAGAAAACTTACTGTACGTTTACAATAACTTTTCTTTGTTTATATATTTTTCATTGGTTAGATCCTTTTCCACATTTCTTGTTTCCAATTAACAACAAATTGGAAGAAGAAAACTGCTCTTTAGCATCTTTCCTATTTAACTAATCTCACATATATGCATGTTCCCACAAAGAGTACAATAAATCATGTCCCTACATAAAGGTTAATAATGCACACCTTCAATTGAATGATTTCATGAAATAATTGATACGACCATTAAGCAGACAGATTTGTAATTGATTTTAGGAAAAAGGACTCCAAGCTAGTTGAAATGTTGAATTGTTAAAAAAAAAACTGATTTAAAAGAATGTTGAAAATACGTATTTTGTAAAGTTTTAATCACTTTAAATTTGTGAATCACGGTAACATCAGTATGGTGTAAATATATATATCAAAGTTTTTAAAGTCTATATTATACATGGTGGGACATTAATATGCTTAACAACCATGTGTAATATCCCACTTCTTCCTGATGCCTCTTGGCCTGAATGTTGTTCAAATGTGATGTGAATGAAACTGCCTACATGCCAGGAGGGACTCCATAAGGGGCTTGATCTTTTGACTGCTAATTGCTGCATGCCGCTGGCATGTTTGCTGTGCTAACTGATCAACTGGGTAAGTGACCCATTGCGTTGAGCACTTTCCATGGTTGCATAGTGCCATCAGCAGTGGGAACAGTCCTGACCCAAGAAAAGTGCCCCTACCTCTATTTTAAATGAAAGGAAGTTTTACAATCCAAGAACACCTCCAGATGTTGTCCCAGTTGCAGAAGCATAATATAAAAACTTTCTTAAATTAAAGAAAACAAACACCAGTGAGAAGGTATGTGAATGTTCCTAGCACCGAGGCATTGCAAGTTACCACGAACATATTCGGCATGGATCCCACCGGATGTATGGACAAGTTCAAAGCAATTGAAGGATTAAGAGCCACAACGTAAACTTTTAACTGGCCACCTGCCAGTAAAAGGGTTCAAGCACCGCCACAGGATTACGAGTCACACAAGCGGCAGAAATAAGTGCTTGGCCACAATGGGCTTACAAGCCATTGTGGAGTTACGAGTGGAGGTTAGAGTCAAGAGCTCTAGTAATGTTAAATGCTCAATAATGATGATGAAGTCGATACTATAACAAATTTGTCACACTCTCATTCCCAACCAAGTTTAGGAACACAATAAGGTTGATTACAGGTAGATTTTTGTTAGCTAAATCTTATCCCCATTCTTTGCACTGGATTTTTCCATGAATTACTTAGAAACAATACCCAATAATTGTAGATCACCTACAACATACCTCATAATAACCTGAGGGACATTTTCGCACACAGCTTCCATCAATCACAAAATTGCGGCACACAAAACAATCATTTCTATTCTGAACACTGCAACCTCCCAGGCAGTATTCACTGCAACAATTACCTTCTTCATCACAAGTGCCGTTACACCGTGAGCAAACTGCAAAGATAAAACACAAAATTACAAGGCAAAGAAACTGGTCATTATTGATGTAACAAAAAAATACAAATATGCAAATTGTGCTTATTGTTGAAGTAAGAATAATTGTGATGATGCAATAGCCACACTTAAAACTAGAAAAAAATTTCACCAGTATTTTCATGTCATAGTCCTAGGCACGTCATGACCTAATAAAACAATGCATAACTACATGCATTTTGACTTTAAATTTTTACAGATCATAATACATTAATTTAACCAAGCATAAAAAATATTTACCTTTTTGGCAGTACTGATGACTCCAACAGAGGGGGCCCCCTCCAGGCTTCTTTGGACACTGATCTCCATTAGGACAAGGAGGGCATTCATTCTCTCTTCGGTTATTCTAGATTTTTTTTTTAATTTAAAAAATTAAATTAAATTAAAAAAAAAAAAGGTTCTAACAATATCCATATTATTTTTTACAAAAGCTCTCAAACAGTTACACACCTTAATGTAGTTGCCTTCCTTCCCATCATCAGCAATTAATTCCCAGTCAATAGTTTTAACATAACAGAGTTGAGGGTTCTTTTCCAAACGTACACTACCACGGGTGATGTCAGTCAAAGAATACAACCCTATCTCCTGATTACAAAAATCAAATACACACATCATTACCACCACAAATTCTGAGATACGTATAAGCAATACAGTGAAACTTCCCTGGGCAGACACCTAATCATAGAAGCCTAATTTGTAGGTGTGGGGAGAACTTTTGTTTCATCAAAACTTCTCAATAACGTTTCAGTCAGTACCAAGTATGCCCCTCATGAAGAGATTTCCTAGTACAATCCTATAATTTTTTCTAATAATGCCTACAGTTCCTGGCATTGGGACTTTTCAAGTATTATTCCTGTCAGTTTAGTAAGTTATTTAATTTTATTTAATGTATTAAAAGAAAATTAAAAACTTGTGTGAGATGTACAAAGGGGAGGAGCACAATTCCTGTAGTACTTCCTGCTATAGTTCTGTACAATCCCACTTGTCTGTGAACCATATCCAGTCAACTATGGTACAGTAGAATCAGAATGGCACAGCTAGTGTCACAATAAGAAAACCAATCAGAATAGAGTAAGAATAAAAATTAACATTACTTGTAAAATCCGATGGTTGAAATTTTTCTGCAATGTAATTCCTTTAAAACTTTTGTACAAGGAACGCTTCGAAACTACATAATTTATTTTTACTTTTTTTCGTGTATTCCATACAGAGAGTTATGTAATGCTGCGGAAAACAGAATCAATATATTGGCAGAAAAATTGAAGATGTTGCAGCCCCTTGAATTTGAAACATATGTTTAATTTGGAGAAGGGATGCTTTAAATGAAGCCTGGAGGGCAATATTGAAATTTTCTCAAAAATTGTTCCACATTTTCTTCTTAAAATTTTCCGCTTAAATAGTGAGCAATAAAATTATCATGAAAATGGTTAAAGATCTATTTTGTGTAACACATCTACATTTTGGAAAATAACAAAAGTTAAAATTTTTCTCAAGTAACTTCTATTCAACATTATTGAAGATAACGATTTTTAATTAAACCTATTCTCCAAAATTAATCTTTCAATAATGCCTAATCTCCCCCCACACACACACACACACACACACCAAAAAATTGTAAGTAGTTTTTGCATAAGTGAGTGAAATAGTGACAATATAAAACATGTAAACAATTTTTTTTAATGGGTACCAAATTTTTAGCTTGAATAGAACAAATAATACGGCACAGGCCTCGTTTTTCATTATAATCTGTGGAAATTTGAAAACTGTAAAAGTTCAAAATTTATTCGACAACCTCTTACAACTACTGTTGATAGAGATTTCATTCTTCATGCAAGCTATTCCTAAAGAGATCTTTAAATAATTTCATATGCAATTGTTTTGAAATATTAATACTTTTCATGTAATTTTGGGTTATAGTGAGGATATTTGAATCACTGAAACATCATGAATTCTTTATAGAATTTCAAACACTGTCACAACAAGAATCAAGAGACACAAGAATCCGAGCAGGCAACCTACTCTCATGAAAGTAAGGTCAGGATTACAAATCTCCACCTGCCCCCTCCTTTTTGCTTTTTCTTCCTAAACTGTTTTATAAAAATAGAACACATTACATTGAATGTAATGTGTACACATACACATAATGTGTACACACATACAATGGCACCTTTCTGCTTCCTTTTGTTAGGAATTTTTAAGTGACGGCTAAATTAGGATAAAGTTGCAATATTGTATTATTACATAACCATTACTAATAATATGAAAAACTTATCTGCTGTTGCAGCACCACTAAACTTATTTTAATCTTAAAATAGTGGATTTTCTTCAGCCACAACGCAAATTTTATTATTTTGGAGACCATAGAATTACAGGAAAGGACTTACATTATGAACTGCAATAGGCTGGCATATGAAAAGAAATAATTTGCTATTCAATAAGATTTGCTCTAAAAACAATTGTTATCTACCATTTCTTTTCTTAAATTATGATTATTAATAGTGATTTAAGATTTTCCCTCAAACTAGTGCATTTTTTCCCGATTTCAGACATTTTCAAGTAACACTAATAAAATATTTTAAATTCCTAAATAGTTACTGTCTAAATTGCAAGGGTTAATGAACTACCCACTTGCTGCAAAACAGCACATATGGATTGATGACTAGAATTTAGTGCAGTCCTACAAAATACAGCACTTTCACCACAGTACTATAATGAAATGAATTACCTTCAACAACTTGTCAAAAAGAAGGATGAAAAAACAACAACAAAAAATTCTCTGATAGACAGAAAAAGTATACTGCCATTAATTTTATAATGGAGATTTATTACCAAAACACAATATTACATTACATTTTATATTACTAAAACATAACTAAGTTTACTTAACCAATAAACCAATAACCAATTAAGTTTACTTGGAAAAGTTTAATAGGTCAGAATACCATGATTTACATACCTGCAAGTGCATCATTTCAAAGGCAACTAGTGCATAATTGAGGAATAAGATGTAGCCTCGAATAACAGCCAAATTGGGGAATAAGTTGCTAAGCGTGCGTAGGCCATTTACTCGATATAATAACAGATATCCTGTTATCTCCCGTAGTTCCGGGAAAGATAGATTAGCAAAATGAGTTTCATCAGCATGGTCTATGAGCAGAATCTGTACGAAGCCTTCCACCACCCGGCACCCACGAAGTCTTTTTTCAAATGCATCCACTGAATTTCGAATATCAACACTCTGGCACACTGTAAAAACAAAGTTTCACGAATTATAATGCAAAATATAGAGAATACAATTACAAGAAAACCACTCAAATAATTGATAACAGAAAAGTTGCACTTGTGAATGACAGGATAAACCAACATGTTTTTTGACTAAAACCTCATTTAAGATTCAAAACTAATTTAATTACTAGTTAAATTATCACATCTTGTAAAATGTTAAATTTCCCTTCAAATAATATTTTAATTTCTTTTGGATGCTATGTATGGAAACAAAAATTATTTCCAAAGCTAATTTAACACATTTATAAGCACAAAAATATATTTTCTAGAAATACATATAAAAAATTAACTAGGCAAGATTATAAAACTATTTAAATGTTGTTAAATGTTTGTGCTTAACAATTTCAAGGACAACCATCTGAACAGTTAATACGTTAGAAACAAAACTGATTTTTTTTTAACTTAACCAGAATTATTTTCACAGAAATTTTTAAATATCAAATTAAAGAAATTCATGGTTACCAACATAAAATTGTTCTAATTTCCTAGAAAAGTAACTACTTCATTAAATGAATAGTTAAAAATAATTTTGTTCATTCTAAAAATATGTTAGGAAATGAAGTTAGAAACGTACAAATGTTTTAAAATTTAAAAACTGTCTATACTATGCACAGAATACTTTTGGAAGCTGAAGCAAAAAGAGCTGCCTGTAAAATGATAATCAGGGCCAAATATGGGTAAGTGTGGATAGCCAGGTTATTGGCAATCATACACTTGAACCTCCCAGAAATCCTGCTCAGGCTTTCAATCAGGTTTAAGCTGCTAAATAAGTGGCTAATGTCAACTGCACCCGGGAATGCATTATTTCTCCAGATGCCTAAAAGCCAAACTTCACTTTCAGCAGCAGTTGGCAGCATTGATACTACTCTAACAAGCATGTTCACAGTCATGTCACACAATACTAATTTTCTACCAAAGGGAATCACATTGCTCAAGAGCTTATTTTAAAACACATTTGGATTTCTTTTAACAAGGCATGATGGATGTCAGAATATAAAAATGTTTCACTATGCGTATTTAAGGTTATGACAATATAAATTTCTAATACTTTATAAACACATGTAATCTCACTTGCATTACAGATAGTTGGTCTTAGTAGTATGTAATTCTGACTTGCTTGTTTTGTAATAACAAACCTAAACTACAAAGATGGTGAATATTAATCCTTTTATTTATATTCTTGTTAGTTTTCATGACAAACTTACCAATACCCCAAGGATTTTTAATTTATTGCAGAAATTATCAGAAATAACTTATCTTATTTGTTGTCAAAGGTATCATAACCTAGCTCTAGGCATAGTCTATATCAACAGCATTTTCAAAATCAGAAAAATGTGTTACTTGTTATATTTTTAAAAATAAGTATAAACTTTCTCAATCAAAATTATTTTAAAAATATCAGATTTATTCCATACTCAAAATTTAAATAATTTAAAAAATTTAAAAGTAGAGTTTGTTTTGTCTCCTGATTCAGCGAATTCCATATGTTTCTCTCTTTTACATACACATACATCTGTATATAGCAAAACAGATGAACACTGGAAATCCATTGTGTCTGTCACAGAATGCCAACTTATTATCCGCACATAATAAAATATTTAGTATCAGTTTACCTAATACATAATTTTTCTCCTACTTTTACACGAGACCAATTTTTTTAAAAAAAAAAAAAAAAAAAAAAAAAAAAAAAAAAAAAAAAAAAAAAAGGAAACTGAAGTACTGAAAAAGAGGAATTGCCAACATCTAGAGACAATCAACGCCAGAAGTAGTAATTAATTTTCTTAATTGTCTTTAGTTCCAGAACATCTTTATTCTTGCAACCAAAATATACACACCCAACCATACAATTTTGTCATTTACAGAAAATAATGTACATGGTTTGGGCACAATAAAAAATATTTGAACATTTTCTACCAGATTTATTTGCAACACAATGTTTTAACAAGAACATATTTCATCCACATTTAGTATAAATTTGTAAACAAATTAAGTATTTGTAAGTTTAAGAAAACGAAGAGATGAGTGTCAACAATTTCTCTGCAACAAGTGAATTCCCCTAAATCACCAATGTTTATTATTCTGAAGGGTATGACAATTTTCACAAGTGAGGACATTTACATTTTGATGGTCTCAACAAAGTGATGTGACAGACAAAACGAAATAAGTTATCTGAAAAAATGACGATCCGAGGAATAATTCATTGGATTGTGATCAAGTGGCATTAACTTCAATAACTCCAATATTTTTTTCTTGAGGTAAATCTAATCTCACCAACACCCTAATTTAAATGACCGCTGCAAAATCAAAATATAGGGTGATGTGATAAATATGACGCTTTCAATTCTTAAAACTGTGTATTACGTTTTATTTACTGGATATTATTAATGTACAATCATGACGTGCGTAATAAGCAATGTAACACAACACCGAAAACAGGCTGTGCAACATAATCTCTCCTGACGTTTTCAGACTTATTTAACCCAATACATTATGCACATAAACAATCCAAGTTCAGCAATTACGAAACGGCAACTATTGTTTCCACGCTTATTTGCGTCATGAGCATAATGAATTTTAAATACATATCACACTTCCCTGCAATGCTTCCCTCAATAAGAAATAGGCGTATCAAATGAAGCACTACTTACCACCATTGCTCTTATTATGACGACTTATATCCGTGTCTGGCCGCATCTGCCCATAGACACATGGCAGCAACAATAGCGTCAATAAACACACGCTCCATAAGATTCTGCCACGCCTCCTTCCAGGTGTCAAAAATCTCGGGACAGGGAGACGAAATTGGTAACCCACTGACACATCCCTAACGTTCCTTACTATATCAGACTTTAAGTACTGTAGTATACTGCCGCAATGTACATAATACTTAAATGCATTTGATTGTAATTTCTCAATTGCAGAACAGCAAGGAAAAACAGGGGTGACGGCAAGACTCTCATCATGATCGTAATTCACCACGACGGAATAACCGTTCTCATTACGTCTTAGGTTTCCTCCATTGCACTCTTCGTGGACATGTTCATCACTAATACTACTATCCTCACCACTCCACCTTGCTTTTGAAGTTTTATGACACATACTTGATATGTGTTTAGTGTGATGGAATAATAATACTTCTGCGTCACTTATATTGAAGCCATCTTGGACGCTATAACTCCTTTAGTAGAAAACATTTTCTCCGTACAGAGCACTGTCACCATCCTAACTTCTCGTGACACTTTCAGGAAATTATGGCGAATGTAAGAAGTGAAAAATTTCTGGTAAATACTGCCCTCTGTCACAAATTATCTCACAACACACAAAATGAAATACACGAGCAGCACAATCACTTCCAATAATCCGGTCTTCCATGTTAGTATCAGTACTTACACACACACAACACCGTCATACTAACACACATACAGATACATGTACACACTTTCACACACACATACACATACGAACTTCGAGTCGCAGTCTATGAATAAACATATACTTCCTGTGCACAAACCACGCGTCTGCTTGTTGCATATTCAGACATTTGATGAATCGTTGACCTCACAAATAAGCAGGAAACAGTTTTCGCAAGTAGACGCTTACTCTGTGATTTATATTAATCAATTTACATTGTTCTCTCAATTCGTGTAATTGGTTTTATTCAGACATAAAACTTTTCCCAGGAAAAATGAAACATCACATTTTCTAAGCATGCATTATTTCCTGATGTTGATGTATCCAACATGTTTTCGCTGCTCGTGACACACTTTTTCGTTATAAGGCATGAACAGAACATTAAAACTTATTTTTCATTCACGAATTAACTGATTACACAGCTTTTCTTTACGCGAACACTGTTGGCAACAATGTCGATCGGACATGCCATTTTGACCAACAGGCAAAATGTGAATACTCAAGTATAGAAAACATCGCACGGCGGGCATGGACAATCCATGCCATTTTGTCATGGCGGGATATTCAAGGCGCACTGGACAACTTCACAGACCGTGTGGTTTGTTTGTGGATTTGATTGTTCGTATTTTGTGGACATTTTGACGGCAAACGTTAATGTAAATAACTTGCTATGTCGCAATGAAATCTAACAGAAAGTCGTAAGAATAATATTATACAACTATACATTCATAGTCTTACAACACAACAATTTCTTGTTATAAAATGAGAAAAATACATTAAGTTTACATTAATTACAATATATTCATGATCACATATGATGACAGTGATAAGAATTTACTTATTTGTTTACATAAAATACAATTTGTGGTTACAGAAAAGTATGTTTTTATTCATTTTCATGTATACTGCAAAGTATTAATGAAATTTGCCACCCTAGATTGTCATAAAATTAATTATTTCAGGGACAGCAACAAACTTGTGATAATTTGTTCTGAATGTTCTTAAAATTAGGACTTGGAAACCTACTAAGGACAAAAAACAAAACAAAAAAAATATTTTGTACTACACTTTTTATTGTAATTAGTATAGAATTCCTCTATTTGAGTACAAAACAATTCAGTAGAATGTGGTGACAATCACTGCTTGTGTAGTAACAGACATTCACAGTGAATGGTATTTGATATATTGACTATCAATCAGTTTAAAAATTCTGGTTGAAAGTCTGTCAATATCAATCACAATTGGTGTCTGTAGTACTCACAAACTCATTGACCAATAATATGTACAGTTATCAGTTCACAGTGAAAATGAACAATTATTTTTGGTACATAATTATATTTACTGTGTTCTAAGTAGATGAGAGATGAAATAAAGTATGAGTGTGATGCCCATTTTCGTAACATTAATTTATGACATTAATGATACAGATCTGATGAGTGTTTTTGGTATAAATATCTGTTGGGAAATCATTCAGGTTCATTGCATAGGATTTACATATTGTTACTGAGAATATAAAAGTACTTTTCTGATGGGAGCAACAGCTTCCCACAATACTGTATCATATAGAACAAATCAGAAACAGTATGTATTTGGTATTTTGTTTGAGGTTTTGTGGCACATCAAAAGTTAGCAATGGTGAATATTTACAAAATGAGTGTTCTTGTTGAATAAACCATCTTGATCAAACATGTATTGCCCTTTCTCATGGCTTCTTCAGCTTAGCTGGAAAACTTGTTTCTCTAGTCTGAATGATCATTTATTCATTTGTTTAAACAGAGTGCTTGAGGTAACTGCATCTCAGATATCACTAGTAGATCAAAGGAAAGAGAGAGAGAAAGAAAAGAGTCATTAAACATTACAGATTATGTCTGAGTTATAAAATATGTACATGGCTATACATAATTATAATAATATAATTAGGTACTTTATTTATTGTAGTCCACATACACTCTCACTACTTCTCCTGAGTATTTCCTCTGTGATGGCATGAAGTAGAAATCAGGCTGAAGTTCATGTGAATGGCGTGGTGGGCCCCCACGGTTTCTATCTTGAGTATAATATCCATTGTGGTGAGAGGGAGCTTGGTGGACCATTCTAGGCAGGGAATATGTTGTACGTTCTGGAGGTCCACTCATTGGGTACATGGAGCGCTGGACAAGCTGTTTGTCTGGAAAATGACCTCCATGATCAAGGGCTACCAATGGTCTGTTGTGATCTGAACTTAATGGTCTTTGTGATGACCCATTGCTAGGCAACGTGGTGGAGGAACCAATGCCCATGCTTGCTGGGACAGCTTTTTCTTCTGGCTCATATGCCTCAAAGGCATAATTAGTATTGGCAGCAGAGTAATCTTTCCATGCAGAATTTGGTATCAAATGATCCTGTTAAGACAGAGGTATTTTCATGATGCATACAATACATTAAAAGGCAGCTGATTTACTTTCAACATTATTTCACAGACTTAACAAAAAATGAATACGGAACATTTACATACACTATCTAAATTTCAAAGCAGCATGTCCACCTTGCATGGACTTAGAATGAAAGACTTACAGGTGTAGGTAGAAGAGCTCTAATCACATGCTTGGAAGCATCTTGTGTGAGGTCATACGGTACCTTAAGATTTCTCTACTTTCTGTTGTCATGTATGCAAAGCGCTACTTACATGCATGTCATGCAATCATATAAAGCATTGTGTAAAGGATTAGGGAAAATTGCTGTGTCTTAAGGCCAGAAATTACATATTCAGAGAGCAATTCCATTATAAATAGCACAAATTACATAAATCTTGTTTCTAATTTCAAAAACCATGCATATGGTGTTTGTAAACTGCAAATACTGCCTTAATTTATTTGATAAATCCTGAATTTTAATGACAACACTACATACCTTATGGTACGGCTTAGGGTTTTTCAAAGATCTATAGACAGTACATAGAGCTTGAATAATTGCTATTAGTACTAGAGCTCCAACACATCCAAGAATAGCATATAGTTTGTTGGGGGAAAGCCATGAACTAGTCCGAGTTGTTGAAGGATCTGCTTTATTAGCTGTAACTGTATTATGAATAAAATATAAATATTCATTCAAATGCAATGATATATTCAAGTTCCATAATCCTCAACTTACGTTTTTGTACGTCCACCACATGATACTTGGGATCTACTACTAAAATACCAACTTTTCCACTTGATACTGTGTTTTTCAAAGCTTCTTCAAGAATTACAGAGGTTTCATCAATAGGTTGCTCTTTTTCAAACTGAGCTTTATCCAATTTCATATTCATTTTGACTACAACACCATCACTTTCTCTGCAAATAGAAAATAAATAATTGAACAGAAATCCTTTGATTTAGTCAGAAAAATTTATTGTTTTTGTACTATAATTTTGGACTTCTTTGATACTCATTGGAATACTTATTGCTCTAAATGTTCATCATTTAAACAATTCAATTTAGAAGTGTGCATTTGGACAATCCCCTCACAGAGCTTAGAAAAAAATTTTTCAAAAATTTTACATTGTATTGCTTAAATATCGCAAATTTATTTAAATGTTTTATTTCACTGAACATTTCCATTCTGATCTGTTTCATTCAGAATTTTCAATTTTATCATTCATCATTTTAATGCATAAGAGACAAAAAAAGTCAAGGAACAATAAGTGTGTTTTCTGCATCTCTTATTAATGTTTGAGACTAAATTTTAATTTAAAAACTGCCTGAACTGCTGAGGATCATGGTCCACTGTACTAACATAGAGCCTCATTTCCTACCAAGTTCATGTTTAAATGAAATAGTGTAAAAATATTTGATTGTTTTGTGCTAAAGTAAGCAATAAAGTGAGAATAAATTGAATAATAATCATAATAGAATATTCTGACAATGTTAGCTGCCAAATTGTTCAATTGTTATGTCCCAACTGGTGAGTGATAAATAAGGTTTACCAGTTCTCTGTAACTAAATGCATGTGGGGGGGGGAGGAATCTACACTCTTTCCTTCAAAGTATAGAATGGTTCATAAATACTGTATTTAAAAGCTGGCTTTTTTAAGAACCATATTTATTATAATCTGTGTATACGAGCAAATTCAATCAAAACTGAAAATAACAGTACTATAAGTGACTTTTATTCAATTAATATTTAATAATCTCTAATAAGAAAAGTTAATTATCTTCAAAGTATTTTTATCTTCAAAAAAATATAATACTGGTCATTATGTTCATTTCATTTGAAAATCATAACTGAGACTATTTGTTTTGGTATCAATATTAATCTAATATTTGGCCTTGATTTTAATATTTGTAAATTTTTCATTATAAAACTACACGCTACATTCATACTACAAGCTACATTCATTCATAGATAATAACCACAATCTTGAAACAAATGTTTTCAAATTTTCACACCAATCTCTCTATTAAATTCTCTTTTTGTATTGAAAACAACATATCTCAATCAGAAACAAAAAAAATTGATTGTTTCAAATAGGAAAAGGAATACAAAAGTGGCCTTAAAATGTATTATCAGCTCATAGTAAAAAGATTATGCAAAATAAATATTATTACAAAAAGTTATTGTGAAAAGTTTTAATAAACCTACAGCAAAAAATGTAGTGGCATAAAGAATGAAATTAATGTAAAATCTAAAGAATGTGATATGCCTGGTTCACAGATTTATTGTTGATGCACAATGAAAAGAGCAAGTAATATCATGTGAATTTCAATTTGATGACACAAAGTGTTATAATTATATAATGATCTTCAACACATTATGTATCAATATCACAGCTGTAAAAATGCCCATAGTAATTGTTGTGTTCATTAGATTAAGTCCAAGGTTTACAATAAAGATATCATAATATTGTCAGAGAAATTAGATTTAGTTCATTGTCAAGAAATCTTCCCTATCTAATTGATCTTATCTTGAACATATTTTGAAACAAAGAATGAAAAAACAGATAGGAATGATACAATAGCTTTTTTTGGAAAATTTAATTTTTAAATTTTACATGTTACTAGAATAATTCCTGGGGAAGGGAGAAGGATCTACTTTATAATGATAGACAATACACATAATATATCTCGTATGTTTTACAATATATGATTTGAAAACTCTAACGGAAGAAATGAATCGAGTGAATGCATGTGAGGACCCCAGTGATTTAACATCTACCGAGAGTCATAAGAATATTCTAATACTTTATTTCTTAAACTGGTTGAACCTCTGAATAGTAATATAATTTTCTTTAGATAAAAAAGTGAAACATGTTGAAATTCTTCAATGAAATTATATTAGAAGACATTGAATACATGATGGAGTTTCTGATTCAACATTAGTGTTTTATGTTTATAGCATTATCATGACTTTTCATTATTTAGTAGTATAGGAAGTTGTTAATTTCTTATATTTATTAATTTGATTTATTAAATACATCAGAAAAAACATTTTAAATGTGTTTCTGTTAGAATTGAAAGCAAGCCTGATATCAAACAAGCTAAAGAGAAACATTCTATAGAGGTTTGTTTTACTTGATAACAAATCCATTTGTTAGTGACCAATTAAAAATAAAGTTTTCTGTTCTACGACTCTCACTTCTAAGCATTTATTTGTACTAGTATTCAAAATTATCACACAGCACACCATGTATTTCTTCAAATCAAAATTTTTATTAAAAGTCTTTTTTGCATGAGCTAAAAATATTAATAACAAAATTAAGAACTGAAATAGTTGAATAATTGTAAAAGATTTCAAATTGTATATTACATCTTACAGCAATAAACAATATTTTTGCAATAAAGTTGAAAGAAATATTTGTGATTTTTTTCTTGATACAGCTTTAACATAGAGAAATTTAAGATATGTTTAATAAATGAACATTGGTTTGAAACTGGCTTAGAGACAGCTAAACCTTATTCTTTAATTGGGCATATAATGCTTGGAGGCAGAAAATACTCACATACTTATACTTACTTTCTAAATTGTTCCACCTGAAGTTTCTGAAACCCAGGTAGTTTATCCAAAGCATTACTAAAACTGCTATCTATTTGTTTGGCTAATGCATTAAAATCCGGTGACCCACGATCTGGTATTTGGAAACTCTCACCTAAATTAAGCAATTTCACTTCCATATTTAGTGATATTTGGGGATTAATTGGAACGGGAGTTTCTGGTTTCTGATCTTCCACTGAAAAGAATATGAAAAAGAATTGAATCTACAATGAACATCATTCCCATGTAATGTTTTCTTCAGAATAAATTTAAACATACCATAAAGACATGGTTTTATACAGACTCGTTCTGCTGATACAGTTGGTGTAACTTCATGTCTGCGAATATTTTTACTCACTCTCTGGTATGTTCCTCCACGAACAGGGAATATGAAATAGAAACATTTACCTTCTTCAAATGAAATATCCTGTAAAAAGGAATATTATTAAATATTTCTGTCAAGTATTTATGACATTATTATGGAAAATGAACAAATTTGAAGCAAATCATTCTCTTGAACTTGGTTACATTAGATAGATGCCTGATACGAAAATTTGTTGCCATCTGGGAAAGACATTTGTCTGTGCTGATGAAACATAATTTGTTGTGAAGTAGATATTCAAAATGTCAAGTCAATTGTAAGACATTTGACAAGTCAATTGTAAGACATTTGAAATAATTGTAACCATTAGGAATTTAATATTTCTGCAAATATTTTGAATAACACAAGGATTAGAAAGGAATAACAAATTTCAAAAGTTCTGTGATATTTTTGAAGAGTGCATTTTGTTTTAGAAAGAGTTGTGTGGCTCTTGGAAAATGGTTAATTGAAATATTTCAGCATTGAATCATTCTATGCTACATACTTAACCCAGGAATAGATGGATTAGGTCTGCGAGACCCATGACATGACAAAAACTTCAGCCACTCACATACAGATGATCCCAAAAGCCTGTTTATCTCTCTACCTTTCTTTTATTTGCTAATGAAATGTTCAGTGTGATAGTTTTTGCCGTATAGGTTATATACGAGATTATAGGCATAATTTGTTTCCTGCTTGATCTCTCAGACCCGACTCATCTGTTCGTATAACTGTAATCGAGTAGGCATATATTAGTATTATTTGAATTACTTATTATTGCGATGTAGATAATTATGTTATTTTTGTTTAGTATTACGTATAACTCAAGTCAAATTGAACTGTAATGTCAAAAATGAGTCAAAATTTCCAGTGGAATGACGAGGATGGTATTAGGGAGGCATCATTGTGATCTTTCTTAATAACCAAATATTTTTTGATAAGAATAAAAATTGCATAATATATTAACAAAAATGTTTTCTTTTATATCAAACTAACATAATGAAGTCCTCTAACAATGATATATAACAAAGTATTTGTTATGTAATTCTTTCTTTTTTAACTGGGTCTCTCAGACCCAGCCCATCCGTTCATGTTACATTTGTGCACCCATCCGTCACCGGGTTAAAATAATATGACTCTTATTCTGTAATTTTTGAAAAAAAACAAGAATGTTGAGAGGTTTGTTAAACATCAATGTAAATGGAAAGTCTTACAAATTAATTAAAGATATTTTTATGATAGAGCTACAATATAAATACAAGCATTAGTGATTTCTATAATATTCATTATGATGCTGCACTATTGAAAACTACAAATACTTTCTCTGAACACATGTGATTCATGAATATTTGAAGAACAATGGCCCTCTTCCATATTCAATTCCTTCTTCAACAAAAAAGTCATTACAAATTGGTCTTCAATACATTTAGAAGAAGTTGTAGAAAATGAAGGATTATGTGATAATTGAAGGATCATAAATAAAGAAAATACTTCTTAACCCTATAAGAGTTGTATTTGCCATACATCAATTTTGATCAAATAAGTTATGTATTTTCAACTCAAATTAAATGTTTATAAGTTCAGGATAGTAAGATTATCATTGTTGACTGAGTTTTCTATTTGCATATCTTCATATTTACTGAGGCAAAGAGCCAATCAACGAGTTTTTATCAATCATTATCAAATCATAATAATCTATCATAAGAACTATCATAAGAATCAATGAAAGACATAATGGTCTGAGCATTGAAAAAATTATAATATCACAGAATAAGATGTAATTTCAGATACAAAATTATTGTGAAGCCTTTTCATCTCTATACTCTAATGGGGTGATTCTTTAATCAAACACTAGAGACTAACACACTAGCAGTCTCCTTCAATCTTGGGATCAACAAAACTCAAGGCTCTCTGTGATAATACACACACTTACACACACACATGCACTCACACACACACACACACACACACACACACACACACGCACACACACGCATGAACAGACATACAAAAGGTTAGGAACAAACACCGATGTCTAGGGCAGGATTTAAACCTGCGACCCTTCTGACGAAGGCGTTGAGTCTTCATAAGTTCTTAGCCACAGAGTTATCCAGGTTGGCAAGTTCAAAATTAAACAAAAATTAATTAATAAAAGTTAAAAACATTTGTTCCTGGAATTACTAGATTTCATATTTTTTCATCAAAGAACCCTATAGATAATTGATTATGGGTTGTTAGGAATGAATTATCATCCGAACAAAATATTTTATGGTTGGAGGTGAGAAAAGAATGGGAAAGAATTGTACACAATCTGTTGTTCAAAATGAACCTGTAAAGTACAATTTAGTGCATAAAAGAAGAAAAGAATAATGTTGGGATTAGATACTCCATTAATAAGCTAAGGATTTTGCATTGACTATGTTTATTCCACTTAAAAGTGCCCAAAAATTGGCAAGTTAAATCAAGGGATTGTTAAGAACTTTCATTCATCAATCCGTTTGCATCTAGAAACATTTTATTTTATGCATTTATTACACCTTTTTAAGCAATTTTCCATACCTCTCTGTCTTTAGAGAGCCTCTTTCTTGAGAACTGAAGAGTTGTAATGCCATCAGTAAGACTTCCCGTTTTATTGAATATTCCTTGATCATTATCCAAAGATGGCTGAATATAACCTTTTATCCAGACATCCATCAGGAAAAGTCCCAAATTATCTATCCATCCCAATATGGCATCAGATTGGGACTGAAAAATTTAATGAGCATGCCATTAATAATACGCAGTGTAACATAAAGAGTTAACTAACAAATAATAGTAGTATTGAATTGCACTCACCATCTTTGTATCATTAGAAAAACCCTATTCCAGTCCATGTAGTTGTGTGTTTTGTTTTAATTGTGAACAATATATCATCAGTCTTTGGAATATGCTCCCATTTTGCATAATATTCACAATCAAATTTATCTGGTGAACAATCCTGAGGTGTTTGCCAATGACCTCCACAAGTATCTTGAACAACTGATGTCTGTGTTTGATAAATTGCTTCATCTAGAATTAAAATACAATTATATTTTTATCCAACATAAATGTAGTAATAAGTGTTATTATTTATTGTTTCCTTCCTACCAAAGAAATTTAAAACAGTTTTCCCTCGCTGTTCACCATGTCCATGATATTTAAGTTCATCATCCCTGTAAAAGTCTTTTACTGATGCAGAATCTTTTTCCAATCCAGACTTTGGTAAATGAACGTAATTATTTGCTTGCTGTCCTTGGGCCCATATAACATGCATTATATCTTTTTCAATTGAATGATCAGTTGGTTCAGATGCTGCATATAAAAAAATAAATTAATGGTAACAATATTTCATTAAAACTACTTTTCATGCATTTCTTCCACAACTCATTTTTAAGAAACACACATAATTTAAGAAATTAATTCATATAATTATAGAAAATAAAATACAAAAAGAACAGTTACTGATACTTCTATTTTGCTTAAAATAACAATTTATAATTTTCAGTTAAAATGCAGATATACCTTGTAGTTTCTTTCGGAACAAAATAGTTGTAACACCATCAGCCTCAAAACCCATTGCTGCAGTGAGATCACTTTTGCCGCCCCAGAATGTGTCAACTCTTGGAGTAGATCTGAATATAAAATGATGTACATATTGGATGTCAACAAGTTTGGCAAAAGTTAAATAGTAATATCAATACAATGAACTTGGTGAATCTTTACGAACACAGTCACATTGAATCTATTTTGTGAAATCCTATAATTCTAAACATATTTCATTGACCACTTATAATCTCTACATATTTGAAGTACGTAATTTCATTCATACCTGTCTCGAGTATAATAGTCTCCTATCCTACTTGTCATACCTCGGGCAGTACCAATAACAATGTCAGTACAATCCATAGAGCTAAAATCTTGTGTGGGAGTGTATGGTGAAAGTTGGTCTGTAACAATATTATCAGTCAAAGAATCATCAGAAATACATCACAATATTCAAAGAAAATAACTTTATAAATGCAATATTAATACAATTAATGTTTATTAATTGCTTAAATACTTGTTAATTAATTAAAACAAATATAGAAATATACTTGTATTAAATCTGTAAAAATATCTCACCTTTCTTCACAGCCTGTCTCTTTGCTCGACCTGCAAACACAGAAATTATGATTTACATAATCAATATCGTTAGTTAAATTCAGGCTTAAAACAAGTAATGCAGTTCATGAAATTACCTTTCTTTGTACTGACTTGGTAAGATACACTAGTTTGCACTATCTCAGCATCATCAAGTAGTGGTTTGTCAGATGTTTTTGTTTCTCTTGATGATACAACTTTGTTAGTACTTGGAGGAACCTTAGTGGTCCTTGGTGTCTGAGTGACAGCCTTCGTTGAAACACTTCGGGATGTTACAGTACTAAGTGGTGGTGTATTGGTGGGCTCTGGTTCAGCACTTGGTGTGGGTTCACTGCTTGGCTCAGGTTCACTACTAGGTTCAGGCTCGCTGCTTGGTTCGGGCTCAGATTTTGGTTCAGGTACAGTACTTGGTTCTGGCTCACTACTTGGCTCTGGCTCACTACTAGGTTCAGGAACAGTGCTTGGTTCTGGCTCACTACTTGGCTCAGGCTCACTACTAGGTTCAGGTACAGTGCTTGGTTCTGGTTCACTACTGGGTTCAGGTGCTACAGTAGGGTCAGAACTTTTAATCAAATTACTTCTGCTTCTTGGTTCTGATTTACTTGGCTTCAATGTGCTTGTGGGTATTAATACACTTGTTGGTTCTGGTTCACTGCTTGGTTCAGGCTCACTGCTTGGCTCTGGCTCACTGTTAGGTTCAGGTTCACTACTTGGTTCTGGCTCACTGCTAGGTTCGGGCTCACTACTTGGCTCTGGTTCACTGCTAGGTTCTGGCTCACTGCTGGGTTCTGGCTCACTACTTGGTTCAGGCTCACTGCTTGGTTCAGGCTCACTGCTTGGTTCTGGAACACCACTTGGTTCTCTCTTACTAGCATCAGGCAAACTTCGTGATGTGTCTACAGGATCAGACAACAATGGAAAGTTGCGACAAGTTGCATTTAAGGAGTGTGGACGCCAACCTAAACCTACATAACTTGTGCCATTGGCTACCATAACTACTTCAATCTCTTGCTTCTCATGCAGGATACGCCAGTAGAGAGTAAAGGTGTCACTCAGAGAGCGCTTTGTATATGCAGAATAATCTATCTGTGTAGATTTGACAGGAGAACCTGCAAAAATTAATGACAAGAGAAAAAGTGTGAAACAATTGAACACAAGAATAATAAATGTAAATATTCATTTCACTTCTACAAAAATGTATTTAAATCTTTGTATTTTTATTAGGATTTATATTATTATTATTATTATTATTATTATTCCATTACATCACGACTAAAGATCTTATGAGTCGGCTGAATATAAAATCTACTCCAGGTTGCAACCAGCTACCTAAGGAGCAGATTCGGTGACTGTCAGTGCCTCTACAATACTTTACGCAAAATGTGGGCTGTTCCAAATAAAGCAATTTCTTGCACTTCCCAATCTTTTGATTACCTGGGAGTTTAGACAAGTTCTTACTCAAATTTTGCGGAACAAATCCCAGAGCTCCGATAACTATCGGGACGACCTGTGCTTTTACGCCCCACATTCGGCTGATCTCGATTTCCAAACTCTTGTATTTAAGACGTTTCTCTGCCTCCTTGGTAACGACGTTTTGATCGCAAGGTACAGCAACATCGATAAGTAAACACGATTTTTTGGCCAAATCCCGGATAACTATATCCGGTTTGTTTGCCGCTATCGTGCGATCAGTTTGAATTTGTTGGTCGTACAATATCGTACACAATCCAACAGACGTCACCGGTTTCGGTGAGTGTTCGTACCACTTGGGGCATGTGTTTGGAACTTCGAGGGCGGTACAGATCTGCCAGTGGAGGTAGCTACACACCCTGTCATGTCTTTTAAGGTATTCGGTCTTTGCTAGGATTGGACAAGCTGAGACAATATGATCAATGGTTTCTACTTGCTCCAGGCAAATGCGGCATTTGTCATCTTGGGAAATTTTGAGAACCGCTTTATCATAATGTCGTGTTCTCAAGGCCTGATCTTGGGCAGCTATTACAAGTGCTTCCGATTCTGGCTTCATCCTTCCCCTTTTAAGCCACATAAATGATTGATCTTTATTGATCTGCACCTTGTCCATTCTTTTTAGGTATTGACCGTGGAGTGGTTTGTCTCTCCACGATTTCTTTAACATTTTTGTGTCTCACACTTCATGTTTAGCAGCATCAGAGGTTCAGTGTCCGTGTTATTCGACGTGTCTTGCCTAGTTTTCTTCGCAATGTTTCTTGCTACACTAACAATGCCTCTGTTTCCCATTCTTCGGTCAGATTTCATGACCTGCCTCATTAGAGGGTCGTCTTGATGGCTGACTACATAGTTACCCAACCCGACTATTGCGTTGTGCCAGGAGGCCTCAATTTGTCTGAGGCCTCTTCCTCCTTCCTTACGTGCCACATAAAGTCTATGTATATCAGCTCGAGGGTGGGAAACATGATGCATTGTCAGCAGTTTTCTGGTTTTTCGATCCATGGTGCGAATTTCTTGCTCAGTCCAGTCCACTAGTCCAAAACTGTATTCGGCTACAGGTACCGCCAAACTACCTATTGCAGATATTTTATTCCTGGAATTCAGAGCGGACTGCAGGACCAGTCTCACTCTTCTATAATACTCCCTACGAATTCTCTCTTTCATTCTGTCATTCGAGATGGTTTCACATTCTTCAATGCCCAGATATTTGTAAGTTTTACCTGGCTCAAGATCTTGAATCACAGTGTGCGTATCAATTTCAATGTTCTCAGACGTTGTGAGTTTCCCTCTTTTTAAATTGATTTTTGCACACTTGTCAAGACCAAACTTCATGCAGATGTCATTGCTAAAGTCATTCACGACAGACAGCATTTGGGAGAGAATCACTTCATTCTTGGCAAACACTTTCAGATCATCCATGTAAAACAAATGTGATACTGGCCTTTCATCACCATGGAGCTTAAAACCAAAGTCAGCTTGCGACAACTGTCTCGATAGTGGGATCAAACTAATGCAAAACAGCAGAGGGGATAGTGAATCTCCTTGAAAAATACCCCTGTTAATCTGAATACTTCTGGTTTCTACTGCTTCCTTTCCGCTGTGGATTAGTAACCTGGTACTCCACGACTTCATACTAGCCTTGCAAAACTCAACAAGTCTAGGATGAAATCGATAGATCTCCAGGGTCTTCAAAATCCAATCGTGTGGTACACTATCAAAGGCCTTTTGGTAGTCAATCCAAGCCATGCTCAAATTACGTTTGCGTTTCTTTACATCATTCAAGATGACTTTATTCAGTAGCAAGATTTCCTTACACCCATAAGAGCCTTTACGACATCCTTTTTGTTCAGCTGGCATTAGATGATTCTTATCTAGATGTCTATACATTTTGTCAGCTATAGCTGAAGTTATAACTTTGTACAGTACTGGCAGACAAGTAATTGGCCTGTAGTTCTTCGCCAAAGAGCTGTCTCCCGCTTTGGGTAGCAAATACGTGATGCCGCGTGTGAGCCATTCCGGGATTTCCTTTGGGTTTTCAAAAATTTTATTAACAGCCTTTGCTAGATGAGAATGTATTGCTGTTAATTTCTTAATCCAATAAATCTGGATCTTATCAATCCCGGGGGACTTCCAGTTTCCCATGTTCTTAATTGCTTGGAAGAGGTCCTCTTCCGAGAATTGGTGAACATCTTCCACTGTTTCTACAAATTCATCGGCAGCATCAACTTCAGATTGAAGCCAAGATGCGTCTTTGTTGTAGGATCTGCTCTCTTCCCAGATTCCTGCCCAAAATGCTTCGATTATTGGGAGAGAATCACTTCATTCTTGGCAAACACTTTCAGATCATCCATGTAAAACAAATGTGATACTGGCCTTTCATCACCATGGAGCTTAAAACCAAAGTCAGCTTGCGACAACTGTCTCGATAGTGGGATCAAACTAATGCAAAACAGCAGAGGGGATAGTGAATCTCCTTGAAAATTTACATTATATAATAATAATATTACATAATTATTATTATTATTATTATTATTATTATTATTATTATTATTAATGTAAATTAAATAAGTCAATTTTTTCAGAATAAATCTACAAGTAAAGAAAGTAATTTTTAAGTACAATTGTGTACAATTTTATTTGCTTATATCTACAAAAATTTATTCCAATGTAGAAACCAAAACTGTAAGCATAATAACCTTCAATGTTCAACATTTGTTGTGAATTTTTATTCTTTTAACACTATATTAAACAAATATTTTATTAATGTATAAAGAGGAATTGCAAATAACTCACGCTGACTACATGAAGGGCCAAACCAGCCCACGTTGCAGAAGCATTGTTTACGTGGTGCAGACGTGGCAACGAACATCTATACATTTCCCATGTTCATTGCAGTCTTTGTCAGCCAAGCATTCATCTCGGTACTGGCAGCGAGGTCCATAATACAGTCTATCACAGAGACACTTGGCAAGGAGATAACGTCCATGACCACTGCAATTCTCCTTGTATTCCGACTCTGGAAAAAAACAAAAGGAATCAGCTATCATCTACACATTCCACCTTAAGCTTTATTTAAAACTTCCATTCATAGAAATTTGCAATAAACCTACCTCAACATTAAAAAAGGATTCTCTCTGATCAATATGATTTAAAACACAAACTAAATTTAATAAAACACTTTTAGGATTAATAAAAATTACATGAATGTTAATGTCAAAGTCACTATCTGATAAGGAGTGTTCACTTAATTACTTTTAATAAACAGATTTTTTCTGTCTTCAAAAATGTCACAAAAATTAATTGTTCATAAATTTTAATTAATTGCAATTTGTGTATTGTGCTAAATATTAATACTATTTTTCTTTTCTTATGCATTTTAAAAACAGAATCATGTAATTGACTATTTTAAATGTTGACCAATTCAGGATAAATTCTCTGCAAAGTAATGATATTGTCACTAGGCAATGAAAAACTCATATATTAATTTTTCTAAGTTTTACAGGAGAGACAAAAAACTTATTAATAAAATATATAATAGATAGAATGACAGATATTTCAGTTTAGTAAAAATCAAGTATTGGTAGATTATAGTCACCTAAAGAGCCTCAAAGTTTCTCTCTAAATTTGACGTTCCAAGGTTTTCAGATTAATATTTTTGGCAAAATATGAAGCCAGAATAGCGTCTCCAGCCTTCAGTTGTTGTTGTTTTTTAAATCGCGAAAAACACATAGTACTCTACAAAACACATTGTACTCTACCGAAGCCAAAAATTGTTACACCCATGGCTTGACACATGTTTCTTTATGAATGTCGATGCGCTGAATCCGAATCTGAGGCCAGAATTGCGCCACCACTTTCCAATTTTTTTAAAAATAAAATAGCGAAAAACACCGTGAAATTTACAATTTACAACTTTACGATGGTTTTCGTGATCAAAAACTACTGGAGAGTGGTGGCGCAATTCTGGCTTCGGATTCGGATTCAGCGCATCGACAGTCAAGTCTTTGGGGCGGACGCCTTTTTTTATATTTTGTGTGCCTGTGTTATTAATATCGAGACACAAGGTAGTAACGAAATATAAACTAAATACTGTTTTTTCTCCTTAGGGGCTTCAACGAATCTGTACCCCTCGTCCCGCCTAGCATTCCATCCAATCCCTCTCATCCTTAACTAGTCTTGAGAGGAGGCGTCTCTCACTCTCTCATCATATTTCCCCCCTCTCTCTAGGTAACTAGACTAGGCCAGAGGGGCCTAAAATGTAGTTGGTCCTCTTCTTGTTTTTGCCTGTGCACGTCTACGCACTAGAGTAAAACGTATTGAATAGGTGTAATGAGTAAATGTTTGCAGCAAAAATACGAACTCAAGAACATGAATCACGTGTCACGAAGATTTATTTCAATTAGGTAATTTTGCGGCTGCATGTCCAATGTGTTAAACATTTACATTCGCTTTACAATTTTTGTGGGAAACGATGAAGGTATGTACTCACTTCTTCGCACATCGACGTCTGCGCACGACCAGAAGCGGTAAGAGCTGGACCACTCAGACGCCTGTCGCATCAGGCGGATGGTACAGTCACTGCATGTGAAGTTAGGTGGTAGTCGCACTGGGTAAGACTGTGCCCTGCAAAAACAATGAGTTGTCAAAGAAAGGTCACGCTTAGAGATCATTTATACGAGATTCACATTTGCACAAAAACGTTTGTTTTATACACCTACTGGATTGATTGATTGATTATTTCGTGTTTTCGGGCGCATCAACACATATGCTAATTGGTTCCGTTAGTGTAGTGAAGATTTTTTTATCACGGGAGGTGGCGGCATTCTTCCCCGCTGGAAGGCGAGATCCGGGGCCGACCTACAAGTCGGCTTGCGAGGGATTTCCCCATCCAGTTGTTTACAAGCAGCGGGACACAACCCCGACCGGGACAAGCTCTAAAGGCGGCTACAGACATGCGGCATTCGCCGAGTAGCAAGCTAGTGCTCGCTCAATCTCGAACAGCTTATGTGCTCGGTGAATGTTCGCTTCCTTTGATGTATCCAAAAGACCGACACGCGATGGGAGGAGGAGCACCGAATGTTCGTCGTTCGGCGAATGGCAAGTAACCTAACCATACCACTGGGAATTCGGCTAGCAGTCGACTTAAGCTTCCGGCTGGTCTCCTAACGTGTGTAATAGCGTAGTGTTTGCAAGTGTGTGTGCAAGAGGAGAGGATAGGACAAGAAAGTGGAAGAAGAGATTGCGCGCGCGCGGTCCGTGGTTCGTTCCTTCGCTTAGGTACTTCTCCGGCATTCGCCTTGTATTGAGCGGAGAAACCACGAAAAAGTACCGATCTGAGCAGCCGGCTGCTAGAATTCTCCTCTAGAAGGTGGCTGAATTTGGCTTAGCTAGGCCTACCTAATTAGTGTCGACAATCCTGCCATCGTCGGGACTCGAAGCCTAAGACCTCCCAGTATTGGCACTGCAGAGTCATCAGTTAATGCCCTGAGCAACCTCAGTCAGCATATGATGAAAAAAATAATAAACCATCATCGTTATTATGATAGTCGTCACCTGGAACAGTAGCAGAGCAGTTGCCATTGGTCGCATGTTCCATGCCGGGAATTTTTGACCCACGCTTTCTTTGAAGAGTAGCAGTGCTGGTCTGGAGATTCCCAAGTTGGGAGGAGGAGTGTACCTTGGGCATCCGTTGCAATGCCTAGATGTGATTCTTACTTTCTCTGTCAGATGTCGGACTCAAGTTTATTACATCCGAACTGTCGAGAATGTGAGATCTCGTTTTGATGAAAAAATATCAGAGGAACTTAATTAGCAGGGCACCTGCCAGAATTTTTCTCTTTGCTACAAGTGTAACAAGATACACTGAGAATTTTCTACCCTTAGAAAACCCAGCTGGATTGAAACCGCGGACTTGGGTTCTGCCAAGAATTACGCTAGATTTGTTGTCCACGGACACACAAAAGACAAGTTCATTTCTCTTGAGTATGCTTACCATTAACAATTTGGACGAAAAACTTGAATGACCTGCACCTCCATGAAGAATGGTAAGGACTAAGGGTGTTAAAACAACACATGATTCCCTCACATTACCTCTTTCTAACATTTGCAATTTTCGAAAATTCAGAGAATTCAAAGAAAGCGAGACGTCCTCCTACTCCTACTTCTTCTCCTTCTTCTTCTTCTTCTTCTTCTTCAGGTATAAAGGCACTGCCTGTTACGCCTCTCTTCCCATCTGGTCACCCCAACTCTTCTTTGGGCGGCCAGGATTTCTTCGTCATTGTGGGCGGTATTGTAGATTTCTTTTCGGCGGGCATTTGTCTTGCATCCTTTCAATGTGCTGTGTCCAGGAATTTCAGTAATAATTTTCTCTTGAAGATTAAATTACAAAATGAGACACACAAATATATATATATATATATATATATATATATATATATATATATACAAGCAGGAATTGCACAAAAACTTCTTGTCTAACTGAAGATTTTTCTTAATAAAAATAAACAGTATCCTCTCCCTCCCCATACCTATCCATGCCGGAGTCTTCCAATGTCCCCGTGTCTTTAGTTCCCTCATTAGTTCCCGGCAGTTATCCCCAATCACCTAAGTGTGCTACGACTCTCTGTGCCAATGACACTGTTACTTTACTTTCAACATCGTAATCTCAGACTTAGTGTGAGTCGTGCAGACAAGACTTAAACACGTTTTCTAACAGGGCTAAACAATGACTAACACGTGAATCTTTCAAAATGCAACCCTAAAACGAAAAATATCCTTTCTCCCTCAAAAACAAATAATTACCCAATCGCATGGGCCTCGCCGCATAAACCAATCAAATACTTAAACATCCTTCTGGATACTCGTTTCACATGGAAGCCGCTCACAATTAATAAACTAATGAAAATATATGAGTCCTACTTAAATTATATCTGCTGCCTAATAAAAAATCCTTTCTAAAACATATTTTTGCTTCTCAAATAATCAACCTTAAATCCTCGATAACGTATGCTGTTCCAATATTGGAAAGTGTTGCTTATGTTCAGAAATCCTTATAAATATTCGAAAGTAAAGTTTTACTTACAATAACACAGGCGCGCGCGCGCACGCACGCACACAAAGTTGTTAGACCCAAAGGCTTGACATATGTTTCTCTCTGTATGTCGACGCGCTGAATCCGAATCTGAAGCCACAATTGCGCCACCACCCTCCAGTTTTTTAAAACGCGAAAAACACACGCAAATATTAGATTTTCGTGTCTCGTAACGTTATACTCTGCAAAAGCCAAACGTTGTCAGACCCAAGACTTGACACATTTTTCTCTATGTATTTGTATGTCGACGCGCTGAATCAGAAACTGAAACCAGAATTGAACCACAATGGAAGTAATCTTGGAAAGAGATAAAAGCAGAATTCAGGCAGCGGAAATACATTTTTGTTCTCTAGGATACACCCTTCTAGATAAAAAGAGGAATGTGGATATAAGAGAAGAGTTAAATGCCACATCTCTGCTAGATAAAATACGTGCTAATAAGAAGAAATGGTGCGAACATTTGGAAAGGAAGTGAAATGAGAGATTGCCGGCATTATCTCTTCAAGATATTCCATAAGCAAGAAGAGATGTAGGCAGGCCAAAGAAAAAGTGGACACCTGAACAGGTGAAAGAAGTTGGTAGAAGAAGAAGAAGTTCGGGGAATGTTGTGCCAGACCAAAAGACTAGACACGTGTTTCTCTAAGAAAGATGACGCTCTGAATCCGAGTGTGAAGCCAGAATTGTGCCATCACACTCCATTTTTAATGAAAAAAAAACAACGTTAATTGTAAATTGTAAATTGTAAATTTCAGGATGTTTTTTCGCGATAAAAAAGGTGGTGGCGCAATTCTGGTTTCGGATTCAGCGTGTTGACAAACGTAGGGACACATGTGTCAAGTTTTGGGTCTGACAATTTTTATTTTTATTTTGTGTGCCTGTATCCTTGGTACATATCCAACAGACAACTGCACCGAGAACTGAACATACAACCAATTACTGATTGCTTATCCTTGCTCTCATCTAAATCCTTTGCCAAACTCTCCCTTGCACCAACCACTGTTACCCGGTAAAATCAGCACCGCTTCGATAAGAATCAAATCCCGTCTCTCAAAAGAGAAAAAATCACCTTTTTCTGACCCCATAACCTAGAAATCTAGTAATCCAGACCCACAACCCTTATCTTATCTATCTCCCACCCCCATCATCACTTCAATAACAAACGCCATAGAAATACTCAGAATCCCCTCGCCCAGGAATTGTGTTTATGGGCGTGTAATTGCAGATGTTTGAGTCTCCGGGCCTCCTGGTGTTCCTGGCCTAGGTGTGCAATTTTTCTTATTCTCATCTAGGGTACAAAACTCATTTTTAAGCGAACCATATAAACACTTGAGGCATATGGTTCTTTCAGTTCATCCAACATATTTTGGAGGAAAATTTTACAAAATATTTCAAAATTACTGGAATCTAGTAAAGACACACAGATCTTTCCGAGATTCAAATCTGGATTTTATCTGAATCTTAGAGCATATATAAGTTCAATAAAACTACGTTATGTATAAAACGATCCCCATTTTCCTGTCTTTTTGCTACTAGTGTGCAGCTTTGTCTTGGGCATTACTGTAGCTTCTGTCCGTATACAGTACTAGTTGTATCATAACAATCGTCTATTTCTTTGCAGGTTATAAAAATCATAAATTTGTTTGGTGCAGTAAGAAATACTCATGCAGTCTTTTGCAAACAGTTCGTAAATTGCAAATATTGTGTTAAAAATAAGTATTTAAAAATAGTTTCAAATTTACTAAAAAAACGAATAAAACCTGATACCAGTGGCGAAGCCTGACTTTTGGTTTAGGGTATGTAACACGAGAAATAGGAAAATAATTTAAAACTCATTAATATTCCTTATTCGCCAACACCATTTCTGACATTTTGGTCAATTAGAAACCCAAATAATTAGTGTATCTATATACATAAAACAAGTTGGGTTAGTTACACCATTTATGACTCAAGAACGGCTGGACCAATTTTAATTATCTTCCTTTTGTTGGGTTCATATCAGCCCCAAATAGCGGAATAACTGTTAAAATATCCAAAAATGGTGTTAGAAGGCACTGTAGAATAAAAAACGAAGTATTTGTGTCAAATGCTACCCGCTACACTAGGCAGGAGTTTTGAATCTATATCGTTACATGACTCCTAAACGAAGCGTTCTAGAGAATTAAAAACGAAAACTAAGAGACCAAAGGCCTCAAAGATGCGCTTTTCACCCAGTAATCTAAAGGATGAGATCTTGAACATTCTATTACATTTTTGCTGGTCCGGTGCGGCGCTTCTCGAAATTACCTCACTAGCTTAGAGACGGGCTCACACATGAAATCCAATCGATCTGAACTTCTGGCGAGGTTGCACAAAACACAGTGGAATTTTCCATATCATCCTTGAGAGTTAAAGTTTTATCATATTTCATAATTTCGCTTGTATATTCTCTGAAATTTTCTCTATTTCATGATCCTCTATTCTCATCATGATCAAGAAATGCAAGCCCTTGCCTCCCAAAAAAGGATACTTACAACTCGGATGAAATGTGACAGAATTTCCGTATTTTCCCTTATATCGCTGTTATGCTCCATAAAGCATGTGTTGACTATAAAATTCTATGCTCTCAGATTTTGCAAACGTTTTTAACTGTTTCTCACGTGCTATATAAGTGTAAGAGTACTTATTATGTTTCTTGATAGCCTGGTAAATATTATTTTAAACTGTGTAAACATTGAAATTCCACACTTTTTTCGTTTGAGACTACAATAAGATCAGCAAAATAGATTTTTAAGACTTTTACCTCATATCAATGATTTATGCTCACAAATTTATTAATAAAATGTCTCTGACATTATTTAATGTTCGTAATGATACTGAGAGTAGGTTTTGGGCGGAATAATGTAATTATATTTTCCTTTTCAGAGATTGTTAATCTGTATACTTCTAGTTTTCAATATGTCTACGGCACGATACGATTCCATAATTATGTACGCACTTGGATCGCATTGTGCTTACCATTCCATGGCACAGATGTGGATTGCACGGTCACATACCCTTGTGCATTCAATCAGCAGAATCCCTAAAATAAATTGGCTACAAATATGAAGTTACTAAATGTATTAAAATAAGGTAATCAAACTTAAATAAATACTCATTAATTAATCTTGTTCTGATACATAGACACACACACACACACAAAACCGAAGAGAACACTGAAGTTTCGTATAACAGCTATTTCATAGGAACGCTAGATGTAATGGGTCATTGTACATCTGATTCACAAGGTAGGCAAGGCGGCATTTCAGAGTGAGTCGTTCATCCTTGTAAAGAATTGAATCCTCAACGGCGCGGTGTTTAAAACATAATGAAATCGTGATTCAAAATAAAATTGGACAATTTACAATCATTTTAAAATAAAACTAGCTGCTATTGTCAGGGTAGGTAATACATCAACCACATCAATGGACTGCCTGATACAGTAATTATTTCGTCAGTTGACCAGACCTCAATATTAACCTTTATTGCAAAAATATATTAATAAGATTTTCCATGGATTCACGAACAGTACTTATAATATTGGAAGAAAAATTACACTTTATCGGTGTTACTCCCGGAAGTTTCTTCTGCATAAAGTTTCTTCAAGCAGTTGTACAAACTGTAGAATGTGAAAAAAATGTTGGTTATTCCTGAATGTATTGAAAAACAGTCGGCATTATTTTACGCAATTTATAGATTTTGACGAAATCAAATTCAACATGTGACTAACAATTAATGAAAGTTGATAATGGGTATTTATTCTTTACCAAAGCATGAAGTCCGGATATGTGCACAGACATAACAACTGTCGTCAGTCGTAACTTAATGCAACATGTTTTTTAGAGCAATCAAATCCATCTACTGTATTTGCGACGTGCTGAAACAAACCTTGCGCTGTCCGATCTGAACATACAGCACTGAAACGCAAACTCGTTTCTGTCAATTAGTTCATTATCAACAAATACCATAAATGCCGTTAGTTGACTTTTTTGTTATGACTGTTATATCGTCTTCTAGTAATATTGCAACAAATATTGAATATGATATTTCAAATACAATTTTATCAATTATTACGGCAGCAACTAGTTCAATTAAATCATTCTGAATATTGGTGATGTTCAAATGGTTGGCATATGTTCCTAAAACGTTTAACAGTTCTAAGAATTCCCTTCTTTGTACCTATTCCTCAGACTCATGACCTCAAAATGCATCCTCTTGCTTCCTTAGAAATGGCACTACCTCAATTAATCTTCTCAAAATTATTCGGTTGTCTTGTACTTTTTCATTGTGTTAGTTGACTGCAATTTTTCTCTGTAAATTGAGAGAATTATCTATCCTTTGAGAGCCAAATTTTCGTAAAGTAATAAAGTATCCTGTAAGGCAGAATTATTTATACTTAACACAGGCCGATAGCAATTAATTGATATGGCTGAATCCTTTCCGTTTCCAGAGTTGTCAGATGAGACAAGTAAACACGCTCAGCAAAACAATTTATTAAATTTATTATTTGTATTGGATTTGCTGGATCGCGATGACTTTTAACCATAGGTATTAATTGTAATTGGAATAATAACCCCCCTAGTAACCTCTCTGTTATTATGTTTATGTTTACTTTTGAATTCTGGAAGGGCTGAGGCTGACCGACCTTCTCAATTTCACATATTTCTTGAAATGACATCCGACTGACTGGAAAAGCTGTTAATAATCGTGGCCACAAAGTAAAAGTTCTTAAGTCCTTAACTAAACCATCTGTTGGATGTTCAGATTATGGTATTTGGTCAGAGTACAATAAATACATTAAAACATTCCAGTTTGCCTTCTTGTTCCCGTTGAAATTAACCATAGTAGATTCACGCCCATGTAATAAATGTTGGATGTTCAGATCATGGGGTTTGGTCAGAGTAGTGTTTTAGTTATATTCTGAACAACCAACATTTATTACATGGTCGTCAATCTGCAATGAAAATTCGCCCATTTTACTCGCTCACTCATACACTCCTGTTGTTACCATGACAACGTTCGTTTGCCAGTGTATTGGGGTGTCTTCGCAAATGCCCCGCGAAGCCTCTTGAGTAAATCTGTGCTGATTGGTCGGCGACGGGGCAGACACGCTGAGTTCGGCGAAGTGAGTGTGGAGTGTTGCGTTCTTCGTATTAAAAATAATGTTCTATTACCATTACCTTTCTTCTCTTTGTGTCTTTGAGCTTTGTAGTTAGCCTATAATATACGGCATGGGGTGTTCAAAGTTTCCGATATTTTGCTTTTTCGTTGATACTGCAGGTACTATCTCACTCCGTGCGTGCCGGGGACGATAGACTTATGATCAGTGGTTACCAGTGGCTCGAGTCTTGTGTGTATGCAAATAATGTTCACGTAAAGTTCATAAAGTCAATGTAATATTGCCATCACACCGTTTATGTTTTGCTTCAATGCGATTATGTACATACGACAATGACATAACGTGTTCTAAAAGCCCATTTTCACGCCGACGTCAAATCTCTTACTTCACACGTCCTAATAACATCGCCCCAACTGTATGAGTTATCGAATTATAAACACGTACATCTCACTTTCCCGAGTAGCATATATTTAGGACAATTGCTAACTTAATGCACTTTATTTATTTACCTACGAACATGCACCGATTTATTTAAATATTACCTTAAAACAACAAAGAAGATTCATCTTTAAAACTAACGGTGCTACAATATCACATTCTTTCTCTTATTATTGGACGCGATTAGTAGTATAATATTGCACCTGTTCTATTAACACATAAACGATCACTTAAAATACTTAAAACGATATAACTCAAAATAAGGCGCAATTATTAATATTTTGAAAACATATAAGCGAAATGATTTCAAAATCTTATGCAGAAACAACTCGTACCAAAAAATAGTACATGATATAATTTAAAGATCTAATCATGATTAACAGATTTTATTCAGAACATTCTCAATCTTCAATAATGTAGTTGTGAGAGGGGTCCAAAACGTTTTAAACTTTTGCAATTTTCTTAATTTCAGAGGTTTTACTGAAATGATGATCTGAGCCATTTTATAAGCGAACATTAGTCTATTCGAGCCCAAAAAATGAAAAAAATTGGAGTTATTATTTGAGAAAATTTCAAGAATTTTCCAGGGGCTTCATGTTCGGTACTCAAAAGTAAACGATCCGTTTCCAAGTGGAGGGACCGCAGTACCTGCTAGATCGGTGAATATTAATTTTGATTAATGTCCTGCGTTCAATATTTAAGTCCTAGTGTTGTTATAGACGGGCGAAGAGATACACATTTTGAAAGAAAAAACCAAGGTCCCTTACAACCTATTCTTCCGTCAATATCTCGACGCTGCAAAAATTCGATTTTTGTAGCTTTTTCGTTCTCCATTCTATGAATGCGAGGAAGTAAACGCCACATCTTTAGGAATTAGAAACCCATAAAAGGTATTTTCCTTTCAAAATATCGAAATTTTTCCTGCATAACGTTCTCTATACGGAGAAAAACGAGAAAGTAAAATCATTCTCCAGTGTATCCCGTGAGGCAAATGGAGAGAAGGTACAGTTATGCCTATGTTAGGGCAAGCAACCTCAATTCTTAGCCACCACTGCCCGCACTCGACCGCACCCAGGCTGGCGCGCGACCAAGTGCCAGGCCGTGGTGAGAAGCGGAGCGGCGCCGGCCGTGGCGGGGAAGGATCGGCGAGTGGGAATGGCCAAGAAGAGTGGCGTGGTGCGGTTCGATGTAATGAATGCAGCATGATTCTCTATCGTACGATGTGATGTGTTGAGCTATGATGTGATGTGATGTGGTATGGTGTGGTATGATGTGATGTGATGTGGTGTGGTGTGAAGCGGATTTGGTATGTAGAGATGTGGAGTGTTGTGATATGGAGTGTTGTGATATGGAGTGTTGTGATGTGAAGTGTTGTGATGTGAAGTGTTGTGATGTGAAGTGTTGTGATGTGAAGTGTTGTGTCATGTGGTGTGCTGTGTAGCGTGTTGTAGAGTGGTGGGAGCAAACAGGGGCTTCATGTAAGGTACCCTAAAGTAAACGATCCGTTTTCAAGCAGTATCTGCTAGATCGGTGATGAAGAAGATGTGGTGCAGCGGGGTGGCCACTCATTTCCTGGAACAAATTTCGCCGACTTTTCCCGATTTTTTGTGTTTTTTTATTTCTCTTATAAGAATTATAATCTCTTATAAGTACAAGTTAACAATATTTACTTAACAAATTTAAATTGTGCAAAAATAATGCTGCACTAAAATTTTTAAGGAACAATATCTACATTTATAATCATCTCAAAACGTTCCATGACTTTCAAAGAATCTTCTACAAATTCCCTGATTTTTTTCGATTTTCCATATTTTCCAAAAAGTGACCATCCTGTGTAGGGTAATGCGGAGCGCTGCTGTGCGGGGTGATATAGTTGCGGTACGGTGCGGAGCGAAGTGGTGCATTTGGTGTGGCGTGACTTGCCGTGGGGGGATATCGTGGCGAGGCGGAGTGAGGCGAGATTTGACGTAGGGGCAGAGTTGGCGTGAAGTGGCGTGGCGGGGTGAGGATTGACGTGGGTCGGGGCTGGCGTGGCGTGGAGGAGAGAGGGTTGACGTGGAGGCGCGGTTGGCGTGAAAAGGCGTGGCGTGGCGAGGGTTGAAGTGGGGGCGGAATTGGGCGGGGAGGAGCGAGGCGGGGTGAGGTGAGGATTGGCATGGCGCGGCGGTGCGGGACGGGGCGAAGGTTGAGGTGGGGCGGGGTTGGCAGGGCGGGGCGAGGGTTGATATGGAGCGGAGTGGGTCTGGCGTGGCGTGGCGGGGTAAGAATTCACGTGGGGCGAAGTGTGGCGTGGTGCGTGGCGGGACGAGGTTTGACGTAGGGCGGGGTTGGCGTAGCGTGGCGTGGCGCGGCGTAGCGTAGCGTGGCGTGGCGTGGCGGGGCTCGGCGCAAGGCGTCGCGTCGCCGGACACTGAACCGTGCACTTGACCGAACGAACGCGAACGCCCGCCCGGCCACCCGCCCGCTCGGCCCGGCCGCTCGCCGCCAGGCCACTCACCTCGGCCGGCGCGGCGCGGCGCGGCGCGGAGCGGAGCTGCGGCGTGGTGAGGGCGCGCGGAGTCCTTCGCGCCTCGCGTCGCCAGGGAAATGCCGAGGAATGGTACCATTCCGGAGGAGAGGGATCGCCACTAAAAAGCGGAGAATGCGGTCGCCGCTCTGGAGCGGACGAGTTACGCGCGAGGCGACTGTCTTCGGCAGCCACATGTGGAAGCGGCGTTCGGGGCGGAGCGGAGATATGGACGGTTTCCATAAAATGGGTTGTTTACTGCTCCGGAGAATAGTCAATTCGACTGGTTCAGCACGGTTAAACGCAATTACTGGACTTTGAATACCCAGTGGCTTGTGTAAGTTTCGTAGCACTGAATGATATTGGGAACATATACAATTTTATTACATTATGCTAAATTATTTCTTACTTTTATTATAACTGTATTTATAATAATTCGATTTTTTACAGACTTTCTATGTTTGGTGGTCATAGTTTTACAATTGTTTGTTTTTAATATTAAAGTATTTATACTCGACTCAAAAAATATTTCTTCATGGACACAATATTATATGCAATAAACACACGAAAAACTATAGTTAAATAATTGTATGTTCTTCGATGCTTATCTCATTCTTACAAAACAAAGCGAGAAGTTTGTTTTTCACCTTTCGTAAACTATGTTGCAGACTTCATTCAGAAAGTGCACTACATATAAAACATATCTTCTAATAAGAGATGGTTTCCGCTATTTGCGGACATTGTTTACAAAATTAGTGCATTAGTAGTATTTTTACTGGTGTACTATAGAAATGAATAGTTTAGAAAGGTTTGACCTTTTCTCTGTTTCCAGGCAAGATCGAATTGGCATTAAAACTAGGGAAGAAATAAACATGAATGGACTAAATTTAAAAAAAAATATATTTGAATACAGTTTGAGGGTTACCTAAAGGAGAAACGACGCCACACATCGGGAGCAAAAAGTGTCTACCGCATTCTGAAGTATATTTCATTGGAAACCATGGTCACTATTTACCTTCATCGCAAACTTTTTCCTTAATTATGATATCCATTTCCTGGATAATGACTTTGAAAAGGACATAAAATTAAGAATTAATGCATTCCATTTACAGACCGAGAAGTGAATTTGTGACGATGAGCACACACCTAACTCTTCTTTAATTGCCACACACTCAAAACGTTCACAGCATCACAATCGCAGTTTACAATTTACATGTTCCCAAATTAGAATGCAAATTAAAGCAATATTTAATTAGTACGGCAAGGTGACGTGAATGCATTGTTTGAGTCTGCACAATGTAGTTGCACGAAATAAACGCTTTAGGAGAGTTTTGTAATGTAAAAAATTACATAACAAACATTTGACTACATTCTAATCACTTCGAGAAACGGCGGGCATATCAATTGAATGTGCTTCAGATGATAGTGCATTATGTGTTTATGGTACAAATAAAGACACGATATCCTGGAATGCTGACAATCTTATTGAAGAACGAAACTATTAGAGGCATTCCTAAAGCGAATTTACTTGTTAAGGTATATCTAATTTTTTGGACGATTCTGACACGATGGGTTAAACGACGCTAATTTAATTTACATAATAGTTTTGCTTTTGTGCACTGTAATAGTGTTTTATCGAAGGTAATCACGCGAGATCTTTTGAAGTTGTTGACTAACTCACGAGCCATAGCTTTATTTGGGAATTTCCAAAGCAACTGATATTTATTAAGCCTATTGTTCAAGTGAAAATGAGAAATACGGGAAAATGCATGATATTAACAAAAATAAACATAAATCCCAGGGATAAAACCTCTACTAATGACATTCACTCTGTTTTGTCCTTCACGTGTATAGGAAAATCTTTAAGTCTTTTAGCTCGTACTTCACAAGGGGCATAGTCATAACAGAATATGATTAATAACTACAACATAAGTTGGACACTGACAGTTGTCTAAAATATGCCTACCTTAGAAAAAAATCTAAGAAGGCTATAAGAAAAATATCATCTTTCAAGATTTTGCACACATGTTTGTAAATAATTATTAGAAAGTAGTTATGGAACATTATCACGGCAGTCCAGAATTCTGGAGAGCAGACGAGCGAGATGGGAGTGAGAAGGGGAGCAGGTGTTGAGTGAATGAATGGATGGCAGGCGATGTATGCTGAGGGGTGACGGGAGCGGAAGGTGATGGCTGTGATGGTGGGGTGAGGTGGAACGCGCGGTCGAGAGGGGTGGGGCGGGGTGGGAGGACAGACTGTCCCGCCCGACCTGTCCCGTGTGGGTGGGGCGGGGCGGGGAGATGGGAACGGGTCGGGAGAGGCGCGGCGGGATGCGTGGCGAGGGGGAGGGGGCGGGGTGGGACGGGACAGGACAGGTTGGGTTTGGGCGAGGCTTGGTGGGGTGGGGCTGGGCCGGGGGATGGCAGGACGGGGGACGGGGGCGGGTTGGGCAGACGGGGGAAGGAGAGACGGGGTGGGGCGGGGGGACGAGACGGGACGGGAGGGCGGGGTGGAATGGGAGGACGGGCGGGCGCCGTCTCGCGTCATGCCCGCCGCGTAGCGCGTCCCTTCCGGGTAGGCGGCCGGCCATTGTTCCCGAGCCCAAGTCGCGCACGGGGTCTCCCGCGCCAGCGCCCAGCGCCAACACCGGCACAGCCATCCAAGGCAGTGTCGAGTCCGGACTTCTTCCCGCCCCACCTCTACGGCCTCGCGCCAACGGACCTGCTACCAGCCGTACGTCATTAACGGAACTTCTTACCTCTATTATTGGCAATTTAAATCGACTCTTCGTCACTTTCACTGTCACTGGAGTTCTGGGTGAAGGCTACATCAACGACGAATTAGATACAGACACATCGACGGAAACTTTCTAGTACTAGTTGTCTGAAAATATGAATTACTTATTAAAACTAAATATTTTTAGAATATTTTGGTTTGGGACTAATTCAATGAGAAGTCTGGCACAGTGATTAGCACAGTGGTTTTCAGGATCCATCCTGGTTGGGGTGCAATAAATTGTGAAACAGTGTGCCACGACACGATTGTGACATGTAAAAGAACCGTCGCTAAATGCGCGGCAAAATTAAATCATTCGACAATACATCCTCTATGCATCACAATACATCATTTATCACAATACATCATCTATGGTGCATCCTCTATGGTTGGTGATGGTCGCATTTTCCTTCTTTTTTTCCATGGATTGGTGCATAAAATGGATAGAAATTATTGAGTCCGTCGTGTCCTCACAGCGAACGTAGATGTCAACAAGCAGTTTGTTGGGCGCCGAAGTTTCGGGGAAATCAATTAACGAACTTAAATATGTGGTGGTTGCGTAGATAGAAGGATACCGATAAATACCAACAAAAAACTATCAATTGTGGTGTACAGTAAGATACTGTAATGAAATGAATACATATGGGTAACTTTGCGATGGTTGAAACCAGTTTGAATTCAGATAATGCTGTTTCTATCATGCGTTAATTCCAGTGGTATAACGAAATGACGAGAACACCTTGATAGTACTCAAAACAGACCGCATTTCTTGTAGATTTTAGAGTTGGTATTATCTAACTTAATACTTCATCTTTGCCAATTGGCGATTGTTTGGCGAGTTAGCTATCCATCAAACAACAATTCAAAAGAATTAAAATACATTTTTGAACATTTTATCTCTTACTTCAATGAATGTATTAATTCAAAAATACCTAACAGTATATTTCATTATATTTATAATATAACAGGCTAAGATTGAAAGAGAAATTATTTGTTAAAACAATTATTCTACGTCTCTAAGTGGATAGCGGTTTAATTTTCTGTTTTCTCTCTCAATGTTTATGCATTATTACTTAATCAAACATTTTTGTGGTGCAATTGAAATTATTTCTTAAATTAATAGCAAATCTGCACTCAATAGAAACAAAATTTAATTACTGACGCCTTTCTCATTTTATTTTGTAAATAGTTTTTATAGAATCTCTTTATTTTTAATATATTTTATTTTAAGAATCTTATAATTTAATTTTAAAAGAAAAAAGGGAGCTATATTGCCATAGTAATA
>JAHLJT010008446.1:46432717-46450621 GCA_031308135.1 Acheta domesticus | reverse complement strand
CATTTATCAAATGTTTGTTTGGATGTTCTTCGGACACGATTATGCAAATTCCATACCAAGACCTTCGTATTTTCGGCGTCCTAAATCCACGCGATAAAGTTTTTTGATGATTTGCAAAAACAAATTTTGGGAGAAATTTGTTAGAATCTTCTGGACGGATCTCCAAACAAATCATCAGTTTCCCTCCAGGAGACCGAGACGCGTCAAATCTTTTGTGTCTGGATTGCTAGGCGGGAAGAGGTCTAACCGTGAGTGACAGACAGACGCAGGTTACTCAAATACTACACACGGATGATTCGAATACTTGGTAGACAAAGAGGCAGGCGATACGGGAGAACCCCGAGAAATCTTATCGCGAATCCGTTTCGTTCCACCACAAATTCCCACAAGAAACGACCAGGATTTTAACCCCAACCCTAGCTATCGAAGGGGAATAGTGTGGCCCGCCACAGCACGAGTCGCCCTCATTTGAAGAACAATTGACAGTTGTGTTTACGATATGAAGAAAACGATTTTCACGCAGAGGCGGGAATGGATCTCCCCGAAGTATTTATGAGATATTAGCGTCCGCGTGCGAGAGAGGCGAAGTCATTGTCGCGGAAAAACCACGTCCATTCCGGCGTCGTAGCGGGCAAAGTGGCTCAGTGCATCATATGTCACTGCAATGCCTCTGACTGGGAGGTTCTGGGTTCGACCCCCCCACCACACACTAACATGCACTACACTACAACACACGACGGGAGACCGGTCGGGTGCTTAGAGCTTGTCCCGGCTGGGACGATGCCCCGCTGGTGGGAGATACCTGGTTAGGAAAACCCTGCTAGTTAACGGTAGGTCGGCGCCGGATCTCGTCTTCTAGCAGGGGAAAATCACCGCCACCTCCGATGAAAAGAAACGTGCACTACACGTACTAGACTAATGACCTTAGTAGTTGACGCGCCCGGAATCACTAACAATCAATCAACCGACGTCGTGTGCATCTGGACCCATCGCAGCGCTCGTCGGCTGCTGGGGCAGTTCCCGACAGAATGATGGGCCTGTAACTTACGCCGGGCCAAGGTCGCCTCCTTTTCCCCCAGGCAGCCTTTTGCCACGCACTACTCCTTTCTCTATTCGCCACGCGTGCTGTTGTGCTGCGACGGCTGCCAGCCTGCTCGAGCAAGCGACTAACCTGGATTAAAACGGCGAAGGAGACGAGTGTTACAGTTCCACCAAATAACAATACAATGAGATAATGTGTGATGGTAGGTAATTGAATTGTAGCCATTCATCAAGAGATGGATTCATTGAATCTTTCTTGTGTCCGAGCGCAGCGAGTCATTAATGTTCATTAGTTCCGTAAGTGTAGTGCATGTTTTATCATAGGAGGTGGTGGTATTTTCCCCTCCCACTGGATGGTGAGATCCGACGCCGACCTACACGACGGCTTGTGGGGGTATTCCCCATCCAGATATTTCTCATCAGCTGGGCACCGTCCCTGCACTGGTCTCCCAACATGTGTGATAATGTAAATCATGTAAGTGTAAGGGGGTGAGGATAAGACAAGGGGGGGAAGTGGTCTGTTGTTAAGATACTGATCTGGCATTCTCCAGTTATTGACTGGAGAAACCACGGAAAACAACTGATCAGAGCAGCCGGCCGTCAGAATTCGCCAGACGGCGGTTGAATTCGACTTAGCTAGCGTCGAAAATCCTGCCACCGTGAATCCTAGGACCTCCCAGCAGCTGTGACATCATTTGATGCTCTGAGCCACCTAAGCCTGTCAAGAGGTTGAATATTTCATAAGTAGAATAAGCACGTGCTTGAAGTCCTCGCAGAATATGACCCACCAAATATTCATAAACAGAATTTTATATTTGTTCACAATGATTTGTGTGTGTGTGGTCTGTGCATGTGTGTGCCAGAGACTCATCTTGCAGTGGGTAATGGTACGTGTGAATGTGTGCGAGTGTCAAATGCCGTATTCGCATTAGTTTGTTTCTTTGTGTATATGATCAGAGTACTTCACGGGCTCTACTCGTATTTTCAACTTTATTTTGATTACATGTATACTATTTCAGTATTGCTAGGGGACGTAGTTGGGCCATTCTTAAGTCCTTGAAGACAATACATCCGATTCTACAGACAGCTCATTCCCGGGTAAAGCCTTCCAGTTGGAAGGGGGATTGGCTACGTAGGTTTAGGTTGGGTCCTGGTTGTCACTGCAAAAACTCTCAGCCCAATGGAGAAGATACGTGAGAGAAACCTCCTCAAGCCAACATGTAGGTCGGCCACGGATCTCATTTTATAGTGGAGAAGGAACATAGCCACCTCAAGCAATATAACAAGTACTTCATTTACAGGACTAATGACCACAGCAATTGACGCCTCCGACAAAAGAAAATAATCAATTAATCAATCGGTATAGGGTGGGAAGTCTTAAGAGTACCTCACCCAGGTGAGCCAGTTCCGAAGTGTGTTTTCGACACAGCAATAAATATGGTGGATAATTAAGGCTGATAAATAATGATGGTCGTGATGTTCAAAATGCAAGTCGGACTTAAGTGATTTCGCGCCCGAAAAATATAATTTAATTTTACAATAGCAATATTCTTTTCACGTTTGTCAAACTTAACCATTTATGTTGAGAGATTAAGCTCATTGAACCTACTATATATAAATCCAAGCCTGTCATGATGACACTGGAAGGTTAGCAAGGTTCTATTCACCTCTCGGGATTTTCTGTGGAGAATTTCGCTGCAAAGAAACGCGAACAGCGAACATTGAAGGGGCGCTGACCACTTCTTGCAACTCATTCTCTGTGCAAACGCCACTTGTGTCGCTGAGAAAGCGCCTGAGCCACGAGAGCCGGGTGCGAGGTCCGCTCAGGGTGCTTCGCTTTGCCCGTGACTCGTCCAGCGGTGGCGCACTTACTCGACAAGAAAAACGCTGAACCTGACCTTGCCCGCTGGAGTCCGGTGATGAGAGCGCGAGGGATGGAAAAGGTGCAGGCTTCGGAGGAAGCAGGCGGTCATTTTGCACACACGCACACAAACACACACACACACACACACACGCACACACAAACACACACGCGCGCGCACACGTACACACACATGCACACACATACGCACATGCAGACGCAGATCCGGGCACGTTAGCCTGCACGGCTCTATGGAAGTTGATCATGATAATAATAACAATAACAATAATAATAATAATACGAATACCCGTTACATTCTTCTGTACAGAGGGCCTTGGAAGTGGGGATAAACCGGAAAAAATGGCTGAAAGAGGAGTCCTAACCTCCTCTAACCCTAAGCAGGACAATCCTGCAGCACTAAAGTGCAAAGGGTAAATTAATTAATTAATTAACAATAATAATAATAATAATAATAACAGTAACAACAACAACAACTCCATAATTCATAATTCAAGGCGTAACAACCTTGTCTTACCAAAGGATACAGCCGAAAAAAGCTCATCCCCATAATGACACATGTTAATCTCTCCAAGATAAATATGACTGGGCTTCGTAAGACATAACGTATAGCGTGCGCATAAATTACCGATACGCATATAATAATAATAATAATAATAATAATAATAATAATAATAATAATAATAATAATAATAATAAACTGATGAATAGCTGAATAAAATTGAAATTTATACACATACAAATTCATTATTCAATGCCTGTATCTCGGAGCATTGCAACATTCTGTTTTAACTTTAACGAGAAAACGTTTTGAGAGTTACATTTTATATTCTCAATAATTTTCATTGTAGATATGAACTGCCGAAAAATATTATTAGTGGCAGTATATGAGAATACGTTGGTTTCTTTAATTCTGTACATTGGTAGTCCAAACTTCAAATGGACCGCACGAATGTGTAATTACTACTCCATGATGGCAAGGTCAAAGCTGTCGATAATTAGGTAGTCACTAAATGTAGGTTTTCGATTGAGATTGGCGTTCACTCGGGGTTCGTGCTGCTGGAATATTTATTACGATTCGACACCTCCACTAATTCTTGTCTTTCACTTGCACAACAAACAAAGCATTGTGAACGATTACGCACGACATTGGTATGCAGTCGTCAGGGTCAACTTCTAAAAATACCTGCATAAATAAATGTATTAGCGCGTATAATCTCACGCAATATAAAAAAGGACATTAATATGATGTGAATCTGAATGATGCAATTATATCGGTTCTTGTCAATAGTAATGTCTTTCTGTATGTTCATGGTGAGGATATCTGCGGAGCTATCTAAATTTAACGATAGTGGTCACGAATGTGATAATACTATATTAATGTTCCCTTGTCACGTAGCAGATATCACAACAGTATCAACGTACTTCAAACAAAGTAGTTAAATTGATAACTATTAACCAACTCATGTGCAAAGAAGACTGCGCAATATCTAGTCATAATTGAATGTATGTTCATGATTTGTCATTATTCCCGAGGACTTTTTCAGAACAATAAACATGGAGTTTAGGCAACGATATACCATATTTCTCAGGAATGTTAACTTACCAATGAAATCAACAAATCCTCTCTTCTCTAGCGAATTCTGCAAACATCTTATGTTATGTTTTTTTTTCTTTTTATTCTTTTTTAATGTAATTAATTTGTTTGCTTGAAGTTGAATTAATTTCCTCATTGAATGGTAACGTTCGAAGTTGAAGTGTATGGGGCCACGCAAAGGGCTCGTTCTTTTATAACACAGAGAAAAGGTACAATAATAGAATCCTTTATGGTAATACTCGTAGTATACTTTGAAAGCTTTTTAATTCCTATCATTATTTTTCAATAAACGGACGTTGTTCTTTTTAATGAGAAATGAACCACTGTCTTGATCGATAGCATTAAAGTCGGCAGTTGTTAATTTAGTTATCATCTTAACAATCGATTACCGGAGCGACTACTTGAGCTCAAAAGTATTCGCTCCTGATCGGTGCAAATGATCAGGTGCAGCTTTCTCAGTTCATCGATTACATAAGATAATTAACTAATTCAATTTATATAAGAAGCCATTATGTTTAAACGCGAGACTACTTAAAAATATAAAGCCTATTGTGATAAAAAGAAAGTTTTTAAACGTTTTAAAAGGGAGAGCCAACTATGAAAACATGTTTTACCCATGAAAATGATCTCGTTATACACGTACAAACTACATACATTCTCTCTAGAACAAACATTACTTTCTATCTCGATGCAGCATGCAATTTTCTTCACACGCGAATTTCTTGAAGGCGGCTTCTCTTTCTTCTTTCGCGTGAACCATCACAAACATGCACACTAAATAGATCAATAAACTAACTTTATTAACCATTCTAGTTACACTGAGAATGTACTTCGATTATATTTCTAATTTATTAAAGGACTTTATCAATTTCTTTTCGCAATCACTACAATGATAACATTTGTATACCTTTAAAGCAAAGCTCTTCTGCAAAACCCGAATTTCTGACACGAACAAATATTATCATTCTAAACAAAACACGATTTATTGAACCCTTTCGTAAGTCTCTTGAATCTACGAACTTCCGTCAACGCAACTTCCAAGCATGTTCATGAAAAAATTCTTAGAATAATTAATGCTGTTTGCTTGGTATACAGTACCTACATTTCGAGACGTCGCAATCTTCCTATTTGCCCCTTTCGAACACTATATTTTCGAGATTCCGTGTGTATGTCAAGTGTAGAATGCACTGCTCCTCGAGAAACGTACAAGACCGCACCAGGTTCCAAACGAATGCCGAAAATATATCCTCGCATTGTTTTCCCCCACGGATGTTGTTCTCTGTTCTCCATGACTATGTCCCCCTCCCCATGAAACGCACCGCACGTACTCTGAAATAATTATTATTTCTTGCAAAGAATAGAAATAGCATTGTAATCACGCAGCGATATAATATATAATATTAAAAATATATATTAACCTGCAATTCGACCTGAACAGCATAGGCGGCTGCCGCAACAACAGCTTTTTCTAGGGTAGTTTTAAATACCGTGTAGGGCATGATTGTTTTCACCTAGTTATTATAGCATTGACACCTAGTTATTATGTCAAAACCCTCATATTCCCCGTACAATCATCTAAATCATCATACACTACTTTGCACTTCTTTGCCTCGAAAAGTCAATAATCCATAATCTGTCATCAATGTGCAATTTCTGATGCAACTTCAGAAGACGATAAACACCAACATTACCTATGAATTAGTAGGAATTAACCAATTCTGTTTTTTGAGCGGCCGAGAAAAAACGAACGGGGTGAGGGTTCGTGGTTCAAATTGTTACCCCCACATTGTGCAAGACGGAGAGGGCGGAACGGTTGATTTCACATTGTACTCCGACTAAAACAGAGCGCATATTGCCATTTGCTCCGTCGGGGCGTAGCTATCCAATCGAGAGTTTCGTTACGACTCAATTTTTGAAATTGAATCTCCCGTTTCGATAACCACGTCCCAGTCGATCAAACATAATTCGCCGCTTTTATCGCAGAATAGAATTTATTCCTTTTCCTGTCTAGCAGACGAATGTAATGAATAAAAACCCGAACTTCTCCGGGTTATACTCCGCCCGTATAAAAATAAAACAAAACTGTGGATGGCGTCACTGAAGCACCTGACGACCGGTTCACGCGGGGCAGGTGAACTAGGAAGCAGCGGCGGCAGCGTTGCACGGAAAGCGGCCTTATCGCTTGGCTGGCCCGCGCGGGAGGAGGGAGTGGAACCGGAGGGTGGAGGGAGGAGGGGGAGAATGAGGAGGAGGAGGGGGAACGGCAATAGGGACCGCGTGCGAGGCCGCCTCCAGAACACCCAGTAGATGCGACTTTCTCCGCGAGCAGGAAACTTTCTCCGGCGCGGGAACCGCCGCAGTCGCCGTGATGACGGCAGCGGAGGCTGCGACTGAAGCTGCGGCTCGCGCGGCAGGGCGAGGACGCGGCGGGCGCACAGGTGGCGGAAGGAAAGATGAGGCGAGCAAGGGGATTCGGGTGATAGGGGTGAATGGGCCGAGTGCAGCGATCTGTGGGATCAAGAAAGCGAACGATTCTAGTAACCGGGATGACGAAGGGGCAACCGGTATTTCGGTGTCCATAGCGAGCTGGAATATGGGTGATTAGGGTAATTACAAAGGGAACGGTGGGGCGGAGCAGAGTGGGCTCACAGGGGGCGGAGGAAGCCGGCCAAGATGAGGCGATCGAGGTGATTCGGTAGATTTGGGTGATAGAGGTGAATGGCCCGGGTGCAGCGATCGGTGGGATCAAGAAAGCATCTGGGGTGAGAAAAGAGCAATAGAGATGTTTGAGGTGTTCGGAGCGAGCTGGAATATGAGTGATTATGGTGATTGTGAATATAAGGGTGGGCGGAAAAAGGCAGGCGCGCAGGTGGCGAATGGAGGCAGAGATAAGCACGATCGAGGTGATCGAGATGATTCGGGTGATAGGGGTGAACGATGCGAGTGCAGCGATCGATGGAATTAAGAAAGCGGAAAGAATTTTGGCAATTGGCATGAAGAAAGGGCAATTGCAATATTAGGTGTTCGGAGTAAGCCGGAATATGGGTGATGAGGGTGACTGCCAATCTAAGGGTGATTAGGGTAATCCAGATGAGGTTGAGTCAGTAGTCAGTATGATTTTATCAGGATGATCGGGGAGAGATGAGGATAAAATGTGACGTTAGGATGATTGGACTAATTGAGTAATTGGGGCTATTGGGGTTGAAGAGGCGAAAGGAAGAACCCGGGAACCGGGGCGATCGCGGAGACAAAAAAGAAGCAGCGAAGAGGAGAAAATTGTAGTTGGGCAACTGATGAGATGGATGTGTTCGGAAATAACGAGGATGATGTGGGTGATTATGGTGGCGAGTTGATTACAGTAACTGAGAAGGACATGGCAAATGGAACGATCTACACGAAAAGGGAGCGACAGAAGCCATGGCGGGTAATGAGATTGTTTTGAACGAACGCAGTGACAGAGACGGCGTAGCGGTTTGGGCATTTCGGTCGATGAAGGCAATCCGAACGTTCAGAATGATGTGGGCAAGAGGGGGAAAGTAACATGATTTGAACCATAAAAAGCAGCTCTACTCCAAGTAATCGTTCCAGTCTCATTTCGGCACTTCTTCTATGTCATGTGCATTAAAGCGCTTGTAGGAACTCTAGGAAGGAAGTTTTACTAATTGGCAATTTAATTCATAGTCCCGCTCGGTAAACTCCTCGATAACAATGTTTGGTTTTTGTGATTAGTTATTAGATTATATATCTCACACATCCTCTCTCCCTCCCTCTCTGGCCCCTTTCTCATATACACACATGCATGTGATAATGGTATACACATAATCTGCCAAACAAACCATTACATCTCCGATCAGAACCCCATCCGTGGGGAACGGGCGCACCCCGGAAAAATGTCATAAAATACGTTTGTATCTGTAAAAAAACTGTTAAACAAATAGATTACTAAACCTAAAAGTTTGTATTAAAAGATAAGTAGTAAATTTTTAGGATAATTTTACGGTAGGGAGATCCTCAATACGATTTTACGAGCTACTAGGTCGAATTCAGTCGCTGTCTGGAGGAGAATTCTAGCGGCGGGCTGCTCCGATCGGGTAGTTTTTCCGTAGTTTCTCCGATCAACACCAAGCGAATGCCGGAGCAGTACCCTAACAAACGGGCCACGGACCGCGGACGATATCTCCTTCCTCTTCTTTGTTCTATCATCACCCCTTACTTACACACTTAATGCACTACGCCACCACATAGCCGGGAAACCAGTCGGGAGCTTAGAGCTTGTCCCGGCTGGGGCGGTGCCCCGCTGGTGGGAGATCCATCCAGCGGGGGTGAAGATTACCACCACCTCCCGAGAAAAAATGCACTACATTTATTGGAATAAGGACCTTAGCAGTTGACGCGCCCGGAATCACTAATAATCAATCAAACTAGTACATTTCAATGATTGGAACTCCATCATTGGGGTGGGTATTTCGCATCGCGAAAAAATGTCATGAAATATTCTAAAAAATACCATATTTTTTTAAGGTCGCATCAACTTCTAGGACCTTAGCGACCACAATTGGATGTAACGTTACGGTATGAGAATGATACAATGTGAAAGGACGAACACATACAAACATGCCAGAGGCGGGACTCGAAACTGCGACCTCACGGTCCAAGATTAATACGGCACTAGTTCCTTAGCGATCTCGGCCACGGGGCCGACACCATATAATGCTTGTATCCGTAAAAAAATTGTTAAGCAAATAGTATACTAAAAAGCAAATAAGGTAGTAAATCTGTAGGCAAAATTTTCCGGAGAGGAACCCCAAAACGATTTTTCGTTGGAGGCCCACTGTACGTAAATCCGGCCCTGCCTCCGCCCCGTTCCCTGCGCTCCTTCCTTGTCCTGCGGCGCCGCTCGCCTCCCTGCGCCGCTCCCGCGTCTGCGCCCGCGCCCGCGCCCGCCGTTGTTTACGCCCCGCGCGCTCCGGCAGCCGCGGCGCTCACTCTCCGCCGAGTTGTATGTTACGGACGTGAAGCAACGACAATAAAGCGGCTCGCCGTGGAAAGTGCAAGCGTTCCGAGCGGCCGGTGCGTCGACGAGTCACGTGCGCCGCGGCGGACGGGAAGGGGGCGGGGAGAGGCGGAGCAGGGGAGGGAGAGGAGGGAGGGCAGCACCGAGAGTGACGAGCGACGCGGCGGGGAGGCGTAGAACGGAGCGGGGAGAGCGGGTACGGAATGAGTGGGGCGGGAGAGAACGTGCGCCGCGGCGGACTGGAAGGGGGCGTGGCGTGGCGTGGCGGGGCGTGGCGTGGCAGGGCGGGCCGGGGGCGGAGCGGGGATAGCGGTTACGGAATGAGTGGGACGGGAGAGAATGGAGAGGGGACGAGAGGAGCAGGTCGGGACGGCAAGAAGTGGGATGGGGCCGTAGAGGGAGGCGGGACGTGTTGGGAGGGGTGTGACGGAGATGGGAACAGCGGGACGCTGCGGGGAGGAGCAGAGCGGTCGGAAAGAAGCGAGAATGGGCGGGACGTGAGGGGCAGAGAGGAGCAGGTCGGAGCGGCGAGAAGAGGTACGGAGCCTAGGCGGGGAGGGTGAAGCGGGACGAGTTGGGCGAGGCGGGGCAGGGAACAGCGGGACGCAGCGAGGAGGAGCAGGGAGTGGTGGAACGTAGAAAAACGTGGCGGGACGGGTTGAGGAGGGGCATAGAGGACCAGGTCGGGCTGAGCGGGACGGTGGGGGAGGGAGAATCGGAAGCGGCTGAGCGGGGTGGGGCGGGGAAGGAAGCAGCGAGACGTTGCAGGGAGGAGCAGGACGGGCCGGGAAGATCAAGAGAGGGTGGGACTACGACTGTGGCGTTGGCAACGAAAGCGGTGATCGAGACGGTGAGAGTTGCTGATGAAACAGTCGCCTTATCCTGCTCAGAAAATCGACTTGTAAGAAAAAATCCTTTCTACGAAGGCTTCTGTCACTAGAATGGAAGAGATCGGAGCTGCCAAGCTCAGTTACGCCGTGAGTAATGTTGCTAATATTTCTACCACCAGACTAGGGCCTTCTTGATTACGCGGAGGAAGGTGACAGTACAGTAGCGATGGCGAGGCAGGTGTGGGACAGTGGAAGCAGAATAAAGTCCATGAACGGTATTTCGTCATGTCTTAACAGGAAACGAAAATATTATTTTGTATTTAGCTGAAATTAACTGTAAGTAGTGTCTCGGGGTGCGGGCGCGTGGCGCGGGGCTTGAGGCGCGGGGCTTGAGGCGCGGGGCGCGAGGCGCGGGGCGCGAGGCGCGGGACGAGGGGCGCGGGGCGAGGGGCGCGGGGCGAGGGGCGCGGGATGCGGGGCGCGAGGCGGGATGGGATGGCGTGTGGCGTCCCACGCTTGACTGCAAACACCGCGCTGCATTCCCGCGCCGCGTGTTTATAGTCGTTCTCCAAACGACGGAAGGAGTCGGAGGAAGAGGAGGAGGAGGAGGAGGAGGAGGAGGAGGAGGAGGAAGAGGATGAGGAAGAGGAGGATGAGGAAGAGGAGGATGAGGAAGAGGAGGAGGAGGAAGAGGAGGAGGAGGAAGAGGAGGAGGAGGAAGAGGAGGAGGAGGAAGAGGAGGAGGAGGAAGAGGAGGAGGAGGAAGAGGAGGAGGAGGAGGAGGAAGAGGAGGAGGAGGAAGAGGAGGAGGAGGAAGAGGAGGAGCAAGAGGAGGAGGAGCAAGAGGAGGAGGAGCAAGAGGGGAGGAGGAAGAGAAGGAGGAGGAAGAGGAGGAGAAGGAAGAGGAGGAGAAGGAAGAGGAGGAGAAGGAAGAGGAGGAGAAGGAAGAGGAGGAGAAGGAAGAGGAGAAGGAAGAGGAGGAGGAGGAGAAGGAGGAAGAGGAGGAGGAAGAGGAGGAGGAGGAGGTTGGGAAAAGTCAGGCAGCCTTTCGCAAGACCCGAAGATGCCCCACACCTCTGGACTAATGCTCTCTTTCGTCTTTGAGTCTTTATCTTAAAGCTTAACGAAAAGGAGAATACGCCGAGGGAGAAGAGGGAAGATACTGAAGAGAGAAGGGGATGACAGAATAGAGAATGTAAAAATGAAAGAAGAGAGAAAATTAAAGAAATGAAAAAAGATGAAAGAGAAAACATGGTGAAAAGAAGAAGAATGAAATGCCAAAGGAGAGAACGGAAAGACAAGGAGAGAAATGGGAGTGGAGAGACAAGAGAATAGAGAGAACATAAGAACAGGAAGAGGAAAATAACACACTATTGAATTCGAAACAGTATAATTTAAAAGAGAAAAACGTTAAACTGGAAATATAATGAAATACCTGAAAGAAAAAGGGACGTATGAACCATGAAACCATAAAGCTATGAAGTATAAATGAGAAATATGTAACAAAAAGTAGAAAGGTTAACTATCGTTAATGAAAGAAAACACAAGACGAATGTGGAAATTATTCCTTTGTGGAAGAATCGGGTCAACGACATGTTTTATATGTAAAATCTTTCTCTACAGACTTTCATTAAAGGGTATATTAGTTCAGAACTACGCAAAACAAAGAACTAAGTGACACAATTGTTCAGAATAGTTATAATACGAAGAAAATACCGTATACAAGAAAAACAGAATGTGGTGTGTATTCTATTCAGGGGCGGATCTAGCAGATCATTTTAGAGGGGGCCATCACAGATTTTTTGTTAAATAATAAAGATTTGTTATTATATTGTATATAATTTTGTAGTGTATATATGACATTATACAATTTAAAAAAATAATTACATAATTCTAACAAATAGATATTTAATTCACTTTTGCCAAATAAAAGAAGGTAACAAATAAAAACTCTAGGCCTTGTTTGGGGGGAGCACGGCCCCCATGGCCCCTTCTGTATCCGCCACTGATTCCATTGACTAGAAAGCTCTAATAAGATTCGATTTTTTGTGACCGAAGCTTCGTCTCCGCAGCTTCCTCGTGTGTTGAAGCATGGGGCGAAGCGCGCGTAGGAATTCGGTGTGTGGAGAAAAACGGGACGGCGACGGGGAATTGGCATTCATTTGTCTGCCACAGCCTTTCTTTGGAAAAAGAAAACTCGGGCTCCGCTGCGAACGACTTGCCGCCAGAGCGGAAGTCGAGGTTGCGGCGAGCGGCGTGGAGAATCGAGAATCGCCGAGTCGGTTTTGTGGGCGGCAGTGTCGCCACAACTCTCGAAAATGGACAGATGGACAGCCGAACAAACTGACTGATGGAGTGACAATCTGACAAACCTGACAGACGAACAGACTTACAGACGGATATTGTAAAAAAAACCTTTCTCGCTATCAGGAACCCCTGTATTTTTCCCACAAAATCTCGAGTGTCTTTCGTTTGCAGCATTAGATAATTTTCTGCGTTCTACACATAGTAGTATTTTCAAGTTTACGATAAAGTGAAGGTTGTATGTAGGTTAATTTTTTCTGCTTTATACGCCTTTTATTTATTTATTAAGCTTCTCATATTACATTTCTTTATTCTGTGTGTTGTAAAGGGGGGCCCTCTTTATCTGTACGTACACTTACGGAGATAGGAAGCTTTTGTCCCAAAATTGTAGAAACGGTGGGGGGTCAAAATGTCTACTTTTGTAGAATGTTTCCTAACTTAAATGCTGCTACGTATAACAATTTCAGATTCCGATATATAATGATAAATATCATATTAGAATATAATGTGATGTAAATATTTCGATATACAGTAGATCACCTGAGATAAGGCAGAACACGTTTAAATTTTAATTTTGGTATTCCATTTATCATTTACCATTTATTACCATTTATCACTTCCATTTATCACTTACATGGACGAACTCGAATGCAGTAGATTGTCACCAGCCACCAAGTCTTTTTGTTCTTTTCCTTATTTGATCTCAAATTACGTGATTATTCAAAATTGCTTGACTGAAAATTACTTGGTTGAAAATTAATTGATCTTATCTTTGGCATCCTCTGTATTATCACATTTTTATGAGTCCCTTACTGTGATAATGTACCAGAGATCAGAATCATGGGTTAAAAAGTTGCGAAAATGGCACCTTTCCATATCGTGGCATGACCAAAAATAATAAATGATTAAAAGTTTTTATTATGAAATCTCTACTGACTCTACATCCTATTTAGCATACGTATTTTCGTTTTTACGCTTACTTATGACTCGTTTCAAACAGAAACATCTTAGAAATTTCCGGACTTTCTTCGTAGTTAACGTGTAAAGAAACGGTTCGTGAGTACGGTTCGCTCATCAGTCGGCAACTTTCTAGAGCCGAACCACAGTACCGATCAGCACGAAATTTTATATTGGGGTTACACACCAAAATAGTGGAACGGCTTATATTTCGTCAAGGTACCCCGAGAAGATCCGTTAGTCCATTCAGTTGCACCAGAAGAACGACCATTGCACAAAATGAGGCACCGTTTAACAATTACCTGTATCCAGGGAAAGGCATTGAGGAATGACTCACACCGTCGTAGTTTACGCACGTAAGAGATTAAACGACCTCATCGATTTGCAACAGATTGGCCATTCATGGCAAAGGTAGAAAAACGTCAGTATGCTTTAACATGCAGGGGACCATGAATCAACTTCATTCAAAGATATAAAAAATACGTTTGCTGGTGCAAAAGAAGTAAAATTAATGATGCTACAAGAGCACATAATTTCCCGCATTATTTCTAACTTTTATCACAATTTTTAACGTTTTTCTCAATTATCGAAAATTCAGAGTTCAATGAAAATGGAATCTGATTTTAAAAGCGTACTTTGCTCTATTTAAAAAACAAAAACATTAGATTATTTTTTGAGAAAAAGTACAAATTGCCTTTACATCAACAAAAAATTACGCGAAAATTTTTCACATTTTTGAAAAATAGCATACCCGAGAAAAAAAATTAATCCAAAACTCTGGAACCATTTTTGAGAAAAATGTTTTAATGGTTTCATGTCAAATACCCCCAAAATCAAAATATCCGTCTCGCAGGACCTGGAGTTTGGCTAGTTGGATCAGGGACTATCAGTTTTGGAGAAAATCGTCTGAATGATTTAGGTGTTTACATTGACCACAAACTGACCTTTTGCCGTAAACCAATTTTTCAGTATCAAAATCCTACAAAATGTGAATTCTGACTACACAACGTGTTAGAGAAAGTAATTTATTATATATAGTAACACGACGTCCACCTTCTCGATATCAGAGACACAGAGTTCCGGTTTTTTCTGACAAACAATCGCAATTTTCTACTGCAGCAGTACATTACTTTCTTACTTAGTAGGAGAAAAAGTAAAAAATGAAATATTTTGATAATAGGCTACGTTTTTGATAAAATGCAAAATCAGATCTATTACATTTGATGAGAGTTGTTCGTATGTACAACTGCAAAGTTCGTGACGACAAGTTTCTCCGACATAGTAAATAGCTATGCATCTAAAAGTGCTTTTTGGTTCTCAAAATAACAAATACTTTGTTATAACGAATATGGTATAGATGAATTCTGGTAATGATGTGAAAACACATTTTAGGCAAAATTCCCCAATTGTAAATAAACATTATAATGTACATTCACTTGCAGAACATGGACAACATTATATGTCCTGCATTATATATATATATATATATATATATATATATATATATATATATATATATATATATATCAGAGCAGCAAAGCCTCTTTACGAAATATTCTCCTTCTACATTTCAAATTTCAGGTTGTGATATTTAAATATCTTTAAATAAAAATATTGTTGAGCTCGATAGTATTATGGATGCTTCATTTCAAAAGGTTATCATTTTCTGTACTCAGTCTTTACGATAAACTAGAAAGCAGAGAACTTGTCGAAGCAAATTGACACCGTTTCGCCGCTGAGCAAAAAACTTCGGCTCTCTCCTTCAGATTCGCGTTTGGAGTCGTGAACGGCTTGCCCCACTAGGAATCCCGAGAGCGAAGATGTTCCTATTGCCGCTCTTTGTACGTCGTGGTTCCTCTTTCCGTCATGCACGGTTGCTTTTCGGCATTTGCCACGATCTCGCTTTGTTTCTAAACTCTCTGTGTCTACTTAAGTCCAAAGGATGACGTGATTATTATCGACGTAGGAAACATAAATGTCACTGGATAGCACGTAGCAGATAGCACCTAGATATCTGTGGAAATAGTCGTAATGAATTCGAGCTTCTTCCGAGATAATAAGATCAATTTTATTGTAATAGCTGGAGGAATCTAACTGAAATTTTCCGGACATTGAATGGTGTGTTGGTTCCAATTTTTCACTGAGGGACAATGTAATTGTTATTATCAATCCTCTATAATTCAGGTAGGGTTGTATAGCCAAGTACGTTTTTATGCTTCACATTATACAGACTAAAGCAATATTGTGCTTACATGTCTGTGATTCATTCATCTTTCAGAATGTCGAATAAGCGCAAATCATCGTTGATTGACTGAGGCTCTTCAAATCTCGTCTCTATATTGATTCGTATTCTACCCCATATAAATTGAACATCATGTGGTTAATTTAATGGTTTAATTGCATGTTTTCATACGTAAGTAATTATCAATTTAATAATTTTATATTAATACATATACAATTATATAATGCAGCTATTTGTTGATTGGATATCTGTGTTGAATTACTTCTTTCTTCATCTCTCGTATACCTCAATGAAAATTTCTTGGCACAATGTAAAATATTTATTCAATGTATTGCTATTAAGTTAAGATTAATTCAAACAATAGTATTTAGAAATATGAATTAAAATAAAAGGGCATAATGTTATTAAGAACGTCGGTTGCATTTAAGAGATATTTTACGACTTCTTCTTCTTATTATTATTATTTACAGAGAACTACTCTTTTCTCACCAGAGAGGATTCTCTGCAAATTTCAAAGCGCCCACAGCTAGTGCTATTCTCCCGCCTGCTGTCTTTCTTTTTGCCTCTCTTCCCTTCTTGTTGTCATCTCTCTCTCTTCTCACTCCCAATCAGTGGCGCCGTTAAGTGGGTCGTGCCGAAAAAACACGTAGACAGGGTACGCTTTCTATCCCCTTCTCCATTTTCATAACCTCAAGGCCGATTTAGTAGCGCACGTGGACGCGACCGCCTCCGCTAAAATCACGCTAATTAGACGCTAAGTGAACGCTAAGTGCGCTAAACGCGAGTCGCCATCGTCAGGCCGTCCCGAGACACCGATGCGCTATAGCAGCTTGATGTACAGTTTGTAGAAACATTACAATACATTCGCTACTTACAACATCGACAATTGTATTTCCGAAATTCCATGTACTTGTGTGTCGGTCATGTATACGATAAAACTAGTTCTGTTATTGATATTAGGGACATTAATCTCGGCTTAGTGAACGTGCAATCGAAAGGAATATCGATCTTTCTGCGCATATGCAGTTCAAATTGCGCATCACTTTTGTATATTGCTCTATTTGGTCGAGATTTATGTATACTGCTGTATGCTGTGCTGAGCTTAAAGCTCCTAAAATTATAATATTTGTATATAATAAACCGATTAACATTTTAAAGTTCTTTGTGGAATTCCCAAGCGCGAATTTTTCGTTGCATTACGTTTGTCACTTTAAGTAGTAAGCTGTAAAGGAGAGGGCCTCGTTTCTATCATTGCCGCAATGATAACGTTCTCCAATCTAAACGTAGGACGCGTATAGTCGTAGTTGCAAATCCTTTAACACGGAAGCGCTCTGCACGGACCTGAAGACTAAAGCAAACTGCAAATGGTTTGCAGAAGTTGTCAGGGCACATCCTTCCCGTGCTGTCTACAAAACGAGCTGCTGGAATAAATTTGTTTCGGCTTTTTATGATGATAATCCTGAGAAGTTACGAAACGGTTGTGTTGCATCACAGTAGTATCCGAAGGGTTAATGAGATTCTTGTGCCGGGCTTCAAGCATTGTCTGTAGATTCTAGGTCATTGTGATAGAGGTTACTAGTGTCTTGCCTCTGTTGAGAAGAGATTACGGAGACGAGAAAGAAGAATGGTACCATGGTGGGAATATAGTTTAAAGAAACTTACATATGCACAGTGGATATATTATTTCGCCGATTAGAATGACTGAGAGATATTAGCAGCCTGCTCTACTAACTGTATAGGTAACTATAAATTATAATTTAGTTAGAAGTAGTATCAGCAAAAATACTGCTAAACAAAACCACACAAAATGATTTTCCGAAACGTAGCACGTATCCTGTTGGAGAACAACAAATAAATGCATTGGAATAACGCTGGAACAAATTAAATATTGTAACAAAAACTGTTTTCACAAATATACAGTATGGTGCAGTATATTCAGGTACACAGTTCAATAGTTCTTTACATTTCAAAAATATGTAAAGGATTACTGTTCCATAATTCAACACGGAATACCAACAAATATTTAATGGCGGACCGCCC
>JAHLJT010008446.1:46415710-46432617 GCA_031308135.1 Acheta domesticus | reverse complement strand
GTGTTGATCGGAGGAACATAAAACTCATAAAAGCACATAGGGGTAAGCTTCCTTTGGAACACTAAATGTCAACAAAGTTACGACCCCACAGCAGAAAGAAACAGAATAATACCGATCGGAGCAGCCGGCCAATAGAATGCTCCTCCAAACAGTGACTGAACGCGACCTAACTGAGAATCTAGCGTCGAAAGTCCTGCCACCGGCGGGACTCGAACATCGCACCTTCCGGTCAGACGCCCTACAGTGACATCAGTTCCGGAGAATCAGACGTTCCAGGCGTTGGAGGGTCTCGTGCGCGGTGCTGCACGGCCCAGAGCGTCTTCACACTTGGAGCGTGGTTACGCCGACGCTTATCAGGCGAGGTGTCACTGCCGTGAGAGCGCTTCCGGGTTCCTGCGGGCGCAGCGCCGCGGAGAAAGCCCGCCGCGCGGAGACGCAGTGCGGGGCGGTGCCTCCCGCGGCCTTCCCCCTCCTCCTCCTCCTCCTCCTCCCCTTCCACCTTCCCCGCCCCCTGCCCCCCGACACGCACGCACTCGCGCACGCACCGCCCCGCCCACCCGCTGCTTAGAAGGCGTGCCCTATTAAAACAGGTTGCATTTCCCGGTGAGGGAACGTCATAGTGGTCACAGCTGGGCGGTTGGGAGGAATGCCGGTTTGATACGTGCCCGAAGGTAAATGCCACTTGCCGCAGGCACGCACGCGCGGGAACGACGAAGGCGAAGATGATCGTCGTGATGGTGGTAAATACGGTGTTTCGGCGAGGAAAGCGAACATGTGATTCTGTTGCCGATTTCTTGAGATTTAAATGGCCGCAGAAAATAAATGAAGGATGTTAGCACATCTGATCGCAACGTTGCTCGATGGCGAAATTTCGAAATTCTGAATAAACGAAACCTTGGAGATTTTAAAAATCTCGAGCACAAGCTGAACTCACACGGCGAAGGCGACGGAAAAGATGGTGGCGGTGGTGAAGAAGGCGAATGCGATGGCGACGACGATGGCTATGACGATGGCTATGACGATGGCTATGACGATGGCTATGACGATGGCTATGACGATGGCTATGACGATGGCTATGACGATGGCTATGACGATGGCTATGACGATGGCTATGACGATGGCTATGACGATGGCTATGACGATGGCTATGACGATGGCGATGACGATGGCGACGACGATGGCTATGTCGATGGCTATGGCGATGGCGACGGAGGTACTGTACCGACAGCGGAGGCGCAGCCTCAGGCGTAGGAGACGGCGAAGGTGATGGCGAAGGAGGAGAATGCGAATACGAAGGCAAAGGCGAAGGGGAAGGCGAAGGGGAAAGGGAAGGGGAAGGGGAGGGGGAAGGCGACGGCGACGACGTCAATGGAGGCGAGGAGAAGGCGATGACAATGATGACGATGATGACGATGACGATGGCGATGACGAAGGCGAAGGCCACGGCAAAGGCGACGGCAAAGGCGAAGGCGACGGCGAAGGCGACGGCGAAGGCGACGGCGAAGGCGACGGCGAAGGCGACGGCGAAGGCGACGGCGAAGGCGAAGGCGACGGCGGTGATGGGGGTAGTGGTAGCGGTAGCGAAGGTGTCGGAGGCGGAGGCGGACGCGGAGGCGTTGGCGTGCGTTGTGCTGCGCCGCGCACGTGCACCTGCGTGCCACTGCGGAGTTCCACCACGCGAAAGCGGCGGCTCACACCGCCACCGCCGCCTTATCTTCTGTTTCTTCGTTGCGTCACCGCCAAACCAATCTTCTAGGTTCTCCTCTAACTACCCCATTCACCTCATCCCCTGCCTTCCCCTGCATCGTCTCTTCAGTGCCACACTCGGTCCTGAGCGTAGGCGATATGGAGGAGGCCTACAACTTTGTGACTTTTCTTTTCTGGACAATTTATCACAGTAGTCGTTTGTGTTTGTTTTCACATTATGGTTGGATTATAAGGGGTGAGGAAGGATTGCAGAAACTATTATGGATGGAACGATGTTCAAATGCGATACCTGTTGGTATGACATGCTAACCACACCACAACGATATTTTCAGCGAATACAGATGTAACAGAACTATAAAACTCGACGTAGTAATCGTATTCACCAGGTGTCAGTATCAACAACTCACTACAAAAAATTCACATTCAATACATGTACATTATTTTACAACACACTGTCAGATGGCATTAAATGATTAAACTCGATGCACAAATTTAAGTGCCAAGTATTTTTTTCTCCTGAACTGTTTCTATACAAGCACGAAAAAGGAAAGGAATATTGATTTTAACAATGATTTTTAAGTATTTGCATTCGGACTGTGCAATTCTAAAAGACTAAATATCTTGTAACAAGAATTGCTTCAACTTTCATCATCTCTTGATTTGTTGAGCTGTTCTTTCTCTAGTTGTGGTAAGATTAGAGCCGACAGTGTAGGTTGGTATTTTGTTCGTATTTCTCTCGTATTAAACCTGTAGTTCTATCACTGATAAATGTTCGCTCATCCGGAACTAAAATTTCCAATTTTCAAAATTTGCTAACCACCCTGTTAATACTTTTTTTCAGCATTCAACTATGTACAGGAAAATTATGCAGTAGGGATTACTTATTACATTTTTCGCTATTTCCGAGATTATTGTATTATGTATTTGTATTTAGCCATTATATGTCCCGTCAAGGGCAACTGGCCTTGGCGCCGTTAGATTCCGAGGTTTCCAGTCGGTCACCCTACCAGGAACTCACGATATCTCGAATTTGCTTACCCTTCTTTTTTTCACGTAGTTAACGAATTCGGCTAGCGACGCCGGTTTTGCGGTCTTGGTCTCTCCGTAGAACCATCCCAGCATTCGCCTGGATGACCCAGGGAAACCACAAAAACCGCGATCAGGACATTTTCTCGCACGGGGACAGAACCCGGGCGTCTCGAATGCGAAATCATATACCCTGAGCCACTTCGATTTTTTTTATGTCAAATTCATTTGAGGTGGTCACACAAAAAATGACTGTAATTGTATGCCATGCACATATTTGGCAAATTCGACCAAAACCGTAAGTGTTACTTTCATTCTCATCCCGTTTGGCCAAAAGTAGATACTGATGCCAGAAGCAGCAGGAAAACGTTCACTTTTGCACATGGTGCTACCATTGGCGTGCGAAGTGGTTGCGATAACAGACATCGCGCTGTATCTCGTCTTTCTTTAGATCTGATCAGAGTTCGCCTGCCAGACCGTGCTGCGAAAAATGGACTCGTCCTAGTGGGAAGTGAAGAGATCAGTTACACTACATTGTTTACTCATATTTTTATCATGTCACTTTCCTAATAAATTTGTTATCACATGTATTAACTACAATGAAATTTTATTTTCCCCCTTCTTGATACTGACAATTGTGTTACTTCATAATTCTGTCCTACTGGATTCATTTCACTAGCGTTACTTTTTCATGACGAAGATAGCGAATCTATTGTTAGAAAATGTGCATCATATAGAATTCTTAATTGCAACGAAGGTTGTGTAAATCAGCGTTAATGATTGATTTCTTCGAGAACAAAAGGGGTTCTAAAACAAGAAAAGGTCGTTATTATAGCACAATACAATTTAGAGTTCAGAGGCATACTTTTGATGTTCAGAAATAAATAAAAGATTCAACGTAACTTTGTGGTTCATATGCCAATTGAGATTCTTGCCTAAAGGGAAATTCAGCGTGGCTAATAAAAACATAATAAAAACAAAAATAGCCGCCTAGCCGGCGTCGAAACTGTACTTGGCATTTCATGTAAATGTCTGACACGTACGCACTCGCCAGGCACCGATGTGGCGAAATTCCAACTCGGTCGGGCGCTGTTGCTAACAAGTGCTGTTAACGCCTGAGTATAGAGGCAAGGGTAAGTTAATTTATTTATTTATTTAACTTCAAAAACATTGCAACACTGTATGACATTCTATGGAGAGAAGAACAATTTGTGCTGTTTCTTGAGCTGTGTACAGATTGCACAAACTCTGCCCCTACAACTCTTCAATTTGCTCATAATACCCCGAAAACTATATTATTCAGTTATTCCTCTCGACTCGCCTACTTCTCAGTCTGATAAGCCAGTTATGTCGCTTAAGCCCCATAGCCTGGTGTAAATCCGCGTCATTTTGCGATATTCCCGACCTTGCACAGAAAACCGCTTCTTCAAGGAATGAGCGGTGGTGTAGAAAAGTGAAAAATATACATTTTAATTTTAGAAATTTTTGTAGGGCTTTTTACAGCCAACAATCGGTTACCCTTTACGTCCTGATGGCACGCATAATAGACCATATATTAGACACCAACGCACTTGCGGATTCCTGTGATCTGGAGGCAGCAGAACACGAGGCCCTCCGCGACAACACACGAGAGACAAAAACAACCAACAAAAAGAACAAACAACCATGCCCAAGGCTGGACTCGAATTCACGATCCTTCGGACCAATGCGCTGTGTCGATAAACGCTGGTAGCCACCTCGGCCATCCAGGTCGGCAATTTTTGAACTAACTCAGTTAAATAAGACTGTTGTTCTTAATAATAAAAACATACACAAATAATGAAGCTACATTTATGTCCAAAAGCAAAACAAGGAGCCATCTCAGCATTTGCTCATTGGATCAAGGGAAACGACAAAAAAACTGATTGAGCTGGAGGGCAGAAATTAAAGTACAACACTTGTTACAGCATATTCAGTCTTTGAGAAATGTACAGTACATGTGGTAACACAGGCAGACAAATTAAAAATAAGTCAGACACAAAGGCACATGTTTCCCTACGTACGAATACGTGGACGCGCTGAACCCAAATCTGAAGCGCGAAAAACCAAACACGTGTTATTGTATTTTTTGTTTCCGGGTAGAAGTCAGACCCAAAGACTTGACACGTTTGTTTATGTATGTCGACGCGCTGAATCCGACTGTGAAGCCAGATTTGCGCCATCACCCTCCAGTTTTTTTAAATCGCGAAAAAACACCGTGAAATTTTAAATTGTAAATTTCACAGATTTTTTTCGCGATTAAAAAAAACAACAACTGGAAAGCAATGGCGCAATTCTGGCTTCACATTCGATTCAGCGCATCGACATACACAGAGAATGTTTCAAATAGAATGTGCGCATGTTTTATTGAGCACTCCTTTTGCTTGCAGTTCATTTACCGTTGAAATTGATTTTCTATAACTCGAGAACAAACCTTTTTCAAATATTTTTATTTTTCTAAAATAATTATTTTCTAAATTATTTTTTCGTTTTTCTTTTTAAATTCTGGCCCTCAAGAAAATGTGCGCAGATAAATCTCTTTCCCCACACGTCATATACAGTTTTTACTGTTTTTTGACAAATAAATAAATAACAGAGAAACATACGTCAAGCCTTTCGGTCTGACAACTATTTTTTTTATTTTGTGTGCCTGTGTAATTATTAACGCATTAAGTATCATTATTAACATCGAGATTATTTTTCTTTTGGATGTTCAGTAGATTGGCCGTGTTCCTTCCGCGCTGTCTCCCGCTGCGCTCCGGAAGACGCAACGGTAGCAGCCGTTACTTTGCGCGAGGGACCGCGTCGCCTCCTGCACCTCGCGACTACCTTGCGAGACCGTCTCGCCGCGGGAAAAGGGGAAACGGCCGACAGGACTGAACACACGACGTGTTGTGGGAAGTACATGAAACGCCACAACGAGAGAATTGCGACAAACAAACGTTAATTAACATTAACGGAGGGGAGAAATGGATTATAAGGAAATGAATAATGACTAGAATAGGTGAATGTACTCGTTATTTCGAAAAGAATGAAGATGGCATTTTTCTCTAACAACTTTTGATCCAATGAACGGATTTTGATGATCGAAGAACAACTCGACGTATTTCTACAAATTGTTATTGATATAGACTACACACTTTAATTGAACATCTAAGCTGCAAATTATTTGTACCGTATGAGAGCACTAAATGTAAACGCGCCGTCTTGAGCAGTAGGTGATTTTATTTATGTTAATGTTATTCTATTTTTATCACGTAGAGCAAGAGAGGAAGGGCGCTGCAAAGCTGAGAAGAGACGTAACGGGAGGCCTCAAAGGGCGGGGAGCGGGTACAGGTAAGGCGCGGAAACGGGAGTGCGCGCAGTGAAGAAACAAGGTGCAGGATTGTGGCAGGTTGGCGGCGGGGGGAGGTTGGCTGCGGTTTCGGTGGTGGTGGTTTTAGTGGTAATGATGGTGAAGGCGTTGGTAATAGTGACAATGGTGATAATGGTGGAATGGTGGTGGTGGCGGCAATGGTGGTGAAGGGTGGTGGTGGTAATAGGGATAATGGTGGTAGAGGGTGGTATTAGTGGAAATATGGTGATAGTGGTAATGGTGGTGGTTTTGGGGGTGATGGAGTCGAAGGCAGAGGCGAATGAGGCCCAAGAGGCGGATTGGTGGCAACGAGGATGGACGCAACGGAGGAGGTGGAGTGGTGGTAACGGAGGCAGAGGCGGTGACGACGGAGTGGGGCCAAGCGAAGCGAAGGCGATAGTGGCGGAGACGTAAGAGGCAGTGACGGTAGTGGCGACGGCGGTGGTCACGGCGGTACTGGCATCTGGCTCCAGGGGACGTCACAGGGACAGGTGGCTCACGGCATCAATTGATGTCACTGCAGTCCCTCTGTCCGGGGGTCCTGCCTGGGTATCGAAACCCGACGGTGGGCAGGAATTTCGACACCAGCCAGATAGCTAGGTCGTGTTCTGTCGCTGTCTGGAGGACAATTCTAACGACCGGCTGTTCCTCTGATAGGTAGTTTTTCGTGGTTCCTCCAATCAATACTAGGCGAATGCTGGTGCAGTACATTAACAAACGGGGTCACGGACCGCGCGCGATCTTTCCCACTCATTCCTTGTCCTATCCTACCCCTTGCACTCACTTACACTTACACTACCACACATGGCGGCTGACCAGCCGGGAGTTACGAGCTTGTCCCGGCTGGAGCGGTGCCCCGCTGGTGGGAGATACCTGGTTGGGAAACCCCCGCAGGTCGGCGCCGGATCTTGCTATTCAACGGAGCAAGATCGCCACTACTTTCTCAGCAAAAAACGCATTCACTGCTCTTACGGGATTAATGACCTTATCATTTGACGCGCCCGGCATCAGTAGTAATCAATCAATCATTTCAAGTGACTTCAGGGAAGTTGGAGCGCTATGGTCCGATTAAAATAAGTTGGCGATTGACAGTTGTGCTTCTGAAGCTGTTGCTTCATACAATATGAGTAAATGATTTGGTAACTTTTATAAATATTTATTTCAAGCGTTTATTTTCGTGTCCTGGGAACACGTGGAACGCAACCTGTCAATGTCATTCCTTTCCACTCGAAACTGTCAATTACCAACTTATTTTAATCGGACGATAGTAATTGTGGTCTCGGCATGTGGATGCAACGACGCGTGCCGCGCCCGTCGGGCGTTGCGTTGGCGCCTGCAACCGCGCGGGCGCACGCGTCCACGCGCACACGCGGGCGTTTTGTTGCGTCCGCCGCTGCCCGGCGCAGCGGCGCGCGAACCTTCGGGAAAGCGCAACGCGCCGGCCGGTTCCGCTCGGCTCCGCACCTTCCCGACGCCCCGCGCGCAACTCCACTTGCACTGCGGCGCGGACAGGAAAAGCTTCGCGAAAGTGGTCAGGGAAAGGATTGAGATTGTTGTGCACTACAGGTGGTGCCCCCATCGCCTAAACCAGTGTTGCCACGACGAAATCGTCCCTCCACACAGTTCATTACCCTGCCACCAGAGACAATGCCATCCCCATTGTAAAATGGCGGGATTACTATTACTCGTAATAGTTTCCTTTCCCGACGCTAATTTTGCAGAGAATCTCGTGGCATGCCACGGTGCCACGACGCGTACCACTGCTACCAGTAGAAGATCTTGTCACCACTGGCCTAAACCGTAAAGGTGGCACAGAGTATCAACTGATGTCACTGCAGTGCATCTGATTGGGAGGTCTCAGGGTTCGCGACCCACAGGTGGCAAGATTCTCTACACTAGCTAGAGAGTTTGATCGAATTCGGCCGCTTCTTGAGAATTACAGCGGCCGGCTGCTCTGATCGGTGTTTTTCCGTGGTTCTTCTCCGATCAACACTGGATGAATGCTCTAGCAGTACCCTAACAAACGGGTCACGGTCCGCGCACGATCTATCCTTCCTCTTCCTTGTTTTATCCTCACTCCTTAGTTACACATACTTACACTCACATGCACTACAAGACGGGAGACCATCTTACGGAGACTGGGGCTTAGCGCTTGTCCCGCCTAGCGCGGTGTCCGCTGGTAGGAGATAGAGGTACCTGGTTGGGGAATATCCTCCCAAGCCGACATAGGTCGGCGCCAGATCTCGCCATCCAGCAGGGGAAGAACACCGCCTCCTCCGGCGATAAGAATATGCGCTACACTTACCGGACTAAAAACCTTAGCTGTTGACACGTCCGCAATCACTAATCAATCAAACTCACCGCCTAACATGGAAAATGAAATGTTCATCGATCTTCTACGTTTAATTGCGTCAGGCGCATACGGAATCGATTATAAATCATAAATAAGTTAAATTCGTCAACAAAGTAATCAGTATACAGGGCAATATTAAATTCACAATATTGGAAGTTTTTACGCAAATATATCATTCATTGATATATTTGAGAGAATAATGTCATAATTAACAAATTGTTTTAATCGAATTTAACTGCGAATCATTCATTACCGATTGATAATACATTTCAGTAAAGATATATATTTGAATCGACATTTAGGTATATAGTCGAGCACGTGTCATGAACAATTAATAATCGGTTTTACAAAATCCAAACCTATGATCACAGAGGCCACACCAAACAGAAAAAAACTGGTCCAAGCATATTTTCTGAGATGATGTTGCATAATCGATATCTATTTCCCGCCTGCATCTCAATGTCTATCTCGACAACCATTCCTTTTGTTCTCAAGACCACGAATCCAGCCTCGAGCCTTGACCTCCTCATTGGCCAGTGCTCTTTGTCGTTTTGTAATCGCTAATCCGGCTGCGAGAGAGTTGCGAGCCAGCAACAATGGTCCCACAGGAAGTATGCATTTATTTATCGTATGTATTGCAACATATGGGCGTATATGTATGTAGCATAAAGCACATTGGAGGAAATATACATAATAGTATAAATATAAAATTTCAAAACGATAATCAAATTAAACAAAATAAATCCGAACTTTGATATCTGTATCCAAATTTCTCTCCCAGGAAACTTAACAAATTTTCGGTTGAAAGAAGGAAGATTTGGGCTTCGAGTGTACTTGAAGTTGCACTCTCTACGTATGTGGTCCTTAATCTGGCACGGAACACGGCAGTTCGTGGGGATTTGGGCCTTTTCCACAACTGTGGCAGGTGGTCTTGGCAAACTCCATGCGAAATGCGGACTTTATTCTTGCTCAGTCCCGTGGGCGATTATTTCGAGGCTCATTTTCGCCAAGTCGTATTGAGGGCGTTATAAGAGAGTGATATGTAGAAATGATGCGCATTCATTGCAAATGTTTAACTTGTGCCAGTCCGTGGTACTCTCCATTATTTTTGTCATTTAGCCAAAAGGACGGAGAACGTTTGCATAAAATCAATGTACTTAATTAGCTAGAATGAATGAAACTTCATCCTCGATTTTAAGTTGTCCGTTTACCTCCGACGAGCACAATGCGACCTTGAATTTCTTTATTACGAGTAAACAATTCATATAAATAATCTCATTCACATTTCTACAAGATTTGTATAAATTTTTACAATATAATTTTTATTGATGACATAGGAACAAACGAAATACACGTGAACAACTTATCATCTGGCGCTCGAAATATCTGGGCGACGGAATACAATTCGTGGAAAAAATGCGGCCTTGTGCGACGCTCAACTATTTTAGACTCTATCAAAAGAACCATGTGCAGGTCTGAACGAAGCATACTAAGGGTTTTCCATAGTCATAGATGATAGAGAAGTTCGACGTCAGCAGGGCTTTGCGTAGAGTTCTAAAGACAGCAATGCACGAAGGCTTCATTACACGACGGCAGGCCAGGCTTTCAAGTCGTAGAGATATGAAAGGAATGTACCAGACTTCTAGATTAAAAACGTCATCTTTTTTTTTTCGAAAAGGACCTCTGATAGGTGCGGTAAAGAACTGGCTAAAGAGATGTAGCATAAATAGTTGAATCTATTACTCCTGGGCTAAAGTTTGCGTTAGAAGGAAAATGAAGTACAATTAATCACATTAATTAGTTACGAATGTGATTTTATCTGAATTTGCATAAAAAGCGATATAATAAGTATTTTACTTTTACACTGTACACACAATTTGATCAGTTTTGTCAATGATGTGTATTCTGTAATTAAAACTGTTTTGTTTTTCGGTCAGCGCTTAAATATATTAGGTTTGGGTATATACGAAAACGTTTTTTCCTTTACTACCATTTCAACAAAAGTAGTGATGTTAGAATAGGTCGGGATTGGCAAGAGAATGTTCATAAACACACGAACACTTGGCTCACGAACCATGAGTTTATGGTCATTCTGGACTATTCTTCGTTTTAGACTAAATGAATAAATATAGATCTCTGCTCTATTGTAACCGTCCACTTTGGGAATAGATTTCGATCACATATCATTAGAACACCAGATGAATAATACGCCCCTTCTGACAGGAACCTCGTCCTCATCCGAGACTCACATCACTTAGGAAGTGACATTCAATTTTTCCAAGGACGAGTAGTGAGTTAAATGCGTCCGCCGAGGTTCTCGGACGAATTACAAACAACCTAACACGATTGATCAAAAGGAAAGAAGTGATATCTATAGGAAGGTCGCTTCTTCAATGGAAACACTTAATTCATTTTTAATTTGTAATCAGATAAATATAATGACATGAAAATTTGCTCAGTTCAATGGCGCAGGCGAAACAGGTAGTCTTTTCTCTTTACAATTAATCGCTAAGCAATCCATAACTGGCGAATGATAATGACGGAAAGATAAGATTCTACACAAGACATTGGAAATAGGGGGGCGGTAGATGGACTAAAATGAAATATGCTGGAACACGAATTCAGTGCAAATTAAATATTCTGAATTTAGAAGAAAAATTATTAACTATTTTCGAGTTTCGCAATCCGGAATTTTTTGAAATTACTGGATTCGAGGATTCGAATGTACTTTCCCTCCAACGAACTTAAGGATGTACTCCTAGGACCTTCCAAAAGAACCCCTAGGACCTTCCAAAGTAGCTAAATCTCTAAATCTCCTTTCAACAAGTTGTTATACATTCTTAATTCCACCAGAGCACATTCATTAGTTTGGTAAGTGTAGTACATGTATTATCGCGCAAGACGGTCGTGTTACTCCCCCACTAAAAAGTGATTTCCGGCGCCGAACTATACACCGGTTTGCGGGGGTTCCCACTCCAAGTATCTCCGCCAGCGGAACATCACTTCCACCGGGATAAGTTCTAAGCTCGCGACTAGTCTCCTGGTATGTGTGATGTAGTGAATGTAAGATGTCATTGTATATGTTTGTGTGTGTGTTAATGCAGAAGTGGGGGATAAGGAAGGGGAAAGAAAGGTCGTGCGCGATCCGTTGGCCGTTTGTCAGGGTACTGCTCCGACATTCCTCAGAGATTGATCAGACCTCGATTTCGTCAGAGACTCCGACATTCGTCGGTATTGATCAGAGAAATCACGGAAAACCCTCGATCAGATCACCTCGGTCGCAGAATTCTCCTCCTGACAGCCGCCGAATTCGACCAAGCTACAAAACTAGTGTCGAAAATCCGCCACGGTCCGCACTGTAACCTTGGAACCTCCCGAAGAGACTCGCCGCGGTGGCTACAGCTGTTGCTCCACGCCTGGTATTTGACGTGGACATCTTTTCGGTGATTCGAATGAACTAACAGACGCGAAACTCCCGCGCGGCGAGAGCTTCACCAGCAGAGTGCGCAACCTCCAGCGCCGCTGGAGCGCACCGATCTCCATGACACGAATACCTCCGCGTCGCGAGGCCGGCCCGCGAACGCCTGCCCGCCTGCTACGCATCTACGCAACTACGCAACCTCGGCGCGGTCGTTGCGAACTCGCCGCCACCAAGTAAGGCCTCTTCTGTAACACAATGCCGGTGCACCGCACGCTACCTGCCCCGCGCCTTTTTCTAGGCGTCACGGCTCTCGTAGAGCGGTCGCGCAGAACACGCCCCAGGCTGCACTGGCTCTTCGTATAACGCCGAGTCTACAATAGATCTGAGTATTTACTTATTGATGCAACGCCAAAAACAGTTTAAAACTGTGTTTGGGGACAAGTGCATTCTGTGCATTTTCTTGCGTTCCGCGATTCCAAACCTAACGCGCACATACAAGTTGAATAACAAATGCAGGTAGAAACAAGCGTTTTTGGCAAGACACGATAAGAAAATGTTCACTCCTTTATAATAAAATCGATTTGCGTAGGCAAATCAACAATAGATTTTGGCTCTTGCCCCTCATCATGCTCTTCGTGAAGAAATCAACGTACTGCCGCGAGCACATGAATACGATAATTAGAATAATTATATCTCCTATTGAACTCTAGACGTCGTGTACAGGTAGTGAAGTTACATTGAGGTCCAGAAGCAAAACAGGGGGCCATCTGAGCATTATCTGAACAGACCACGGAAACTGGAGAAAAACAGTATCCAGATGGAATTCACTGACCCAGAAACTGAGGTAATATACTTGTTACATGAATTTCTAAAATCAATATTATTTTCCTTTTTGTTACTCGGTGCAGAAAAGATTTCATATAACCTTTAAACTTTTGAATCGATTTTAATCATTTAATGTCATCTGGCATGGGGCCCACAAGTCAAATATAGAATTTCGTGAGCTCATCGACAATTTCTTAAGTCGATGGCCGTCATTAACTGCGGATACCCATCGTAATAATTTGAGGATTAGAGAATATTTATCTCATGAAGTGTGACTTAAAGTTTCACCAGTTTTTGTTTTACTTTGTGTCACACTGATGACATCGTTTGGAAGTAGATGAACTATTTTCATCCTGATCTAATGAATTGCGCGCTGCTCAATTTAAAAGAAGAATTCGTTACTTTTCTAGCTAGCAAAGAAGCTGACATTGACTGTCCCGAGTAGGCATCTCGCAAACATGTTCTCATGCGTATTGCAGAGTTTAAGTATTTCATTATTCTCACATCTCATCCTCTTTCCTACTTTTGAGACAAAAAAATTATAAACAATGATGGATTGATTATTTTGTATTTCCGGGCGTGTCAACTATTATGGCCATTAGTCCTGTAAGTGTAGTGCATCGTGAGTTGCGATGGTTTCCCCAGCTGGATGGTGAAATCCGGCGCCGACTTTACATGTCGGCCTCAGAGGATTTCCCCACCGTCGTAGACTGTATGTTAGGGTACTGCTCCGGTATTCACCTGATGTTGATCAGAGCAACAACGCAATAGTACCGATCAGAGCACCCGGCCGCTAGAATTCTCCTTCAGACAGCGGCTGAATTCGAGTGTTAAAACTCATTCCACCGTCGGTACTCGATACAATCTCCCGGTTAGAAACACTGCAATGGCATTAGTTTATGCCCTGAGCCACATCAGCCGGAAATAATAATAATATTAATAATAATAATAATAATAATAATAATAATAATAATAATAACAACTAAAATTAGTTGATCCCGTGCGATTGTCCCTGAACGTCGGGCCTCGATCCCCTGAGCATCGAGCCCGTAACGTCAGTGCACTTAGTTACAGGCCTATTTAGGTGGTCTTTTACGTACAGTTATCTGAGCTTTGCGCTTATGTACCAAGGCGATCTCCGGCAGGGCGTACGAACTTCACACAAATTGTTTATGTACTTAGATATATTTAATGAAGAATTGTGGTCAGAAAATTCGCAGAAAATTATGCGCTTCGCGAGCTGAAGGTTGTTTTATGCTGATCGCGGACTCCGAAGGCCGGAACCTTGTCATCACACTTAGACACCGCGTAGCGAACATCAACGAGGCTCTAAAAAGTATTAGGTTACACAACGCCTTTTCGTTCGCGGGTTCGCTTTATTGTTCATTGGTATTGTCCCGCACAATAGTGCACTGATTTCGTCTCGTAGAACACGATGTACTATAGAGTTTAGAATAGTTCTGTAGATAAGTAAAAATTTCACAAAATATAATATTGATTTGTTTTGTATATTACAGAGAATACTAACAACAAATGGAACTAAAAATGTTAATATGGTGTGAAATTAACATGTTAGAAATGTAATGACCATATAATAGGATAAATAAAATCCAAACTTTTCAACCGTTGGATAATTTTGCATCCAATTGAGTGAGGCCCAGGGGCCTTCGCAGGGACGCGAAAACGCCGGCTGTGTGTATACCCCGGTATACGGTAGAAACACCACGGTCCCTAGAACTACTGTACCCTAGGGTCACGTGGGCTACTAGACCTCCCCTCCCCCGCCCCCGCGGCGCCACCGTGTCCAACTTCCCTCTCCTGGCGCCAGCGCGTCGGAACGCTGCCGCGAAGTCGCACCTGCCTCCGTCTCCAGCCTCCGAATCCTCAATGAGAAGGCCTTGGCCTGGATTGGCGGCGGCGGTGGAGGCGGCAGCGGCTACAAGAACGGGCAGAAGAAGGGGAAGAAGTGGAGGAACCAGAGCAGCGGAACGGCCGGCCCCCCGGCCGAGCGGTCGGGCGGCGACTGGCGGCGACCGGCAGAGCCCGTGGGGCAGCGAGGAACGTTGCGCTCGCGGCGAGTTGCTCCGATTAAAATAAGTTGGTGATTGACAGTTGCGAATGGAAGGGAGCGACGTTGACAGTTTGCGTACCACTGAGCACGTGCTCCCGGGACAAGAAAATAAACACTTGAAATAAATACTTATTAAAGTAACCAAATCATACACTCATATTGTATGAAGTTTCAGCTACAGAAGCACAACTGTCAATCACCATCTTATTTTAATCGGACCATAGTTGCTAGTTTCTCACTTGCAATGCCTCTCTCGGTAGCTCGCGGGTTCTTTGGTCTGGGATTATCATTGCAAAAATTGAGCGCATGATAGATGAACATTAATTTCTCTCTTCACATGAAGACGATGACGATATTTCCCTCAAGAACTCCACAATTAATTAATTATACCTTTAATTGCTCCTTCAAGAGCTTCAAATTACAGTATTTTAAATATGTGACTTAATGGTACATCTTTGTTGTAAAAAAGTGACTGTTCAAAAACAATTATGCTATTTGTTTACATTTCTACATATTTATCTTGCGTGAGATAATAAATTAATGTAAATAACAAATTTATATTTTGTAATTCTCATATTTTGCAACAAATCTTCTGTAGATAACCATTTGTCAAGAAGTTCATATACTCTATAGACTGTCGACGTTGTGCAAATTCCCAGGAAGCCCTTCGCTCGCCTGAATAAGTATTATGTGTATTTTCCCTCAGTTTTCCCGTTTCCTCTGACGTATATTTATCCGTCAAAGAATTTAATATGGTTCAAAAACGTGTAAATGCATGATACATTTTTTAAAATGAAATGAACATTACGTTTAAATTACGAATTTTATTTAAAAGAAGCTACATTCATTTTATTTATTTGTACTTTTATTTATTTATTTTTACATTTATTTATTTTTACTTTTATTTATTTAATTGCATTTTTTATTTATATATCACCGGAGATAATTTGTTGGGAGGCGACCATTGGATACAGTACCTCACCTGCGTATTTGAGCCAGGTATCCTTTGAAGGCTACCTCCGACGTGTAGGGGATGTTCCGAGTCGGGCGTACTCCCTGGGCGACGCTTGACAGCGCCTGGACGCGATTATCACTTTTCCTACCGGAATATCGGTCTCAGTTCGTAATATCCGAACTGTCAGGTCGAAGAAACGTGACTTCTCATTAGAACGGAAAATTGTGGGTGGGATCTAATTTTGCCGGAATTTTACCAGGGTTCTGTTACAAGCTGAAAGCGTGATATGGCATACGGAGGATTTTTCACCCTTCAAATATCGATCGCCTCCAGTCGGGTAACAATAGGCCATAAGGAAATATTCTTTTTAGACCAGGGATTCCCAACCAACTTCTCTCATCTACCCCTTTTAAAAGAATGGTTTACTTCAGGGACCCCAGACGTTTTTCTCTACGATATACAGCAAGCTACATATTCTTAGTAGAAACAATATCATAGCAGGCCTGGATAGCCGACGTTGCTAAGGCTGTAGGGACGTGGCTGCCTCAAGCCTGAAGGGTCGGGGTTCGAATCCCGCCCGAGAAATATATCTGTGTGTGTCCGTAAACAATATGCGAGTTCCTTTACCGTTGCCTACAAAAATTAAAAAATCCGCGGTAATTAGAGTGGTCGCTGTATGACCTAGCACTTGAAAAGCGATCTTAAAAAATGGCAAATGACTTAAAGATAATTGTCTCAAAGAATATGAACAAAGTTTTGAAAAAATCTATTAAATTGTTTTATTTTATTTTATACTATTTACGTTTTTAATTTTACAAACAAAGATGTTATCAGAAGGAAAATCACATTTTCTAATTGCAAGGTGTTCGATTTTCATTCACGTGAATGATATTAAATTCAAAAGAGGAGCAAATTTGTACTTGGTTTTTAGATGAAAACATAAGGAAAACATATATTAAATATCAGAATACGTATCATTATCAACTTTATTAATATTTTTTTGTAACCTACGGCATCTTGAACATTCCTACCAGTGACCAGTGCACAATTTGCACTAAACCCATTCAACCGTTGAACATCACTGATCCACTTTAAAATATCATCGACCCCTAGGGGCCAATATCCACCTCGTTGGAAACTCTTGTTCTCGACCATCCCGAGCCTACCACCCACCCA